>CAWUFW010015030.1:0-382322 GCA_963921515.1 Calotriton arnoldi | reverse complement strand
ACCACTACTACCACCCTTAGCCAGGGGGGCTGGATGCCTACCACTACTACCACCCTTAGCCAGGGGGCAGGATGCCCACCACTACTACCACCCTCACCCAGGGGGGCTGGATGCCTACCACTACTACCACCCTCACCCAGGGGTGGCAGGATGCCTACCACTACTACCACCCTTAGCCAGGGTGGCAGGATGCCTACCACTACTACCACCCTTAGCCAGGGGGCAGGATGCCTACCACTACTACCACCCTTAGCCAGGGGGGCAGGATGCCCACCACTACTACCACCCTCACCCAGGGGGGCAGGATGCCTACCACTACTACCACCCTCACCCAGGGGGGCTGGATGCCTACCACTACTACCACCCCCACTCATAGGATGGACAATGCATGACACAACAAGCACACCACAACCTAGGGAATGCAAGATTAAGACATCCCCCCACCACCATGACAAGCGTGTGTAGGCTGTGTCAAATGCCTACAACACCGAACATGACTTTCAACATACAATGTGACTCCCTAGCACATGTGCCACACATATATGTGTGTGGCACCCACAATGCAAGCAGCCCATGACCATTGTGGCAATGGGGCCTAAACCCCCATCATCACAGTGACCAAAAGGTAAGTGTGGGGTCCATAGCTGAAGCACATTTTGACCATTGTGGCAATGGGGTCTAAACCCCCATCATCACAGTGACCAAAGGCAAGTGTGGGGTCATAGCTGAAGCACATTTTGACCATTGTGGCAATGGGGCCTCACAGTGACCAAAAGGCAAGTGTGGGGTCCATAGCTGAAGCACATTTTGACCATTGTGGCAATGGGGTCTACACCCTCATCATCACAGTGACCAAAAGGTAATTGTTGACAAAGAAAGAGCTGCAACTGCCAAACTGCATGGATCATTCCTGCTCACAGAACCAAAAACTCATCTGTGGCAAAGTAGTGTATGTGTCCCATTGCAACATAAATTGGGGGAGCCAAATACTGCAGTGCAAATGAAACATTCCTTTGGCCATGTGCAGACAAACAACACCCATGGGGGCTGAGACCGTCAACAGTCATCAATGACACAATGACAGAAGTGACCATCAGAATGCAGAACCACATATTTGCACCAATGGGCACACAAATGCAGATACCCTGTGGAGACAGCAGATGTGAGGTGAACAGATACCATACCATGGCAGCAATGGGACACACAAACCATGATCACTGTGCTGACCGATGACCTAGGAGTCCCAGGGACAGCAGGGGAAACACACCAAACAACATACAGCCAATGGCACACCCAAGATATGCCAATGCAGTGGTGCAGATGCACAAACACAAACAGGCAGACCAACACTGTCATCATACACAGCAGGTGAGGGGTGGGGGTGCCAGTGTCCCCAGGCAACCACACAACACATGAGGAGAGCTGAATACCAATCATACAGATGTGCATACACTGCCACACTAAGGTAACTCATGGATCCAAATCCCCTATGTGGGCAAGCAGGCATTGTCAGGTGAGAGGGAGCACAAAACACACATGTCACACAGGCACGTAGGAACAACAACTGACACAGCAAGTCACAGACACACCACAGCACCACCCCCAGGGCCCCCACAATGTGGTGACCCTGGGCTGAATAAAAATACCACTGTGATGACAAAGCTAAATGTCGTTCACACTATGAACCACAGTCAGGTGTCCTGAGCAACAAACTACCATCACACCTACACAAGCACAAATCAATCAGCATGGCCAGTAAGCCAAGGCCAACATGGAGGCAGGGGCCTAGCCGGGCAACAACTCTCATCTGCACACACTCAACACCACACCCCTCGACCTCCAACAATGTGCAGCAGTGAAGTACACATGCACTGGTGACATTGCACATGCACCCATGACTATTCCAGGGTGGTGGGTGGGAACCAAGGTGTAGAAACACATCACACATGGACACTCAACAAGACTCCTGAATGTCTGACACACTGCACACTACGCTGTACATGGACATGACGGCAATACCACACCGACCAATGGGATCCCAGCCACAGTCACACACCAATGAAGAAGCCAAGGTCACCCACAAAGAACACACATAGACAACTTCCAACATTGCAGCTCTGACCCTGAGGAGTGGCAGCAGTCACACACACAACATGTCACAATCACTGAAAGATAACACAAACTGGAAATCACATGACAGGGGCAAACAACAAGTGCCAAGGGGAAACCTGACTGTGACCCATCTGCGTCTGCACACAAACTCAGCCCTGACAGCAAACACACCTATGGGTGACACCCTGATGACCAGTAATGTGCCATGCACCCACATCACAGAGAACACAGGGAGAAGACTTTGGGGGAACATAGCTCAAGTCAGCAAGCATCACAAACAGGTACAACACTAGGGATCACAGCATGCGCAGATGAATGGAAGTGAACACACAGACATGCACATACAACACACACCTTGGGTGCAGGCAATGTCACACGTGTACACACTGCCATGAGGGGACTCCACTCCTGTGTGAGGAAAGCTGTGCCATATGTTGCCTCAGTAGGGCCCCATCATGTCAGCTGAGCACTTGGTCACACAATCAACAATTAGCACCAAATGAGGGCTCCCATCACATCAGCCTGGTCATGGATGTGCCAACGGAATCATCAGCACAGATCCAACACACTTGTATAGCAATGTTGCACTGACTACACGGATGAGTCCCTCCCCATTGATGCCCAAACCTGCATGTCCACTGGAGATGGCAACACGGTCAGGGAAGTAGACAAATGCAACGATGGCAGGCACAACAGATGTGCAGGGGTGGAAGCCACAGATATGAAATTGCCAATGTAAGTAGGAAACCCATTGCCAAATACTGAACACATGACACCCTCAGATGCTGCTATTGATGACATGGATACACCACATGATAGGACACATTCCCCTGGACCACATGGGTTCCTGCACAGTAACACTTCATAATCATGAGACCAGATATCACCATCACTGCAGCAAGGGCATGGTTAGCTGCACCAACAACATGTACATCTGAAGCATGAGCACTAGAGAAAAGAAAGTTGCTTTATTCAGCATATGTGTTGAGGCCAAACGAAGTCCTGAAAAAGAGCAAAGGCCAATGGCCAGTCCATTGTCAAAGTTCAAACAGGGTGACACTGGCAGATGTCACCCTACGCATGCCTGCACAATACCAGGGACAATCCACTAGGAGGGGCAACCGGGGGCAGGCCAGGCACCGCAGGGACAGGATCAGGGCTCACCAGGGGGAGTCAGGGAAGGGGTGGTGGGTGCAGGAGAGCCACTGACAACTGCAGTGGAGGTGTCTGACATGGTGTGTGCCGGCACAACTGGGGGCATGACACAGATGTCGTGGGTGCCGGCACAACTGCAGTGGACCCTGCAGATGGGGTGGACAGGTCCGCCACTGCAGTGCCCAAGTCAGACAGGGCGGTAGTGGACTCCACTGCAGTGCCTACCTCCAGGGGAGGAGAATGGGGAACAGGCAAGGTGGGTTGGACAGAGGGGGGGACACCCTCACCACATCAGTGGCACAGACAAGCGCAGCGGGGGTGTGGTGCTGGGAGAGCAAGTGGCAGGGGGAGAAGGCCGGAGCATCTTGGGGATGGTATATCTGTGGGTGGGGAACCTGGGGCAGGGTGTGGTGGGGGCACCTGTGCAGTGGGGGCCTGAGGGATGGAGGACGGAGACCTTGTGCCTGAGCTGCAGGGTGGTGGCGGGGTCTTGCTCTTAGCACTCCGGGGGACTTGCGGGTGGGGGCCTCAGTCCGTCTGCGCCTGGGGGAGGGTGTCCGGGGGCGAGGGGCACTCTGCTCCGTGTGGGTGGGCTTCCTCTTCTCCCGGGATGCTGGAGCAGCTTCATCGGTGGGGAAGAGGCCGAGGTCACAGAGGAAGAGCTGCTGTGACTTTGGGGTTGCAGGTGAGGCAAGGGAGGGTGCTTTGGAGGGAGAGGGAACTGAGGACTGCGCAGTGCATGTGGATGCGTGTGTGTGTTCCAGGGCCCCATCCCCTGTGAGTCTGGCTTCAGTCCCCTGAATGTGCGTGCGTGTGCGTTTTGTCATTGGCGTGTGTGTCAGTGTGCTGGATGTGTGTGTGCTGGTGTGTGCCTGTGCCAGTGTGTGTGTGCCTGGGATGGGTAAGGTGCTGGGGAGTGTGGATGGAGCAGAGGCAGGAGGGGTGAGGGACCGTTTGAGGAGGGACACTGCTGCCGTCAGGGAGGAGTCCATGGACCTATTGCCCCTCTGTAGGTCAGACATGCCCGATGAGATGCTCCTCCATGAACGACACCAGCTGAGTCAACAGCGCGGTGTGCGCATGGAGGACACTCAGCATGGCTGTCTGCCCTACATGGAGCTGGCGAAGGAGGTACACAGACTCCTCACTCAGGGCAGCAGGGGACACAGGGGCAGGGGTGCGGTGCCTGGCCCAAAGGAGACACGCTCCCGGACATGGGAGCCTCCACGGACCTGGGGAATGGGAGCCGATGGGAGGGCGGTGGTGGTGCTGGTGGTGGCGGGGACAGCAACACTAGCTGGGGTGTGGTGGCTGCTGACACCCGCCTCCACAAGGGAGTCATCCTCCGAGTTGCTCTGGTCCTCAGCTGAGGTGGATGCTGCTGAGGACTCCTCGGTGTGGCTCCCCTCGCCCTCCGTGCCACTGGGTCCCTCCGACCACTCCTCGGCTGCTGACCCAGTCTGGCTCTCCGGCTCCTCCTGGTCCGTGGAGCTGTCCCCTTCCGTGGCCGTGGATGTATCTGCAAACAATGGGGAAACAGACAGACATCAGTCACCTGCACCAAACGCACACACCACTGTGAGCACAGCACATTACAGAGCAAGCCCTGGCATCATTAGTTGTACATTGCTAAAAGTGCCCTAATTGAACAGGAGAAGTCAATTGTCAGTCTGATGCCAAGCATGGCACTCACATCCCACATGGCCTTGCACCCATCTGTCTGGTGTCTGTTGGATTGCAACACCCCAGTGTTGACACATGCACCAAGTACACAGTAGTTGGACAGTGCAGAGGACACGGTGTGGACACATCACAGCTCTTGCCACTGAGTCAGTACAGGTTTACGGATGTAAGGGATGCCCAGAGTCAAATAGGAAATGCATGTGATGCATTCCAGCGACAGACACCATGATGCACCCATGTCCTGATAGCCAGCGCCACTATGGTGTGCATGTAGCACATGTCACTCCCCTGCAGGATCACCAATCAGTAGACACATGCCATGGCGGAGGCATGACTGCAAAGTCATACATCACTGTCTCAGTGATGTATGACTTTGCAGCCAGACAACAACACTCTGCACTGTGTCACAATAGTAGGTCATGGGGAATGCAAGTCCTGGAGCTGCACAAGTGCACATGTACATCCCCCCCACAACACATCCTCTTAACCCTCATCTGTCCAGGTCATACCTATTGGACATATGGGAGACCTGTGACACTACCCTCTGAACCTGAGCCCCTCACACTCTGCTGTGCATGGGGAACAGCTGCCTGAACTTCACATTTACATGCCCCAGTCTGCATGGGCAGCTGATCAGACACCTATGTGTCACACAAGTATCGTCTCCTATGGTCACATCTCCAGTGGCATGCTGAGCCCCTACCAAGAAACTCCACAGCAGTCCTGGCGACTAATCCACAGCACACTGACACAGAGGCAGACACCTGAGGGGTCAAATCACTGTGCACAATGTGTCCTCTGATACACGGGAGTGGGAGTACAGAGTGTATTGTATGGCCTGGAGTAGGCATGACTGTCCAGCCCCACATGAATGAGGGATGAGCCCTGGACTGTAGGCAGCTGGCTAAGTATGTGTGACACACGTCATATACATACTCCTGGGGCCCAAACATTGTTCCCACCCGCAGCATGGGTGTGTGCCAGGTACCCCAGCCACATGTGGTGGATCAGCTCAGCAATTGGACCACAGATCAAAGTAACACGCTGAATACATGTCAGAATACAGGCATTGTGTAAGCAATGGACCCACCCATGATGCCCACCACAGAGTCAGGGAAACAGATGCTGTCTCCCACCTTGAGTCAAGCAAACTGCAAGGACACAGTCCTAAGTGACAGAATTCCCTGCATGTAAGGGCCACACCTGGGTATCAGATGAGGAGTGGGCAGTGCACAATAGAGGGACATGGCTCCTGGACAACATGACTGCTGTACTGTGGCAGTTCAACCTGGCCCGAGGAGGGCACATAACATGTTAGACAGAGTACACAGTGCAGTCTTTGACTCACCCCCTCCTTGCTGCTCTCTGGCCTTCAGCTGCCCATCCAGGTCTGGAAAGACCACCGCCAGGATCCTGAGCATGTGGGGGGTCAGGGTCCGTGTTCCGCCCCTCCTGCGAGGAGGCGACAGCTTCAGCTGGACCCGTGCAATCCTCCGGGTCCAGCCCCGAAGGTCCTGCCACCTCTTTTGGCAGTTGCGGATCCGGCGCTTGTAGACCCCCACGGACCGGACAGCCCGGACGATGTCCTTCCATATCTCATGCTTCCGATGGGCAGAAGCCTGTCAGGATGACAAAGTGATAAGGCCATTACTACACATGCAACATATCCGTGCATGACACAGTTGCATATACATGTCGCAATCACAGGGGCACATGGTGTACCCAGGCAGTGCACGGCTGCCCATGGACAGTTTTCCAGAAGTCACTACATGGTATCATAGCATGGGGAGTAAAACCCTGTTCAGAAGCACTGTCACTGCACCATACCTGTCCAGTGCAAGTCACTACACACTATGGGGGGTGACAACTACTCAGTGAGCCTGCTAGCCAGTGGTGTGCTGACTCTCAGCCTTGCTAGTCAGACAAAATGCACATTCAGAAAGGCAGTGCACAGAACACTCACCTGCTCCCCTGGTGTCCCATACAGCTTGCTGTACTGTGGAAGTAGGCTGTCCAGCAGGGCCTGGTTCTCTTCAAGGCTGAAGGCTGGGGCTCTCTCCACAGTACGTGCCATTGCAGGGTCCAGAGGGGCAGAGACAGCAGCAGTGCAGTGGCAGATGTCGTCCTGGAGCATGTAGTGCAGGCAAGTGGGCTCTCAGGGGAACATGCAGCAATATATATGTGCTGGAGAGGCAGATACTGTCCCTTGTGTCCAAAGTGATAGGTCCAAGTCGTTTGCATCTTCTGAATCTGGCCAATCCATGGAATAGCAGCACCAAAACACGCCCACAGCATCCTTCAAAATTTCAACTTCATGACATACATGATTTTGCAACATTGTTGTGGGTGACCAACTGATTTTCCAGCAACCGACTCGCTCGAATATTCGAAAACGCGTCCGTTGCCAGGCAAGCCCATTGTCAATGGGTGCGCACCGATCGGTCCATTGAGGTACAACGCGCACAGGGGTACAACGCGCACCGCATCACATTGAATGCAATGGGCCGGCCGGAGGCACCGATCGGTCCATTGCAGTACAACGCGCACAGGGGTACAACGCGTGCACCGCACACATTGAATGCAATGGGCCGGCCGGAGGCACCGATCGGTCCATTGCAGTACAACGCGCACAGGGGTACAACGCTGCACCCGACACATTGAATGCAATGGGCCGGCCGGAGGCACCGATCGGTCCATTGCAGTACAACGCCACAGGGGTACAACGCGCACCCGCACACATTGAATGCAATGGGCCGGCCGGAGGCACCGATCGGTCCATTGCAGTACAACGCGCACAGGGGTACAACGCGCACCCGCACACATTGAATGCAATGGGCCGGCCGGAGGCACCGATCGGTCCATTGCAGTACAACGCGCACAGGGGTACAACGCGTACCCGCACACATTGAATGCAATGGGCCGGGCCGGAGGCACCGATCGGTCCATTGCAGTACAACGCGCACAGGGGTACAACGCGTACCCGCACACATTGAATGCAATGGGCCGGCCGGAGGCACCGATCGGTCCATTGCAGTACAACGCGCACAGGGGTACAACGCGTACCCGCACACATTGAAAGCAATGGGCCGGCCGGAGGCACCGATCGGTCCATTGCAGTACAACGCGCACAGGGGTACAACGCGTACCCGCACACATTGAAAGCAATGGGCCGGCCGGAGGCACCGATCGGTCCATTGCTGTTCAACGCATCACTGTACATGTGACTGGCATATGTCAGCATGCCTGTCTCAGATGGACATATGCCAGCCACAGATAGCTCCCAGGGAGTGAGGGGCACACCTACATCACGACAGCCTGTCCAAACCTTATCATAAGGCATGTAAGGCTGCATTTCCTATTGTGTGTATGTTGGTGTACATGTTGTCCTGTGGGTGTCACCTGTGGGCAGCCACCCCCAGGCTGTGCACGTGTTAATGGGGACAGGATCCTGGGTGTTACGTGTACGTGACCACTGTGATGTGCAACTGTTCATATCTGTGCATGTGCCATGGTCACATTTCACAGTGGTGTTTGTGTATGTCATGTCACATACCCCGTGAGTCCCATGTGGGACGGTATGTTTGAGCCAGGGTGTCCCAGTGGCACAATAGTGATGGCCCTCCACAGTCTTTGTGCATGTAGTGTTTACAATGTCTCTGATTTCATGTGCACAATGGGAGACAGTCTCCACATCCACGTTGTGTGTGCATGGACTCTGATGTTGTGCGTGTGTGTCACAGACGTCCATGGCTCTCCTGCCATGGCAAGTGTGGCCACTACCTGTGGGGGTCATGTTTGTTTTGTTGTGGTGTACACATGATACTCCAGGTGATGCCAGTGTCCATGTGGCATTACAGGGTCCCTGGGAATGTGCCTGTCGTTGAGCTGTGGTGCCTGGGGCACATCTGTCCTCACATGTCACTGGGGGGTGACTGTGACACAGCATCATGATATCCAATGGGCCAACCTGGGACAAATTGATGCCACCTGTAGGACCGTGTTGACAGATGTTGGCCATGTATGTACCATACATGTCGTTCCGGTACTGCACACTTCATGTAGTTGTGCCTCATGATGATGTATGTTGGGATCTTGAGTGTGTTCAATGCCGCATATGTGGGGTGACTGACGATCTTGCTTACTTCTCCTCTGCACTGCAGGGCTCCTGCTGTCCATCGGCCATTCCCAGACCTGGCAACGATGGTGGAACGGGACAGCATCCGACGGTACCGCTTCACCAGGCAGCTGATTGAGGATTTTGCAGTGCAGTTGTCCCCACATTTGCAGACTGGCCGGCCGTATCCTACAGCGCTGACCCCCAAGGTGAAGGTGATGGCAGCCCTACACTTCTTTGCCACCGGTACCTTCCAACATACTGTGGCGTCTGCTGGTGGGATGTCACAGACCATGTTCAGCCGTGTGCTCCGCAATTTCTTGGCGGCAATGTTGCTCTTCCTGAACCGGTACATCTATTTCCCTAGACTGCGACGACTCACTGACGTGAAGAGTGACTTTTATGCCCTGGGGAGGATGCCGCATGTCATTGGCTCCATTGATGGGACACATGTGGCTTTGGTACCACCACAGGCCCAGGAGCAGGCCTACAGGAACCGCAAGCACTACCACTCGGTCAATGCACTGGTGGTGTGTCTTGCAGACATGACCATCACACACGTGTGTGCCCGTTTCCCTGGTTCAGCACACGATGCCTTTGTGATGAGGAGTAGTCGCATCCCCAGGTTGATGGCACAGATGCAGAACCAGCGTGCCTGGCTTGTCGGTGTGTACTGACTTTGTGCCATTGTGTGTGATCTGATCTGTAGTATTCCGCCCACTTTTCCAAGTCAGCTGATGTGCACTTGTCTGTCCGTAGGTGACTCGGGATACCCCAACATGCCGTGGTTGCTGACACCCCTCAGGAACCCTGTGACACCTGCCCAGATGCGCTACAATGAGGCACATGGTCGGACCAGGAGAGTGATTGAGCGGACCTTTGGTCTCCTGAAGAGCCGCTTCCGCTGCCTGGACAAGACCGGAGGGTCCCTCCCATATGCCCCTGCGAAAGTGTGCAAGATTATCATCGTCTGCTGCATGCTCCACAACCTGGCAGTGCGGAAGGAGTTGCCTCTCATCCAGGATGACAATGACCAACATCCGCCACCTGTGGAGGATCCTGGCCTGGAACACGATGCCAGTGACGATGATGATGATGATGGTGATGGTGATGTCCGCACACAGCTCATCACCAACTTCTTTAGCTGAATGTGAGTATCCTGAGGTGTCATGTCAATGATGTGAGTTGGCATGATGTGTGGGTGGTGCTCTGGTGCTGTTGGAGTGTGTCCATGGGCTACTTGACTGGATGTGTGTTGCGATGTGTGGTGACAGGTGGGCTGTACTCCCCAACAGTGTTGACATGCTAACTTGGTTCTGGGTGGGTATCTTGTAACATGTATTGTGCATGAGTTTTGCTGTTCTGTCCTGTACTCCATTGCTTTTGACTGTGTGTCATTTCTGTCCTTCACAGGGTACTTTCAGATTCGTTTGGTCAACTGTGTCCACCGACAACGTGATTGCACATCCAGGCTGGTAGCTGTTGTGTCCCTACAGGTGATGTGCGCCACACCCATGGACTTCCTTCTGTCTACAGTTGTTGACTGTGTGCCCGCTACCAGGTGGGGTTACCTTGCATCTGTAGTGGTTACGGCATGTTGCTACTGTGTAATAAACCTGTGCTTCACTTAGTGATGTGCGTTGTCTGTGGTCACACATTTGACTGCCATTTGCTTACTGCACCTGTGGGCTACTTGACTACAACTGGGAATGGGTGTGGTGTCTGTGCATTGCACCGTCTTCCCTGGCAACATCAGTGTAGGCAATGAGTCAGATGGCCTAGGTGTGTATGTGTTGTGTAGCCCTGGTGGTGTGTCTCCCTCATATGTGTCACGTTGCCTGTACTCACATGCCTGTGTTGTCCTTGCTGTTGCAGTTCGCATACACAGTGTAATTTTGTTGTTCATCATCCCCATAACAGTACCCACGTTGGAATCACGACAGAGGCAAGTATGGTGTATTATTGTGTTTATTGTGATACATCTGTGATAATAGTGCATAGGATGGATTGTGCTGTACATGAATCTTGCAATCCCAAGTTCCTAGATGAATAGAAAGTCCAGGTAGACAGGATCCCCAGTATCGGGGCCACAGTTGTCTGACACATTGTTCCAACTTGTACTCCCCATGCAATGTGTGGGAGTAGTGTTGCCATCAACAGGGTGAACAGTCTGTGCACAAAGGCGAAAATCCAGAACAGGTTCAGGCTTCCTGGGAGTTGCGCTTGGCCATCAGCCTCTCACTTTCCCTCCTCGGACGACCCCTCTTCTTGGGGGGCCCTCAAGTGCAGGCTGCTGCGGTGCAGGGGACTCTCCGCCAGAGTCCTCCTCCCTCCCTGTGGCAGTTGCAGTTTGTTCGGTACCAGATGTTGTTGGCACACAGGGAGGTGTGGACTGGTTGCTGTTCATCTGGCGGAGGCATTGTAAAATGTCCCTGTGCACCGCCGTCATCTCATGTAGTACATCCCACTTGGACTCCACGCGGGTCATGTGGGAGTCCACACGTGACATGTGGGAGTCCACACGTGACATGTGTGACTCCACATGGGACATGTGGGAGTCCAAGCGGGCATGATGGGCAGCCTGCTGCTGTTTGATGTCTCTGAGGAGCCCCACTACCTGGCTGAGCTCTCCGGTGCTGGACTGGTACGCATCAGCTATGCGTACCAGTTGTGGGTCTTCATGCACACCAGCAACGTCTGCAAGCAGCGACCTCTGTCTCCCACCCCTCCCACCACCCCTGCTGACATGTGCAGTGTGTGCAGTTGCACGCACAGATAACCCTGGTCCACCTTGGGGGTTGGTGGTGGTGGTGGTGTCCATGGCCCCAGGTTGGTCCAGGGTCACTGCGCTGGTGTTGTTCCTTATTCTGTCCATGTCGGCAGGGATGGTATTCGTGGTGACAGTCGTTGGAGGGGTGGGTGCAGGGGTGCAGCTGGTGGACCTGCTGGTGCTGCAGCTGGTGGTCCTGCTGGTGCAGCATGTTGACTTGCACCGGATGTGCCAGGTTGTTCTTCATCGTCCGAGGAGGACAGAGGCTGTACGACGCCAGTGAGCTCGGCATCCTCTTGAGCCTGGGACTGGGACTCCTCAGCGTCTGCTGCTGTGTCCCTATCATCACCTGTTTTTGGGAGACACAAACAATGTATGTCATGTTTCTGCAGGCATCAGTGGTTGACACACCTGACAGTTGTGACTGTGCCTCGGGGTGCGGGCCTGTACATTGTATTGTCCTAAGTCGTCACAGTCAGGGGTTGATATTGGTGTGGCACATTGTCCTGCATTATTTGGGCATTTCTATGTATTCTCTGGGGTGTGAACATGGTCTGCATTGATTGTGTTTGGTTGACAGCCAGACCTCCTTCCCACCCACCCACCCACCCAGTCAGTTATCCCACCATGGAACGTGCTTGCATTGCAGGGAGTGTAAGTTGTCTCTCAGGATGTCAGTCAGAGGTGTCCTGCTGTTTGTTGGTGCACAGTTGGCAGCAGGGCCTTGTGCTCCCGCAGCAGTAGCCAGTGTCAGCCATCTTGTGAGTCCTTCTCCACTCCCTGTGATGTGAGCATGGTTCAGGGTGGTGTTGATGGGCCAGTTGTGAGGCTGAGCAATGTCTGTGACTACGACTCCCATCATGCTATTGCCTCCACCCCCTTCCCAGCATGCCCATGCTTCCTTCCTTTTGACTCTGCTTCCCTGTGGGGTGGGCTGGCTGTGCTGACAGGATGGCTGGGAGTGTTGTCCTGGCAGTTGTTTGGCTAAGAGTCCCAAGAGTGTCCCTGTGCTTCACACAACATAACCCAGGGTGGTGGTGCTTTGTGGGATCTTGTGTTAGGATGGAGGGCATTGCATTCTACCAGGTGGGTACTGTGGAGTTTGTGTTGGGGGGGTGTGAGGGGAGGTGCTGGTGACTATGGTCAGTGCTGCAAGTCCCCCTTCCCACCCAGCCAGCCGGATATCCCACCATGGAACGTGCTTGCATTGCAGGGAGTGTAAGTTGTCTCTCAGGATGTCAGTCAGTGGTGTCCTGCTGTTTGTTGGTGCACAGTTGGCAGCAGGGCCTTGTGCTCCCCACAGCAGTAGCCAGTGTCAGCCATCTTGTGAGTCCTTCTCCACTCCCTGTGATGTGAGCATGGTTCAGGGTGGTGTTGATGGGCCAGTTGTGAGGCTGAGCAATGTCTGTGACTACGACTCCCATCATGCTATTGCCTCCACCCCCTTCCCAGCATGCCCATGCTTCCTTCCTTTTGACTCTGCTTCCCTGTGGGGTGGGCTGGCTGTGCTGACAGGATGGCTGGGAGTGTTGTCCTGGCAGTTGTTTGGCTAAGAGTCCCAAGAGTGTCCCTGTGCTTCACACAACATAACCCAGGGTGGTGGTGCTTTGTGGGATCTTGTGTTAGGATGGAGGGCATTGCATTCTACCAGGTGGGTACTGTGGAGTTTGTGTTGGGGGGGTGTGAGGGGAGGTGCTGGTGACTATGGTCAGTGCTGCAAGTCCCCCTTCCCACCCAGCCAGCCGGATATCCCACCATGGAACGTGCTTGCATTGCAGGGAGTGTAAGTTGTCTCTCAGGATGTCAGTCAGTGGTGTCCTGCTGTTTGTTGGTGCACAGTTGGCAGCAGGGCCTTGTGCTCCCCACAGCAGTAGCCAGTGTCAGCCATCTTGTGAGTCCTTCTCCACTCCCTGTGATGTGAGCATGGTTCAGGGTGGTGTTGATGGGCCAGTTGTGAGGCTGAGCAATGTCTGTGACTACGACTCCCATCATGCTATTGCCTCCACCCCCTTCCCAGCATGCCCATGCTTCCTTCCTTTTGACTCTGCTTCCCTGTGGGGTGGGCTGGCTGTGCTGACAGGATGGCTGGGAGTGTTGTCCTGGCAGTTGTTTGGCTAAGAGTCCCAAGAGTGTCCCTGTGCTTCACACAACATAACCCAGGGTGGTGGTGCTTTGTGGGATCTTGTGTTAGGATGGAGGGCATTGCATTCTACCAGGTGGGTACTGTGGAGTTTGTGTTGGGGGGTGTGAGGGGAGGTGCTGGTGACTATGGTCAGTGCTGCAAGTCCCCCTTCCCACCCAGCCAGCCAGCCAGATATCCCACCATGGAACGTGCTTGCATTGCAGGGAGTGTAAGTTGTCTCTCAGGATGTCAGTCAGTGGTGTCCTGCTGTTTGTTGGTGCACAGTTGGCAGCAGGGCCTTGTGCTCCCCACAGCAGTAGCCAGTGTCAGCCATCTTGTGAGTCCTTCTCCACTCCCTGTGATGTGAGCATGGTTCAGGGTGGTGTTGATGGGACAGTTGTGGGGGGCAATATGTGTGAGTGCGACTCCCATGATGCTATTGGCTACACTGACTTGGCCAGCATACACAGAATTCCTTCCTTTGAGTGGTCTTCACTGTGTGTTGGTGTTGTTGTGGTGGCTACATGTGTGGATGTGTGTGTTAGTTCTATTTGTGCCACTTCCTAGCTGTAGTTGTGGTTGTGTTTGTACATGTGTTGGCACAGTTGGATGTGACTTTTTTGATGGCATGTGTTGTGTTTATCTGACTGACATACACATTTTGGGATGATTCTGTTCTAGTTGCTGTGTAATTGCTATGAGTGCATGGTTTGACTCTCCCCTTGACAGTGATGTGTGTGTTTTGTGGCAGTTTATTGTGTACATTTGTTGTGTACTCACCAGGCTCTGGGATGTCCTCTAGTCCATATACGCTCACTGGCGGAAGGATGGCCCGCACCTTCTCCTCCCAGGGCCTGAGGTATACTGGCTTGGCAGGAGGGCCACTGCCGGTGTATTGGCTCAGGTGGTAGTCTTTCTTGAGCAGCTCCCGGACCCTCCTGCGCACGTCATACCACCTGTTCTGGATGTCGGTCTTTGTGCGCCGACATGGTGATTGGGCGTTCACCCTGTTGATGATCCTCTCCCACATCTTGGTTTTCTGCGACATGGGGGTCTGTTGGACCAGAGTGCCAAACAGCTGTGGCTCCACCCTGAGGATCTCGTCTACCATGACTTCCAATTCACTATCTAGGAACTTGGGATTCTTCTTGGGGGGCATGGTGATGGGTGGTGATAGTGGGTGATGTGTGTGTTGGTGTGCAGGTGAGGGTGTGTGGGTGTGTGTTGTGCTGGGTGTATGTGAGGTAGGTATTTGTTGGTGTGCTGCTGGTGTGTGGCTTGTGTGAGGGATGAGCTGTGGGTGTGTGGTTGCTTTCTCTTGGGTGCTGGCAGTGGAATGGCATTTGCAAAGGCTCATGGTAGTGATTTGTGTCCTTTATATAGGTGGAGTTGTTGGTGTGTCTTTGTTCTCTGTCCCCACCCCCCCAGTATTTATTGGCTTGGTAATTGCTTGTTTGGCCTTTTTTGGTTGATTTTTCCTTTGTGCTGTTTGTGTATGTTGGAAACGTTCTTGTGACCGAGTCGGACCCTGCATTGGTCTCGTACGGTGTTTTCCGTTTCGTTCACGCTGTGTTTGTGCAGTTTTGTATGCTGCGTACGCGTCGGTCGCGGTGTATTGTGTTGCTTCGGCTCGGTTTTGTATGCGTGTCGGTCGTACGGCTTGTCCTCCGTCCGACTCGGTCGTGTTTTTCGCGCCTTGCATCGTACTTTGCAGGTTGGAGTTGGCGGGTACGATTCGGTCGGATTTGTTCCGGGTGCGTGTCGGTCGGTTGGATTCGCGTGTTTTTCCGGCCGGATTGCTATTTTCCGAGCGGGTCGGTCGGTCGGCTTGGTTTCCTGACGTGTCGGTCGGATTTATCGCGGCTTGCATCGTACTTGGCGTGTCGGGCGCCACTGGTACGTGTCGGTCGGTATTTTTTCCGGATCCGAGTCGGTCGGTGCTTTTTCCGGCCCGAATCGGAATCGACCCCAAAGCTGTTAAAGGTATTAAAGTAGAGGTTGGTGATGTGCTAAGAGTGAAATTACCGAAAAACAAACTCAGTAGGGATTACATTTTGGCAATCCCCAACTGGCTGTCAAGGTGTTCAAAGCAGCTGCTAGATTGGAGGAGGGTAGAATGTGGAATCTTCAATAGACTGTCAGTGAATGGATGAATTTATTTAGTTCTTGTAATTTCATTTTTGTTTCTGTTTGGTGTCGAAAAGTTATTTTTTGTTTTTAGCGAGGTTGATATCTCTCTTTACTGTTTATCCTTTCATATTTTATCTTAGGCTTACCTATTGTTGCCTATTATTGCCTGTTCACATGTTATTTGAATTGTTCCCCTTGGCTCCTGCCTGCCTTGTAGAATGTGGAATGTTATCTTTCAAAACTGTTTACCATACTAAGGGCTGGTTTAGTACTCAGTGGATAATGTTTATTTTCCACTGCAATAAACTTGGAGTTTATCTATCTATTCCTTCCTGGATCTTTGTGGACTTCACCAACTTCACACCAGGACTCTGCCAGCTGTGAGTCCCGCCCTCCCAAGTGGTGCTATCCCAGTCCAGGACCCCTGGAAGTGGGCCTGAAGGTGCTCTGCCAGCCCAGCATTGGTCCCCACAGAACCGATGCAGTGCAATACATTGCCTTGCAAGACTCCACATCGGAACTGCTGCATGACGCATCACCAAAGCAGTACTTTGCACCGCAACCCTCATCCTCCTCGGAACCACCGCTGTGTGACGTATCCTAGTTGCCGTATTTCATGTAGTAAGCCACTCTTCGACGGCATCCTCGACGATGACTCAAGACTCCATATCACAAACCCCACAACTTCTTTGGAGCCAGCCGGTAAGCGATACATCTTCGATGCAGGAATATGCTATGCAAGCCCCATCCTCTACGATAACACAGGACCTCACATTGCAGCTTTGCAATTCCACAGAACCGTTGCTGCATAATGCATCCTCAACGCAGGTCAAAAATATCGGAGCCGAAATATCGATGTCAAGAATATCGAAGTCCTATCTACATTATGGTAAGTACAAACATATCGAAAAAATATCGTTATCAAAAATATTGTTGTTAAAAATATATATTTTTTAATGTTATAAAATAATGTAAAATAAAGTAAATGATACATATATTTAAAATAAACATAGTTAAAAATATGTTTAAAATTATAAGTAATACATATAATGTAAAAAATAAATAAACATATACATATAAAATATAATATATATACTTACTTAATAATATTTACAATTAATTATTGTAAGAACTTATACATTTTTAAAAACATTTTATAAATTATAAATACATACATACACATACAACAATATAAATAAAAATATAAAAAATATATAACAAATTTAAAAAAATGTGTTCAATAAATTATACACTACATTAACTAAAACAGTAAATATTGGATAGCGTAGGGGTAAAAATTACTATTCCCACTCTAGAGAGTGCAAAAATAGGGAAAGTGTTGGATAGCGTAGGGGTAAAAATTACTATTCCAACTCCAGAGAGTGCAACAGTAGGGAAAGTGTTGGATAGCGTAGGGGTTAAAAGTACTATTCCAACTCCAGATAGTGCAACAGTAGGGAAAGTGTTGGATAGCGTAGGGGCAAAAATTACTATTCCAACTCCAGAGAGTGCAACAGTAGGGAAAGTGTTGGATAGCGTAGAGTTTAAAATTACTATACCAACTCTAGAGAGTGCAAGAGTAGGGAAAGTGTTGGATAGTGTAGAGGTTAAAATTACTATTCCAACTCCAGAGAGTGCAACAGTAGGGAAAGTGTTGGATAGCATAGGGTTAAAAATAACTTACTAATAATTAAAATATTTTTTTAAATAAATAATAATTGAATTATTAAATAACAATAAATTAATTAACAATACCAATAAATAAGTACTTAAAAATAATTACCAATTAATAATTAACTAACAATTAAATAGATGATAAATACAATTAAATAATAATTATTAACAATTAATTACCAAATAATAATACAATAAAAAATAATTAATATTCAATACCCAAAAACAATTATAAAAAAAAAAAGCAAATAATTAACTATAAATTATTGATAAATACCAATAAATAATCATTAATGACAATTAATTACCAATTATTAATTAATGAACAAATTAATTTCCAAAACATAAAAATATCTATTATTAAAAAGTTTTTACCAATTAATAATTAATTAACAATAAATTAATCAATACTCAACAATAAAATAATCACTTAATTACAATTAAATTACTTCCCACCCTATTGCCCTATAAACTCACAACACACTTCAATAATAAATTAATACACTTAATATAATTACCAAATAATCAATTAATAAAAATTAATTACCAATTTATAATTATTTAACATAAAATTAATTATCAATACCAATAAATAATAATAAATAATTACTTAATTACAATTAAATGACTTCCCACCTTATTGCCCTATAAACTCACAACACACTTCAATAATAAATTAATACACTTAATATAATTACCAAATAATCAATTCATAAAAATTAATTACCAATTAATAAAAACTAATTACCAATTAATAATTAATTAACATAAAATTATTTATCAATACCAATAAATAAAAATAAATAATTACTTAATTACAATTAAATTACTTCCCACACTATTCCCCTATAACCCCACAACCCGCTACAGAACTAAAAAGCAAAATTTACTTAAAAATAATTACTAATTCCTACAAATTTTAAATTAATTTAATATAATTAAATTACTTCCCACCCTATTCTCCTATAAACCCACAACCCGCTACGGTACTAAAATGCATAATTTACTTTTAAAAAAATTACTAACTTCTAAAAATTGTATACATATATTCTAAAACTAGTACAATAATTAACAAAAAATATAAACACAAACATATAAAATACATAATAAAATACATAACACTAATATAAATATCGATATTAGTAACATCAATATTTTTGCTATCGATATTACTAACTTCGATATTAACAAAAACGATATTTCTTACCTTCAGGTCGATATTCTGGTCGTCGATATTCTTGACTTCGATATTGTGTCCCTACGATATTTCATACTCGATATTATTGTAGGTCGAAATAAAAAACTCGATATTTAGACTGTTTACCGGATTTAAGGTACTTTGTTCAGTGGGACTAACTGGGTCTGTCTAGCCAACTTGTGCCCCATCACAGTTGGCCTGAGCTTGTGACTTTGTCCCTGTCTAGCGCAACCAAATGACCACATTTGGCACTTTGTGCTTTTGGCGCTATTTCTGCCTTAATCTTTAAAATTGCATATCTCCGGTTCTACTGATACAATTTTTGTTGTTTTGGTCTTAAATCATTTATCAAAAATTACCCTATTTTTCTAAATTGATGTACGAATTGTTCTTGTGTAGTGTTTCACTTTATTACTGTTTGGAGAGCTACATAAATATTGCCTCTAAGTTAAGCCTGACTGCTCTGTGCCAAGCTACCTCAGGGTTGAGCACAGGTTAATTTGGGGTTTGCTTATGACTTTACTCTGACTAGGATTTTGGCTGCTGTTTGAGTAGGGGGTTCTCCCCCTTCCAACAGTAACACAATTTCTTACAAGATGTATGTATGGTCATATCATTGAGAGGGTGCCTTCCACGGAAGACATACATGGAACCTATTTTCCAACTGTGGATGGAATACAGTCCTTATTTTTAAAAGGACTCTCACCCACACAAATGTGTTGGCAAGCAAAAGGAGAATGGGAACTTTTGATCAAGGGAGTTAAGACTACTAATATATAAATTAAACAAGAGAACGTTACCGCTCGTGATTCTCAGTGCTGTTGATAATCAAAGGTGATAATGACCAAGACAATTAATCAAATGATCATAAAAACTATTTTCATTGTATTACTTGAACAAAATGGTTTGTCATAATATAACAACATATTATTAAGACGGAGATCAAACACGAAAGGTTTCACACATAATACATGCAAAGACAGAACAGCAAATATTAAACAGTGCATAGTGCTTTCTTCATCCCCAATGTGTGAAAACAAAATCCATGTAAAAATAGATTTATATTTCTAGGGTACAGTTCCAACTCCAAAGTTTGGAGAGTTGAAGTACAGTCAGTGTCCATATAAATGTTTGTATCCACACTGTGCTTTTAGAAAGGGTATAAGCAAGACGTTGTGACACAGGTTTTAGGAAACCAAACGACCTTGTTAAATTCCTATTTGCTAGGCTTCTGCAGAACTTCTAGCCTGATTGACCTGATTAAAGGTGTAGACAAGAAAGGACTATGCACTGTTTAAAAATTGATGTTGTATAGACTCCCATGCACTTCAATGTGCCAGAAGAATTCACTATTGTTTATCCATGTTGAAAATAGAAGGTCTTGCCAGAGGCTTACTCCTGTTTTCTCCTGCAAGTGTCCAATACTCATTTGTACAGTGTCCTAGCCTCTTGAATGGCTTAATGGCTGTGTGTATTGTGCATAGACCAGAAGTTGGTTTTGAGCATACTATGTTCTCTAGGTGAAGTTGTTAGTTTTTTTAAGTGTGAGGACAGCATTCGTTGTGGGACAATTCCCTCAAGATTTTAAACAAAGAATTATGAACTTCAAGAATAGGAATCTCAGTCACAGGTAAATGCATTTATAGATTCGATGTGGAAACAAAAGCACCATTAAGTCTGGGCATGGTCTTGGGCTTAGCTTGAATACTTGACCTTTTTAACAGACCTATAGTTATTGTTGATCATGGGCATAGGGACATTTGTGTTGTTCAGTGGACCTGATTGGAGAATGGGGATGCCCTTCAGTGTTAAAACCATGGCATCATGATCACTATCTTGTCGGGGAATTATCTCCATGTCATCAAAAAATGGCCTCAGTTTAAGGTACAGGATAATATAGTATGTTTTACTTTTACAATTGCCTGTTTTGTATCTGAAAGCCCCCTGCTATCTGAGTTTGTTTAAGGGTCATCGAGGCTAACTGCAGGACCATTACTGAGCAACTCCTTATTGGATTAGCTTCCAAACTTGGGATTGCCCAAACCTCATCTTCTGCCTCTCTAAGAGGGCTCATACATTCAGGGGCTTGAACATCATGCTGAAATCACCTGCAATTAAGAGATTATATTCAATAGGCTCCTTTACAGCACGTAAAGTAGAAGAGTTTTTATTTCTAGGAGTGGAGCGATTTTACACATGATATATTTTTACTGAAAGCTTCTCAGGAAAGCCTATTTCTACTGCAAGGGTGTCTCAAGAGTCTACATCCAGCTTCCTTATTTTTCACCCTATTGAATTTTTAACCAGGATCAATAAACCCCTAGACAGGTGATCCGCACTCCATGGTATGGTATAGCCTCAATGCTGAAGTTAGAGTATTCTGTTCTAAAAATTGACACTGTTGTGCTTGTTTCTTGAAAAAGGCATAGATCTTGTTTATTGATGAAGGCCCCCATTCTGGATCAAACAGCTTTTGATTAGTGCCACCATTCACCCATGAGAGCAGATTTAATAAGGAACTTTGAAGTGGACCCATTCCAGGGGTATCATCCTAAACTAGCTGGTTCATATTATCACAGAGATGATGTGCTGCTGTACCTCACCAATCCACGCATGTCAATCGATAGAGTGTTACAGGTGTGTCGTATTTTTGAAGACCACTCCGGTTGCCATATTAATTAGGATATATCATGTCTGTATCCCCAGGTGGGTGGAGTACTAGACTTGCCACAGGGGACTGTGATACTGGTGGAGCTAGAGGGATTTACCTATTTAGGCATATATGTAATGTGAGATGCCACAGAGTTTTTGAGAAGGAATTTATATGAAGTCCTAGATAGGTTCTGGTGTAATATCAGTCACTGACGGACACTGCCGCTTTCCCGGATGGGCAGGGCGCCTCTAAAAAAAATGACAGCCACACCTCAATTTTTAAAGATACTACAAAATACAACGTTCCCTGTGCTGCGGGCCTTCTTTCAAAAAATAGATAAGGAAGTCTGCCTTCTTCTCCGGTGTGAGGGCAGTGCAAGAAGACCTCTACACAAGCTCCAAAGAGAGTGTATGATGGTGGCCTGGCTGTCCACAACATCCTTAAGTAATATTGGGCATCCAAACTCATGGTAATAAATGAGTGGGTATATGCCAACAACCATATTTGGCGCTCTGGGGGGATAGAGAGGTGATGGGCAACAGAGGCTACCCTGCACTACTTCACAGGAAAGGACAGAGACAGACCCTACTGATACATGCTAGGCAGTGGTAGAGGCATGGTCAGCAGTCCTGGGATTCCTGGGTTGGGCGGGGAGGGTAACGGAGTGAACATCCTGTGTGACAGTGATCTGCTTTCAGGAGTGGGTGGCCTGGCGTGCTTCTCATGCTGGGAGATTTTAGGCATTGACCGATTAGGGGATGTTTGGAACGAGATGGGCCCCTTGCCCTTTCAGTTGCTGCAAGTGGAGTTCTACTTAGCAAACTCAGAACACTATTGTTATCTACAGGTGGTACACGCTCTGAATGACCATCAGCCGGGGGACCTCAGGTGGAAGTCTCACCTCCTTGAAAACAGGCTGCTGCTCGACCCTATGCCAGAGAATGGCATTTTCCTGATATATAAGAAAATCATGAACAATGCCCCAGACACATTGGGCTCCCTCAAGGACCACTGGGTGGTGAATTTGGGAGAAATTGATGATAATGAGTAGAGTGAGGCGTTGTAGGGTCCAAGGGTAATAGCGATAAGGGCATGTTTTACACAACCTACATACGTCATATTACTCGACAACACTTCTCCACAAGATAGGACGGGCGCCTACACAACACTGCATAAAGGGCTGTGGTCAAGAGGGTACGTATATACAGGTATTATGGCCCTGTCCGCTAATCCAAATTTTTTTGGGAGAGCGTAATAAGATTAATGTCCAGAGTAGCATCTATAGAGTTCCCGACGGATGGCAAATGGCTTCTTCTGAATGTGCTTGGCCTAAATATACAAAATTATGGCTGGAGATCGGGCCAGAGTGGCAAAGAGGAATATAGCGAAAGCATGGGGTGTGTCAATGCATCCCCGGATTCATGACTGGGAAAGAGATATGGACTGGTGCCAATTGGCTGAATATGTGGTATACCAGGGCAGGGGCTGTGTCTAAAATGGGGGAAGGTTTGGGGCAGTTGGTGCTCTTAAGGTGAGGATGGTGTGGGCCTGGGGTAGCATTGTGGTGGGTAGCGAGGGGGAGAGATTGGTGACATTGGAACCTGGGGACAGAGCTTACTCATCTATGTGCATAATTGGGAATGTCTTGATGCCTATTCGTTATGTTAATGTGCACTGTTTCATGATGATGCACCTTAAATCTTACGTAATGTACTGTACCTGCACCACTGTTCTTCAAATTAAAAAAAAAGAAAATATTTGAAATTTCTGAACCTAAGCGTGTTTGATAAATAATCTATTTTAGAACTTACTGACTAATGTTTAGTGTATTTCTTGTGCAATTAAAACTGCGGATTAAATATAAATGGATTCCAGATCTAATAGAGTTACTGTTTACTAATTGAAGTACACAGATCTAAGGCCCCATGTCCTTTTCTCAGAGATCTATCTACAAGGAGCATGTAAGGAAATCTCCCTTTTGCATGATCACCCTCACAATTTTGCAATGATGCTGTTGGTTTTATGACTCTGAGAGTGCACTAAAGCCTGCTAATCTGACGCAAGTGCTAATGTTCTAACCCATTACATAGTGTATGTTAAATATGCTTCCTCCAACTGGCATAAGCTGACTTACTTATAAGTCCCTAGTAGATGATACCAAAGGTACCTAGGGCATGTAAGACACAGTGTCCCACAGTGCAGCAGCACTGGTTGTGCCAACAGGTGTGAGACCAAACACAAAATGGCTCCCAGCCTGCCACAGCTGCCTGGAAGAGCAGTTTTAAACTGCTAGTTCAACTTTACCATTTAAACCTATGACATAGCTCCCATTTCCCTCAGCAATATAAGCAAGTCTCCCCTAAGGAAGGCCTTAGGCAGGGAGCTGTGTATTATTAAGTAGGACATATGCTTTTTATATGTCATAACAGCAAAAGCTCCAAATTGTCATTTTATGCTGAAACGTTAGTAGCCCCACTCAGCCGGCTAACTTCTAAATGGGACTACTAAAATGGGTACTCCAAGGTCTCAAATTAATCATGACATTAAACCCAACTAGATGCCCAAGTCGAACCTAATGTCACTTTCAAGGAAAAGCCCTTTTAGAAAGTTGCCACTCTGTAGCCCAGTTGTCCAGTGCCTCACATGGTTGCTGGGCACCAGACAGCATTCTGCCCTCCTGGGGAGAAGTATGAATGACAATGGTAGCCTGCTACAGAGGGATGTCCTACCTCCGCTTGCAGGAAGCCACTCAGAGTGTTGGCCCAAAAGGTGAGCCTCACAGGCAAAGCCACCTTTGCTGGGCAAATAGCGATCACACTCCTGAGGGGTTGTTCCTGTGTTAATGTAGAGGCTGGTGGCAGAAACAGAGATGGGAGACCAGTGCCCAAACAAGTTTTCCCTAGAGCATGTAGCCCATGGGTAGCCACACCACTAGGGTGGGCTGTCAAGCTTCTAACGCCCCATGAAGGGCTTGGACATCTTGGGAGTGGGCAGAATAGTGCACTCTGGGATTGTTAGATGCTATACATAGACAGAAGAGCGGGAGGGATACTGGCAGCCCATTGGCTCAGGACATTTTCCAGTCATAAATGTGACACCTGAACCTCAGATCATACAGAACTGGGGTAAGGACTGAAGAAGGACTGATTTCCAGACTCCTGCACCTGGCAAAGAGAGGCTGCACCGTCTGCTGGCCTGCACCTGCGGCACCGTGGGCTAGCAAAAAGAGGACTGTGCCTGTGGCTCCTGGCTTGAGGAAAAGATGCCCCTGAGCTCAAGACAAAAGAAGTGACTCAAATGGTCACTCCACTGACACCCTGGAACATGCAGCAGGGACATCAAAGCTGAAGTGGCCCAACTTGGCAAGTCAGTAGCCACTTCTGGGGAATAGCTGCTGACCACCGCTAAGCACCTCAAGAGACTAAGGGGCCGATTCCGATCTGGCTCGAAAAACTCTCCGACCGAGCCGGAGAGATTTCCGACCGAACCGGACTCCTGCAGTCCGACCGAGCGAGTACGATGCGGCCGCATGCTGCCGGACTCGATTCGGTCGGACTCCCATTGAAGTCAATGGGAGCCGGTCGTACGACGCGTACACGGGCTCCCATTGACTGAATGGGTACGTCGCAAACAAGTGCGCCCCCTACAGCGTGTACGCGTCGGTGCAACTCGCACCGTACATGCATGTTTAGGGGGGACCCTTGGGTCCCCCTTGTGTTCGACTCATATGGCTACGGGTGCAGGGGGGTCCGGCACGGACCCCCCAAGTCCGGCTCCGGGAGCTTTTTCGAGCCGGACGCTCCGACGATCCGGCTGTCCGACGCGTCCATCGTACTCGCTCGGTCGGAGAACGTCTCCATTGCGTGGTGCGATTCGTTTCCGTACGAGTCGGTTGGAGCGGTTTGGATCCGGAAACGGTTCGGTCGGAACACACACGTGCATTCGCATCGTACTCGCTCGGTCGGACGACTGTACGAATCGGTCGGAAACACAGCCTCCGACTCGGTTCCGGTAAAGCCGAATCCAATTCGGAGCCCTACCGACCGAGATCGGAATCGACCCCTAAGTATGGATTGGTCACCCCCAGGGGACACAAGTCTCCACCAAATGACAATCCTGGGCCAGTAGCTCAGTTGTAGCCAACTCTCTACTGGCTCAAAGAGGACTATGAGGGACCCCGACCTCTGTGGCCAAAGTCGCCCCACCTGACCCATGGACCGAGGCGTAACCACAAGGACACCCCCGTTGACTGCATAGCACCCAGAGCATCCTTGAGGAACTTCCATCTCCTGCATCTTCAGCATCAGGACCACTCCGGTAACATCTATGGTGGTTGTGAGGTAAAGTTCAGAACTGGACAGGAGAACACTTTAGTGATCAAGTAACTGTCCGTATAGTCCTTAGTGCCCCCCTTGACCTACTCCCTGCCAGATTTGGTCACACTAGTTGGGTCAGAGTAGACAAACCAGACTCTTTCAACTTTTCAAAGTTTACAAACTTTATGGTTACGAGTGCTTCAAGGGTTGTGACTAAAAGTATTGAAATTAACATTTACTTTAAAAATCTATATCTCAGGAACCCTCTGGTGGATTATGTTCTTCTTGGACTCTAAACATTAATAAAAATATACTCTATTTTTTATAAATTGGTGACAGATTGCTTTCATGTTGTATGAGTTTATTTGTTTGTTGTTTGATGCTTCTAAATCCTTAACACTAGTTCCTTTGTTTAAGCCTTGCTGCTTGAAGCCACAGCTACCCAGGGTTGAGAGCTAAAGGTTTTTAAAAAAAGCCTGACTGGACCCAAGAAAGGTTTTACGAGTGTATTATATGGTAAGGTTGCACAACTATACCATATAATTAGGGCTCCCGTTTTTATGGTATTTATTTTTTGTAGCATTTCCGTCTGTATTTATCCATATTTATTTTTTAGCCATTTTATCTGTATTTATCCATATTTATTTTGTGTTTTGCTTATAAATGAAGTTGTAAAACTGTACATTTCCATATTTATTTAACTGATAGATGCGCACTCATACTTTGATGTCTGTCGTGTTTTAGCTATTTAAACTGCCAAATATTACATAACAATACATCCACTGGTAAATATTAGCATTATACCATAAATGTATGTTGACATATGCCGTTATTTGAAGAAATGTCATCCTGTTTTTTAATTTCCCATTCTGTCCATCTGCTCAGCTGCTGGCCTATAATTCATGAAAGACAGCACGGAGAGTCACTTAAAAGAAGCACAATTTTCTGTATTAATCCACTTAAAAAAAATAAATGCAGACAGAAAACACATTGTTTTCTGTCTGTATTTATCTGCAAAAATCGGTAAAAATGGAAAACAAGGAGCCTTGCATATAATGCACCCAAATCCTCACAGAGCAGTTCAGTAAATTCATGGGACTAAAAAGGGCATTGATAATATCAGAACAAATTATAGAGCATAGTGTTGTGTATACCTAATCCAGTAGGTCACCTTTTCCTTGAGTGACTCCATATCCTCCCATATATTAGATCCTAGTTTGAGACACTTAGTCATAAAAACAATTCCCATTCCCAACCCTGGTCTTTTCTGATGTTAATGCTAGCCTGCTCCTGTTGGAAACTCTCTAGCATATTGGAGTGCCTTGCAAAACCAGCATTTTTAGTTAGTCCTTGTTTATTTATATCAGCAGCTACATTATGCCTGATTAGACCATAATTTCTTGCCTGGATTACACTATGATGGTCAGCAAAGAAAAAAGGTACACCATATAAAAAGGTACCCCCTTGTCCCTGTACTTTTGGATCTGGGACAAGGGGAAGAAAACACCAACAGAAAAGTGCAAAGTCCCACTTGACCTGTATTGCTTCCTGTGTTGGACTACAGTTTGAAGTTCTTCTAGATCTTGACAATCTTGTTGTGGAAGAAATTGGTGAGATGGTCACATTCCTTGGAGGGTTTGATGCCCCTTGCTGTGGCCGCGGGGTTGGAGAATTCTTTGATTTTGAAAAGTTCTTTGCTGTTGTTGAAGTAGGTTTTAATGCATGTGGCTAGTGCTATTTTCTTTGTCTATCATTGATGTTTATGGTAGATGTTGAGGGCTGCTTTGAAAGAGGTCCTCTTGGTGGTGTTTTGCCAGTGCACCATCTCCTTTTCAGTAGTTTACAGTGGCGTTTGGTGGTCCTGAGGTCTTTGGTGTACCCGCTTGCTTGTTTGGTGGCTATTTTGTGTTTGTTGTTGATGTCTGAGCTGTTCGAGATCCAGTTGTTAAAGTGTCTGACATTTTGGTCTAGACTGTTGGAGGAATTGTGGCGGGTGGTGTTGAGGGTGTTGGTCCAAGTGGTCTCCAAGAATTTGCTCCATCTGTGATGTGGGATGCTGGGTTTTGTTCAGGCAGCTGTTTGGGGGCTGTGACATTGAAATGGACGATGTAGTGGTCGGAATAGGTCAGTTCGGTTGTATGGCTGTATTTGATGTGGTCGCTGGAGATGAAAATTGCACCCAGTGTGTGGACTGCGGTGTGCATAAGGTAGCGATGAGTTGGCAGAGGCCAATGTTGTTCATGTTGTCTAGGAGGGTGAAGGTGTTGGTGTCATTATGGTTGTCAACGTGAACATTAAGGTCTCCAAGGAGCAGGTGGATCCTGGTCCCGGTGGTCGGTAGGCGAGAGTGCCCCTGATAGTAGTCGAGGCACTTAAGTGTGCACTGCTGTGTTGCCTGCTGTCATTTTAAAAGTCAGCTCTGCTTTGCAAGCTGCTTTTATATTGAAATTACATGCAAATTCGATTTTGGATTTAAAAGTACTTCCGAAATATTAATCTACCTTATTGTAAGTCACCTAGGTACCCCCAGGGTAGGGTGCCCTGTAAAAATAAGAAGAGACATATTAAAATATGTTTTATGCCCTGGTGAGGAAACAACTACCTATTTCATTTTTCCCATGGTAGCAATTTTAGCGCCGTAGGCTAACATGGGAATATTGTAATACTGTGTAACTATTGTGGAGTGAGCTGAAATAATATTTCATGGACTTGAAATATTGGTAATGATAAATCCAACAACTTGCCACTGCTGAATTTATCATAACTAATACAGAAAATACGTTATAGAACTTTCTTTTCTGTGAGCCAAAATCCAGGCTTCTAGCAGCCTCTCCTGTTTGGCCAGCCCTTGACAGGCTTAGCCAAACTACTTTGATGAGGTGATAAGTGGCCTGCACAGAGACAGAGGTTATCTGATGGGAGAGCTCTGTACCTACTGAGAACAGGCCAGGATGGGTGCTGAGTAAATCTAACTGAGCTTCAAAGAGAGCAGGACAGTAAAGAATTCCAGCCAGGCCTACTCCATCTTCCTGTACCCCCCAGCCATATGACAGCCCCAGGAACTAAATTTGCAGGAGGTGTGGAAATGGAGTGTTACAGGAAATGAGCCACACCAGCAGGTTGGCTTAGCCAGCGCTTACTCCGAGGAAATTAAATTCTCTACCTTGAATTTTAAAGTACAGTGCTTTGCAGGACAAGAATATGCCACACTTTGGAGGAAGCTGTCATGCTTTTGGTGGGTACCCTGTACCCCATTGGTCAGGGGTGCCCCCCTGCCTGTTACCCCACAAAATTGGATAAATATGTGAGAGCTGCATAGCAACTCAGATCTGCTGCTTGTAACTACAACAAGAAGAAGGAATGCCCTGCCAGAACCCTGGTCTGCACCCCCAAGTACTGCATTCTGAAGGACTGTTCCTGCTGCATACTTGAACTACAGCCAGAGTACTTTGCCTTGCTTCAAAAAGGATTAAAGAGTGGACTCCCTGAAAGAAAGAGGTTAACAGAGCTCACCTACACCATCCCCCCAAAGAAGTCCCCGGCCTGGAGTGTGTCAAGTCGACTTTTAAGGATTTTTGGCCAGGTGCATTGTGGGAACTGTAGTCGCAACTTCTGAGGAGCAGCTCAGAGACTCTGGAACCTTGGATTTGTGTTGTGGACATTTTGAACCCTCAAGATGAACTTCAGGAAATAGTTCCACAAGTTCGGAGAAGTTTGGAGCAACTTTTGGAAAAAGCTCCATAGGGTGACCGACCTGTCGATGAGAGTCAGGCTGCGGACATCAAACCACAGCCCGGCCTGGATTTCAGGTTTGTGCTGCTGAATGCTCCATAGCGCAAGACTTCCAGGATTTCACTGAGGCCTTGTGCTGAGCCAAGCCACCGTCATCGACTCGAATCCTGCCCTGAAGAGGAGTTTCTCTTGACAACTAGAGAAAATCCTCCAGAAATGTTTCTAAGTGCGAAGATAAAATTATGACCGGTGCCTCCCGCTTAGTGTATTTGACCAGGGCTCCATCATGGTTAACCTCAAACTTTGACTTTGTCCCAGTCAAGCATGACCAGATGTCCCAAGTTGGCGCTATATGCTTTCAAGCACTAGAAAGTGTTTATTCTTGAAAAATTCATATCTCCGGTTCCCTATATTGGATTTTTGTTGTTTTGGTGTCATTGTAATCATACAAATATTTTCTACTTTATGAATTGGTTGTGGATTTTTATTGTTTGTTGTGTCTTACGTATTTAATGTATTGGTGTTTTTAAAATTCTTCACACACCTAAGTTAAGCCCGTCTCCTTGTTGAAAGCTACCAAGAATTGAGCAAGGGAATAATTTATTTAAACCTTTTCTGGACCTTACATTGCATTGGTGGGCTTATTGCTAGTTGTAGGTGCACACTTACCTCTACCAAGAATCCACCTTCCAACTGTGGTGCATTGAATGGTCTTGCATCATTGCCGAAGATCCTGTTGATGAGGGCTTGCGATGCAAACTCCAGTGTGTACGATGCTTCATGCAGGAGGGTGATGCGTTGTTTTTGGGGAGCTACAAGTCTGCAATGCAGAGTCCAGTGTCATCATCAAGGCTGCCATCCATGAGACATGCGAGACCCTGTGGAGAGGTTGTGTCAGCCAGCAGTGGTTCTGAGGAGGTGACGGGCTGAGATGCAGGTCCTGGTGATGGTTCTGATCCATGCATCAGTGGCAACACTTCGGTTCTGCTCAGGGTTGCGTCGCACAGCAGAGAATATTTGTCGGTTATGCTAGATCCACAGAGGCTGGAAAAGCCCCTTAGGCCCACTTTCAAGGGTCCAGGACTGGAGTGGCACCACTTTGTAGGGTAAGCTCACAGATGGCAGAGTCCAGGTGCAGGATTGTTGCAAGGCTGTTGCGTCCCTGAGACTTCAGATCAGGAGGCCAGCCAACTAGTCTTTGGAGTCACGCTGTGGTGCTGGTTTCAAGAAATGCAGGTCTAGTCCTTCTACCCCAGGTATGAGCGCAGCAGGTCAGCACAGCAGGGCAGCATTCCTTCACAGAAGCAGTCCAGCCGAGTGTCAGTCCTTTCAGCAGTACAACATTCCTTCTTCCTGGCAGTGTATCCACAGATTCAGAAATATACTCAAGAGTTGGTGTCTGAGGTCCAGCACTTATACCCATTTGTGCCTTTAAAGTGGGGGAGAAGCTTCTAGAGGTTTCCCTTTGAAGTCCCCAGGCATCCTGCCTTCCCTGTTCTAGATCCAGACTAACTACAGGGGGTATGCAGCCCTTTGAGTGGAGGGATGGTACAGCCTATTCATGTGTAAGTAGAGCTAGGCCCCGCTCTGCCATCCCATCCTGCCAGTGATGGCCCATCCAGGCACACTTAAGCTTTTTATTCTGTGTGGCTGTTTAGGAGGAATACACAAAGCCCAACTGTCAGCTACACCTAGTCATGTGTCCCGGAGACAGGCTACAGGAACTAAATATAAGAAACACAAAAGTGTCCATGGGTCTAAGCGAACCTAAAAATCGTTCACAGGACAAATGGCATTGACTACTAGACAAAAGAAGGTGAAGAAAAAGAATGAATCAACGAACCCTCTTGTGTAGGCCGTGGAGAATCCTTTAAAAGGACGGAATCCCATCACTCACCGTAGTGACATGCTTCATCATTTGGGATCTCCTCTTATCTGTAACCTAGTACAGATAAGGGCTACAACTCCCTCTCTACGTAGGAGGAGCTCACGGATGTTTTCAATCAGAGTCTCTCTAGGATCTACTGAGATCCGCCAAATGTGAAGACTAGAGAACTTATATATAGAGTGATGTGCGCAGTGCTAATATGTGAAAGAGTGTAGTGCAAGCTAAAATGGTAAACAATAGAGCACACCTTTTATTCATCATCTATTGGATACCAGATTAAAATCAGTGCAAAGGGCAGTTTTGAAAAAATAACCACCTCAGTTTAAAACGAGGTCAACATGTTTCAGCCATTGTGATTACATGTAATCTTGGCTTTCTTCAGGACCTTTAACTAATATTGCTACTGCGTGACCATGAATAAAAATAAATAAACAGAGTAGGTTGGATTGTTTACAACCTACCGACTTCTCATGAGTTCTCTGTGACTTGTGGTGTAAAGATGACACCTACACACAGAAGAAGAAAAACAACAGACAACAACAAAAGGGTAAGTACGCAATGCCAATAACTCCATGGGAAATCAGTGCGATCTATATTCCCATTCGACATGGTACCAATACTCATGCATATATAAAGAATCTCATGCTTACCTATAGTGCACAAGAGAACAGCCTCGCCTCCCCTGGTAACAAACTCAGGAAATGAGGCCCCGCTCTAAAACAAATTTAGAGAGAGCAAAACAAAAAAAGAAGAGAACAAAGAAAATATATTACAGGCGGAAGACAGGCATCGATATCACTGCCTGTTCAAAACACCTGAATAGTATGGAAATGTTTCAAAGGTTCGTACAATACCAGACTTAAGTTACATACCGACATGTGGTAATAGCAAATGCTAATTCACTTGGTTTATTTAATAGTTTTAAAAGTGCAGACGTAAAAGATATTTCAGTAGCATTCTCATTAGCAAGCTACATAAAAGCTACTACTAATGCGTGCTGCTCAAATAGTGCACTATCCAAAAATAGACTTGCTGGAAGTGTCCTCGATTTACACTTGATTTTTGTAACATTCATATAAAAAATAAACCACAAGTCGGACAAACTATATCCCTTCTGGCAATTTGGTGTCGCAAGCCGGCAACTCAACAAGTGCTGAAGCTGGCAGAATGGAACGACACAAAACAACAAAGAAAAAGGCTTAACTAAAAAGCTTAACTAGAAACGAACAAGGCTTAACTAAAAAGGCTTAACTAAGAACCAGCAGTAACTTCTGCTAGGGACATGCACTCTAACAGCCTACCTGTCCGTCGTTGCCCCAAGCTCCGTCTGAGCCGTTTTGCGGAGGTAAGGCACGGACGGCGGTGGCGTTCTATTTATATCCCAAAGTGCAGTCAGATGTATTCAATTATCTGTAAAGGACGCCCAGTGATGACATCATTAACTATAAACTACTCAATGCCCTAGGTATCATGGGTAATGTAGTTCACTGTTTATCAACGCCGAAAATTCGTATATGCATTTACCTCTTATTTCAATGCTCATCACAGCTTGAGGAATGATAATAACTGCCATATGATGGAAATTCGATCAAAACTGTTAAAATAAGAGCCGATGTATGTGTTCCGTTAGGGAACTACAAACCATCTGCGGCTAGTGGGTAAAGTAGTTAAATATTCTAGCCCCTCACCACTATGGAACTACTCAGAGCCATCGGAATCATGGGTAATGTAGTACGTCAGCCAGATACCATCCCGGATCTCGTCCATATCTGACCTGTTTTCAAAGTGCTACATCTCAATAACAGACCTGTTACAGCTGATTAACCCAATGTGAACAAATGCGTGTATCACCTAGAACTAATGGGTAATATAGTCGAATGTTCTCGATCACCCGTATCTGTAAAACTACTCAAACCCCAGGAATCATGGGAAATGTAGTTCGGTGTCTAGATATCATGTCTGGTCTTATGTGCATGTAACTTATTGTTGCAGTGCTAGACACGATATAAATTAAAACTGAACCTCAAGGGAATATTACTAACAAATGGAACACAAACAGTTGCACTGAACAAGTGTACCAATATCAGGGGAATTGAAAGTAAATAAATATGAAACACCCTTGAAACTCAGGAAAAATGTAATCATATTTTCTTTCCCCTGAGAGCAAGATCATAATGTGTGTTTCTGTATTCTAATTCACACCAGAGAATATCGAGACACATGTGGATACAGAGGAAACCTGGTCGATATCAAAGGGACACAAAAAGCAGAAACAAGGAACATGGACTGATTCAAAACAGAGTCCAAGGAATATCATCATTAAGACCTATTTTGTCAGTCTGAAGTTTAAAAACCCATCTTTGCTCTTTGTGTAGGAGGTATTTGGACACATCTGTGACATGTGAGGGAATATAAGGTTGTTCTAATACAACCCATTTAAGTGTATCCGCATTGTGTTTGGCCTCCAAAAAATGATGCGTCAATCTTGTAGCTTGTTTCTTGCACCTTATTGTGCTTTTGTGCTCCATGATCCTCAATTTCACTTTACGCGTAGTCATGCCCACATATCGACTGTGGCATGGGCATGTAATCAGGTAAATCAGCTTCTCGCTGTTACAGTTGGTATGTTTATGTAGCACCCAAGGTTTAGTAGTACTTATATCAATGGTGGTTGTTGATTCAGTCTGTGGGCAGACAGCGCACGAACCACATGGAAAGTGTCCCTGTACAGCTGGTAGGTTCCAAAGAGTTTCTTGAGTTCTAGCTGTTCTCTCTTTAGGTCTTGTATGTACCAAATTATCTCGTAAGTTGGAACTACGTTTAAAAGAAAACAACGGTGGAGGGAGTCGTTCATTCCCAATATTCAATATTCGCCAGTTTTTTCGTACACATTTCTGAATCTCATTAAATAAAGTATTGAATGTGTTCACAAAAGTGAGTCTTTCCATTGGTGGTTTGGGTACAGGTGGCTCCAACAAGGCTTCACGGTTGTTGTTTGCTGCCCTTTTCAAAGAACGACGTACAAGACGTTTCGGATATTTTCTCTCTTGTAATTGTCTGGTTAAAGATTTTGCGTGGGCATCAAATGTTTCCTTGGTGGAGCAATTCCTCCTCAATCTGAGGAATTGTCCGTATGGCAAATTGTCACGTAGTGATTTCGGATGGTAAGAATCATATCGCAACAGGGAATTTCTCGCCATAGGCTTTCTGTATAACTCACTCGAAAGGCCCATCGGTGTAGCGACAATCAAAAGGTCCAGCAAAGGCAATTTGTCTCTGCTGTATTCCACTGTGAACTTGAGATACTGATTTCTTGAATTTAGCCAGGACTGGAAAATGGTAATGGTGTCTGGATCTCCTCGCCAAACCACCAATATATCATCTATATAACGTTTCCACAGCCTGATCGATTGACTAAAAGGATTGGAGTCGTTAAAGATGTGTTCTTGTTCAAAAAGATGTACGTACAGATTCGCCAGACTTGGCGCAAAAACGCTGCCCATACTGGTACCAGATGTTTGTAAGTATACTGTGTCCTCGAATCTGAAAAAGTTTTCTTTCATAGCAATCCTTGCAAGGTCCATAATGAAATGGACGGGTGAGATGGTATCCAGATTTCTCTCTTCTAAGAGTGTTCTAATTGCATCTAGTGTCTCGTCCTGAGGAATGCAAGTATATAAGGATTCGACATCGAAAGAAACTAAAAAGTCTGAACTAATATCAAAATCAACGTCTGGCAGAAGTCTCAAGACATCTTTAGTGTCCTGTAAGTACGTCAGCATTTCTTTGACCATTGGTCTTAGGAAATGGTCAACAAAAGTGGAGAGTGGTTCTAAAAGAGAACCCAAACCTGAAATAATCGGACGACCTGGTGGAGGTCTTTGAGGTTTATGGATTTTGGGGAGCACATAAAAATACGGCATAACTAGATGTGCTGTTACCAAAAATGCCGCCTCTTGTGTGGTAATCCAATTTTCGTCGGTGGCTTCTTCTACAAGAATGGTAATCTCTTGTTTCAGCCTATCAGTGGGATCTCTATTGAGTGGTTGGTAAAATCTCTTGTCTTCCAGTTGTCGAAGGCACTCCGCACGATAAGTGTGAGTGTCTAGAATAACAATAGCCCCTCCTTTATCTGCCGGTTTGATGGTAATCTTGTCATCTTCAGTGAGTGTCCTCAAAGCCAGCTGTTCTTTCTTAGGTAGATTCTGAAACTGCCTGTGTTCCTTTGCATACAGTGTTGTTACTTCTTCTGTGACTGCCTTCTCAAAAGTTAAGACTTGTACTGGAACAGTATGGATGGGTGGATTGAATCCCGATCGTTTCTTCAGGCCTGTGTTGGATCCATAAACCTCAAAGACCTCCACCAGGTCGTCCGATTATTTCAGGTTTGGGTTCTCTTTTAGAACCACTCTCCACTTTTGTTGACCATTTCCTAAGACCAATGGTCAAAGAAATGCCGACGTACTTACAGGACACTAAAGATGTCTTGAGACTTCTGCCAGACGTTGATTTTGATATTAGTTCAGACTTTTTAGTTTCTTTCGATGTCGAATCCTTATATACTTGCATTCCTCAGGACGAGACACTAGATGCAATTAGAACACTCTTAGAAGAGAGAAATCTGGATACCATCTCATCCGTCCATTTCATTATGGACCTTGCAAGGATTGCTATGAAAAAAAACTTTTTCAGATTCGAGGACACAGTATACTTACAAACATCTGGTACCAGTATGGGCAGCGTTTTTGCGCCAAGTCTGGCGAATCTGTACGTACATCTTTTTGAACAAGAACACATCTTTAACGACTCCAATCCTTTTAGTCAATCGATCAGGCTGTGGAAACGTTATATAGATGATATATTGGTGGTTTGGCGAGGAGATCCAGACACCATTACCATTTTCCAGTCCTGGCTAAATTCAACAAATCAGTATCTCAAGTTCACAGTGGAATACAGCAAAGACAAATTGCCTTTTCTGGACCTTTTGATTGTCGCTACACCGATGGGCCTTTCGAGTGAGTTATACAGAAAGCCTATGGCGAGAAATTCCCTGTTGCGATATGATTCTTACCATCCGAAATCACTACGTGACAATTTGTCATACGGACAATTCCTCAGATTGAGGAGGAATTGCTCCACCAAGGAAACATTTGATGCCCACGCAAAATCTTTAACCAGACAATTACAAGAGAGAAAATATCCGAAACGTCTTGTACGTCGTTCTTTGAAAAGGGCAGCAAACAACAACCGTGAAGCCTTGTTGGAGCCACCTGTACCCAAACCACCAATGGAAAGACTCACTTTTGTGAACACATTCAATACTTTATCTAATGAGATTCAGAAATGTGTACGAAAAAACTGGCGAATATTGAATATTGGGAATGAATGACTCTCTCCACCGTTGTTTTCTTTTAAACGTAGTTCCAACTTACGAGATAATTTGGTACATACAAGACCTAAAGAGAGAACAGCTAGAACTCAAGAAACTCTTTGGAACCTACCAGCTGTACAGGGACACTTTCCATGTCGTTCGTGCGCTGTCTGCCCACAGACTGACTCAACAACCACCATTGATATAGGTACTACTAAACCTTGGGTGCTACATAAACATACCAACTGTAACAGCGAGAAGCTGATTTACCTGATTACATGCCCATGCCACCGTCGATATGTGGGCATGACTACGCGTAAAGTGAAATTGAGGATCATGGAGCACAAAAGCACAATAAGGTGCAAGAAACAAGCTACAAGATTGACGCAGCATTTTTTGGAGGCCAAACACAATGCGGATACACTTAAATGGGTTGTATTAGAACAACCTTATATTCCCTCACATGTCACAGATGTGTCCAAATACCTCCTACACAAAGAGCAAAGATGGGTTTTTAAACTTCAGACTGACAAAATAGGTCTTAATGATGATATTCCTTGGACTCTGTTTTGAATCAGTCCAAGTTCCTTGTTTCTGCTTTTTGTGTCACTTTGATATCGACCAGGTTTCCTCTGTATCCACATGTGTCTCGATATTCTCTGGTGTGAAATAGAATACAGAAACACACATTATGATCTTGCTCTCAGGGGAAAGAAAATATGATTACACTTTTCCTGAGTTTCAAGGGTGTTTCATATCTATTTACTTTCAATTCCCCTGATATTGGTACACTTGTTCAGTGCAACTGTTTGTGTTCCATTTGTTAGTAATATTCCCTTGAGGTTCAGTTTTAATTTATATCGTGTCTAGCACTGCAACAAGAAGTTACATGCACATAAGACCAGACATGATATCTAGACACCGTACTACATTTCCCATGATTCCTGGGGTTTGAGTAGTTTTACAGATACGGGTGATCGAGAACATTCGACTATATTACCCATTAGTTCTAGGTGATACACGCATTTGTTCACATTGGGTTAATCAGCTGTAACAGGTCTGTTATTGAGATGTAGCACTTTGAAAACAGGTCAGATATGGACGAGATCCGGGATGGTATCTGGCTGACGTACTACATTACCCATGATTCCGATGGCTCTGAGTAGTTCCATAGTGGTGAGGGGCTAGAATATTTAACTACTTTACCCACTAGCCGCAGATGGTTTGTAGTTCCCTAACGGAACACATACATCGGCTCTTATTTTAACAGTTTTGATCGAATTTCCATCATATGGCAGTTATTATCATTCCTCAAGCTGTGATGAGCATTGAAATAAGAGGTAAATGCGTATACGAATTTTCGGCGTTGATAAACAGTGAACTACATTACCCATGATACCTAGGGCATTGAGTAGTTTATAGTTAATGATGTCATCACTGGGTGTCCTTTACAGATAATTGAATACATCTGACTGCACTTTGGGATATAAATAGAACGCCACCGCCGTCCGTGCCTTACCTCCGCAAAACGGCTCAGACGGAGCTTGGGGCAACGACGGACAGGTAGGCTGTTAGAGTGCATGTCCCTAGCAGAAGTTACTGCCGGTTCTTAGTTAAGCCTTTTTAGTTAAGCCTTGTTCGTTTCTAGTTAAGCTTTTTAGTTAAGCCTTTTTCTTTGTTGTTTTGTGTCGTTCCATTCTGCCAGCTTCAGCACTTGTTGAGTTGCCGGCTTGCGACACCAAATTGCCAGAAGGGATATAGTTTGTCCGACTTGTGGTTTATTTTTTATATGAATGTTACAAAATCAAGTGTAAATCGAGGACACTTCCAGCAAGTCTATTTTTGGATAGTGCACTATTTGAGCAGCACGCATTAGTAGTAGCTTTTATGTAGCTTGCTAATGAGAATGCTACTGAAATATCTTTTACGTCTGCACTTTTAAAACTATTAAATAAACCAAGTGTATTAGCATTTGCTATTACCACATGTCGGTATGTAACTTAAGTCTGGTATTGTACGAACCTTTGAAACATTTCCATACTATTCAGGTGTTTTGAACAGGCAGTGATATCGTTGCCTGTCTTCCGCCTGTAATATATTTTCTTTGTTCTCTTCTTTTTTTGTTTTGCTATCTCTAAATTTGTTTTAGAGCGGGGCCTCATTTCCTGAGTTTGTTACCAGGGGAGGCGAGGCTGTTCTCTTGTGCACTATAGGTAAGCATGAGATTCTTTATATATGCATGAGTATTGGTACCATGTCGAATGGGAATATAGATCGCACTGATTTCCCATGGAGTTATTGGCATTGCGTACTTACCCTTTTGTTGTTGTCTGTTGTTTTTCTTCTTCTGTGTGTAGGTGTCATCTTTACACCACAAGTCACAGAGAACTCATGAGAAGTCGGTAGGTTGTAAACAATCCAACCTACTCTGTTTATTTATTTTTATTCATGGTCACACAGTAGCAATATTAGTTAAAGGTCCTGAAGAAAGCCAAGATTACACGTAATCACAATGGCTGAAACATATTGACCTCGTTTTAAACTGAGGTGGTTATTTTTTCAAAACTGCCCTTTGCACTGATTTTAATCTGGTATCCAATAGATGATGAATAAAAGGTGTGCTCTATTGTTTACCATTTTAGCTTGCACTACACTCTTTCACATATTAGCACTGCGCACATCACTCTATATATAAGTTCTCTAGTCTTCACATTTGGCGGATCTCAGTAGATCCTAGAGAGACTCTGATTGAAAACATCCGTGAGCTCCTCCTACGTAGAGAGGGAGTTGTAGCCCTTATCTGTACTAGGTTACAGATAAGAGGAGATCCCAAATGATGAAGCATGTCACTACGGTGAGTGATGGGATTCCGTCCTTTTAAAGGATTCTCCACGGCCTACACAAGAGGGGTCGTTGATTCATTCTTTTTCTTCACCTTCTTTTGTCTAGTAGTCCATGCCATTTGTCCAGTGAACGATTCTTAGGTTCGCTTAGACCCATGGACACCTTTGTGTTTCTTATATACAGTTTGGGGAATGTGTCCATGATTTGGTCTTAAAATTTCCCTCAGACCCTCTACTTCTCTGCTCGTTATTGTTGTTACAGGAACTAAATGCCTAAGGAAAGAAAATGGCAACTTTCTAAAAGTGGCATTTTCAAAATTGTAATGTGCACAGAGTCCTAAGGCTTGCAGAAATGAGATTATTAAAAATGGAGGAGGAAAGCAAAAATGTTTGGAGGAAGACCCGGGTCTAACAAGCAGCTTCAGATTTCCACCTAGAATTCGATACCTGGAAAACTATTGGCTGCTGTAAATCATTATCAGTAAACACAAGTGAAAAGAACCTAATATAACACACATTAGGCTCCACATGAATGTCGAGGATGGCAAGGGGCTTCCCATGCTTTTTTCACTTAGATTGATTGGTAAAGAAACTGCTATAATACTAGAGGCTTGTTTGGTCTACTCATGAATCTTCTGGTGCAACTTAGAATCTTTAATAAGCACAGTAGGGTTCTGTTCTTTCTTCTCCTGGCTCAAAATAACTTGATCTAATGAGGAGACTGATATCTTTCAGAGAACAATTTTTTTGTGCATGCCTGGGTACCTTATTTGGTTTAGGTGTTCCCCATAGGCAATCTGCAGCTTTTCACTTTCTCACGATTTACGTGGGGAGTAATGCCGAACAGCTTTTGAAATTCAGGCACAACAAATGGTCAACGACATTCTTATGCAATTAAAGCAACAGTCGCCTCTTGCACCCACTAAGTAAGCAGCATTCAAAACCATCAGTGATACAGCAACGGAGCACTCAAAAAATGAAATATAAAACACTCTATATAAAGAATACCTGGACACTGTCTGCCTTACATATTAAATCGAAGATCGAAGTCGAAGATATAAGGTGTAGAGGACAACCTGCCCCTGCCCCTTCCTGGTGTCCCGCCAAGCAGAATTAGGAGAAGCACTTTATAGCATGATAGCAAGGGAGAGGCACTCCTCCGCTACCGCCTCTTTCCTGATGCTGAGAAATCTGGGGCTTGGAATCCCATGTTGCATTATTTACTTTTTGTCTTAAGTATGTTTTTTTCAGTACTAATATAATGTTATTCATGTTTTATTTGTAATTTATTTTTATTTGTTTTGTTGGTGTTTTTTCTGGGTAAAAGTGATAGAAGTATATTTATTTTGAACTTAATTATTTTTGATTTATATTTGTATTTGTTGGATTAATTTTGGATGATTATTGTTCATTACTTTAAATTTTATTCACTTATAGTGCATATACGTTTTATTTTAAAAACGTTTTAATATGTGTAGATTGGTAAGTATTTCGATGATTTTTAAATCGGTTAGAAAATGGAATGATGTATCTATCCCTTCCAATGTTCAACACCTTCCCTGCTTGCTTACATTGAAATGGGAAATGTACCTCATACCCCTCCAAAGTCCAACACATTCCCTGATTTGGCTTACGTCTGAGTAGAAATAGTAAATCTAGCTTCTGCAAAGTCCTTACTGTTCCGAGATTGGAGTGGGAATATTAACTCTAATCCCTCCAAAATCTAACACATTCCCTGATTTTGCTTATACCGGAGTGGGAATAGTAAAGCTAACACTTTAAACCTCCAAAGTCCAACACTTTTCCTAGTATTGCCAAGTTTGGAGTGGGAATAGTAAATCCAACCTTTCGAAAGACCAGAACATTCCCTGCTGGTGCTTAGATTGGAATGAGAATTGTAAATCTAAACCCTCCAAAGTCCAACACTTTCCCAACTTTTGCTTACTGTGGAGTGGGAATAGTAAATCTATACCTTCCTAAGTTAAACCCTTTTCCTACTTGTAACAACCTTTACAATGTGGTAGTTACCACGCAATACCTTTACCACGCATCCATTATCAAGTAAATGCCTGTACTATGTATGCCTTTACCACTCAAATTTTGACCATGCATATGCTTTTCTCACTTTTGTCACATATAACTGGTGTATAAAACAGTGTACAGCATATTTAAGCACATTTATTGTGGCACAAGTAGTCTTATATTTAACATCCATTGTTGCAATTTTACACGATCACCATGCACCGAGATAGTTTTGAAACGTTTTTAAGTTTGTAGTGTTTGATGTGTTCAACAATGACTGACACCGATAGAAAGCAAAGACAGATGGTTGTTGATAAAAAGTGTTGTAGGACTTCAAAATGTAATCAGTGAGCAAGGTCCAGGTGACCAAAACGTGTCGGGAACATTTGGTGAGCTGGCTCTGTTTGTTAACCCCTTGACCGCGATCGGAATTCCGCCCAGGTGCTGGACATTCCGATCGCGGGTGTGGTCGTGACGAGCTCAGCTCGTCATGCGCACACGCCCACCGCGCAGCATGACGAGCTGAGCTCGTCATGAGCATAGAAGGGGTTAAATAAACATAAACTTTAAAAACCAATTGGGAGTGTGACCTGATTATAAATAAATATATATATATTTTTTTTATAGCTCCACAGTATCAGGAGGAATCCTTTCCTGAATAAGAAGCACTCGCGCGGGTGAGTTTTAAATTTTATTCACTCGTGCAAACGCGTTTCGACAGTCGCCTTCTTAGGTGTCATCAGGCGTGCCAGAAACAATCGTGATTTTAGCATTCAATTTCATCAACATTGAAAACGGACCACTTTGAAACTCCTTGTTTTTGACGGTCAAAATGCAGCGCCATCATGGCGCGGTACAATGCCCAATTTAATCTATTTTCGCCATATGTTCATTACAGTTATTTATCATTCAGTGATTGTATTAGTTGTGTTATCGCCCTGAATGGGCCTTGTCCACTGATGTCACGACTATTACTCACAATCTGTCCTTAAAGATAAGGACTTTAAAAATGCTGCCCTGGATGGGCTAGAATGGCAAATCAATATATCGGCATTGCCCTCATCCAACCTTGATCCGTGAAGACAAGGAAATGTTTCATCATCAATTGCATTAAGATAAAGTCATCGTTAATTCCCAATAGATAAGGGAGAAGAAATCAGGATGTTTTGACATAAAAGAAGAGGAAAGAAAGGAGAGAAGGAGAGAGAGTCTGTCATGGAAAAAGGTGGTCAAGTATATAAGAGGAGAAAAGGAAAAAATAAATATATATGTCTCGACGTTTGTTCTGAAAATGAGGATGCACTCAACTGCAGTTCGTTCATCCGAATTGATTTATTAGGGGAACCGGCAAGTTAACTTCCCAATCATTGTGCCTTTCTTGACGCGTTTCGGAGCCCCTGCTCCTTAGTCATTAGGTTCACCCCAACTGCGCAGATGCACTGCAACCGATGCTTTCAATGTCATGCTAATGCCCGGTTACTCACCGGTAATATTCATTACTCCGAGTCCTGGTCTTCCCGTCCCATTCCTTAACAGTGAGCAGCTAGTCTGCTCCACAGAAACCTACTACCTAGCAGAGCTTTTCGCACTTCCCCCAACATGGCGCCACCATCAGGTGAGGATAAAAGGGGGAAGTGCGTCACAGAACATCCTGAGAATACCAAAGAAAACCCAGAAAGGAAACAATCACCAAACACAAAACTCAGGGAGGGAGGGAAGGGCTCAGGAATGGGACGGGAAGACCAGGACTCGGAGTAATGAATATTACCGGTGAGTAACCGGGCATTACCTCTCGTCCTGTCTTCCCGTCCCATTCCTTAACAGTGAGCCCATACCCAAGCACACGGTGATTGTAAGAAAACAGACCAGAAATGCGAAAAGCAGGTCCATTTAAGCAACACAAAGCAGTACAAAACATAAACCATGTACAGCAGACAAAACACGGGTGTCAAAGGCAGCCGAGCCCGCCATCCCCAACTGAAGGCGATAACGGGAAACAAAAGGATGGGGAGAAGCCCACGTGGCAGCATTACAAATGTCCCCCAAGGAGGCCCCTTTGAACATGGCCCAGGAGGAGGAGACACCCCTGGTAGACCGACCCTGAACCGAAGAAGGGAGAGGACAGCGGGCGGACTTGTAGGCCGAAACAACAGCACCCCTGACCCAACGAGTCAAGGTAGACAAGGAAGGACGAAGACCCCTCCCAGAGAGGCCGCAGGTGACAAACAAGGAATCAACCGTCCGGAAACCACAGGTCCGATCCAAAGAGATGCGGAGAGCCCTCAGCACATCCAAAGAACAGAGGACCAACACCTCCGGGGAGGCAGGGTCCGGAAAAAAAACAGGGAGAACAAAAAACCCTGACAGGGAAAAGAGGACAAAACCTCGGGCAGAAAAATGTGACTGGGATGGAGAATGACCTCGTCAGCGTAGAAACGCAAAAAGGGGGGCGAAGCTATCAAAGCACCAAGCACACCAACCCTCCGCCCAGAAGTAATGGCCACCAGGAAAAGAACCTTAGCAGAAAGGAACGTAAGGTCCACCGAAACCAAAGGCTCGAAAGGTGGCCCGTCAAGGCCAGGAGAACCAGGGTAAGACCCCAGGCCGGCACAGGAGAGTGAGAGACAGGTCGCTGAATCAAGAAACCCCGCAAAAGGCGAGCCACTAACGGGGAGACAGAAGACACAGAGGAACCCCGAAAAGCAAGAATGGCAGCCCAAAGCGCACGGAGCGAAGAGACAGCGAGTCCCAGGATGAACCCATCCCGCAAGAAGTCCAGCACCCTCACAGCCTCACAGGAGGAAGAAGAGAGACCCTACTTCCAATGACGGTCGTAGGACTACAAGGAGGAAGGGCGCCGAGACAACTGGAAGCACTGGGCAACCCCAGCAGAGCAACCCTGACCCAACAAACTCAACCCCACAAGCGCCAAACCCCCAGCCGGAGGCGGCGCAGGGAGGCAACCCGGAGAAGAGGAGCCCGCAGAGGGGAGGGACACAGTGCGGACCGCCAAAGGGGGCACACTGAGAAGGACAGAAGCAGGGGAAACCAAGGCTGACGGGACCACTGCGGCACAACCAGAAGAACCTCCGCCCGGTCCAACCGAATCTACCGGAGGACCCGGGGAATCAAAGCAAACGGAGGGAAGGCAAACAGGAGTCCCAGCGACCACGGAACAGAGAAAGCATCGATCGCCCAGGCCAACCGGGGAGGGAACGAGGCCGCAAAACCGAGGCAGAAGGGCAGAGTCCTCCGAGGCAAAAAGATCCAGCCAGAGAAGGCGGAACCGGAGGACAAACAGATCGAACAGAGCCGGGGACAGACACATAGTCACAGAGGAAGGGAACACTCCGCACAGAGAGCCTGCAGGCCCAACCTCCGTCCCCGGAAGATACACAGCCGCCAGAGATACCGTCCGGCCCAAAGACCGAACACCCTGGAAAGGAGAAACAAAGACCGGCACATGCCCCCTAGGCGATTGACAGAAGCCCGAACAACCTGGCAGTCGGTCCGAACCAAGACAGCATGGCCCAGAAGGAGAGGCGCAAACCACTGAATAGCCAACCAAACCGCCCGTAACTCCTTCCAGTCCGAGGACAGGAGAGACCCGAAACGGGACCACCGACCCGAGCCTTGGAAGAACCCAGGACCGCACCCCAACCCATGGCACTGGCATCCACGGACAACACAACCACATACCGAGGAGGAATAAGGTTGAACCCCCGGGAAAGAGACGGAGGGGACAACCACCACTGGAGAGCATCCCGAATCCCCAGTGTGACGGGAATCAGGGCATCTTAGACCAGAAAGGCAGGATCCCATTGCGACAGGACATGAAGCAGGAGGGGATACAAATGCAGCCGGGCCCAAGGGAGGAGAGGCAGAGTGGAAGCCAACACCCTGACTCCGCAACCAGAGACGGGCAGACACCCGGGACTGGGACAGAACTCAAGAAAGGCGATGGAACAAAGTCAACTGGCGCTCCTGGGAGAGGAACACCATCCCCAGAACCATGCAGAACAGAGCACCCAGGAACTCCAGAGCCAGGGAGGGCAGCAGGGAGGACTCCCGGTGATTGACGAGGAACCAATAGGACCCCAGAAGACGACACACCCGGTCCACATCCGACAGATGCAGACCTCTGAATTGGAGAACACTCACCAGAGAGGCCAAGAGCTGCGTGAAAACCCGTGGCGCCGAGTAAAGGCCGAAAGGAAGCACCCGGAACCGGAAGTGCCGGGAACCAACCGCAAACCGGAGAAACCGCTGATCCGCAGGATGGACCGGGACGTGCAGATAAGCAGCCATCAGGACCAGGGACGCCAGGAAGCCCCCAGGAAGCACCAGAGGCAGGATGGACAACAAAGTCACCATCATGAACGTACGGCGGGGGACGAAGAGAACGACCCTCACCAGATCCAAGACAGGGCGCAGATCCGAAGCATCGAACCCGGAGACCAGGAAGAGAATCGAAGAACAACCCATGCCCCTCCCCAGAGGAGGAAACTCCACGACAGCCGCCTACTCCAACAGGAGGCGCACACCGACCAGCAAAGCCTCCCGCCGTAGAGGATGACGGGGAAGGGGGGTCACCCGGAAGACCATGGGGGGAGGAGAGGAGAACTCGATCCGACAACCCCCGGACACAGTCCGCACCGCCCAGGCATCCTGAACCGCCAACCACTGGGGCAGGAAAACAACGATGGCGACCCCCAACCGGAAAAAGCAGACAGTCACTGCGCAGAGGTAGGAGCGGGGGCAGCACCACCGGCAGGGGCACAGGACTAGGCACCTCCAGGGGCCCCCCGGCCACGACCCCCGCCACGAAAAGGGTTGCAAAGCACCCCGAGCAGAAGGCCCCAAGGCACGGCAGGAGCCAAACCCACACCCCCGAGAAGGAGGGCGGACAGGAGCCACAAGCTTGCGGTCCCCTGCCGACAGCACGATCCTGTCCAACAGTGGAGGCCCGAACACCTGGGATCCCACAAAGGGCAATTTAAGCAGGACCGACCACTGAGAAGACCCAGCCTTCCAGGAACGCATCCCCTCGCAGCAATCGAAGCACCAGAAGCAGCCGCAGCGGCACACAGAGTGTCAAACGAAACGTCAGACTAGCAGCGCACCTGCAACCCCAGGAGGGCCAAGAGAGAGGAGGCATCCTCTCCACCCCGTAAAGAATAGCCAGGGCCTGGAAACTCACAGAAGGGAACGGACCATGTAAGTGGAAGAGGCCGTCGCCTGACAGAAAAGTGGGAAGCAGCATAGGAACGCTGCACCGCCCCTCAACACGCTCATCCACAGCGCCAGAAGGAAGGGCGTCGTCAGTGCGAGGAAAGGTCAGCCAGCAAAACGCCAACCAGGACGGATTGGGGGAACTCAGCAGCAAAAAGCGAGGAAAGGTAGACTTGTCCACCTCCCACCAATCACGAACCAGCACCTTGCGTACATCCCAAAGCATCCCACACATGGATGAACAAGTTAGAGAGCTCCGCACCCTGAACAAATCTGCCACACACACATCCCTCATCAACAGGGCCCACCCCGTCAAAAGGAGCGTCAGGTGCATCTACAGACCCACGAGGCACCTTGGCAGGAGGGCCAACAGCCTCCCGAGCCCGGAAGGCAGCAGCAACCGCTACATTAAGAAGCAGGCACAAGGAACCCAGAGGAGGTGCGGAAGAAGAGGCACCCTGTGCCATGGCAGCAACGCAAGAGAGGATGAAACAAAACAGCCACAGAGGACGGGAACCAAGAAAAAAGACCCGCCTCGAAAGGCACGAAGTCCCGAGGCCCCGTCCTCACACGGGACCAGGAAAAGGGGAGGACGCTAAAAGCGGCAGGCCGCCCACAAAAATCCTCAGGGAGCTGCGCACGCTGCAGGAAACACCGCCGAAGAATCCCCGCCCGCTAAAGCAGGGCGCATCGGGACCGGCGTGGAGAGCAACGGCCGCTAGAGCAGGCCGAGGAGGCACAGGTGAGCAGCGGCTAAAAGATGCACAAGCGGCCGCTAGAGCGGACCGCGCAAGTGATAGGCCCCCCCACATACAAGTACATGAAGGCGGAGCCACAAAGTGCAGGGATCGAACCTCCGGTAGTCACACATGCAACAAAAAAGAAAAAAGGCGGCCGCGAAAGCAGGCCGCGCCAACAACAAAAAATGGAGAGAAAACTTACCCCCAACAGCTCCTGCTAGGACATCAGTAGACTGCGAAGGCAGAAAAAAAAAGAACAGGATGTTCTGTGACGCACTTCCCCCTTTTATCCTCACCTGATGGTGGCGCCATGTTGGGGGAAGTGCGTAAAGCTCTGCTAGAAAGTAGGTTTCTGTGGAGCAGACCTGCTGCTCACTGTTAAGGAATGGGACGGGAAGACAGGACGAGGAGGTAATGAGTTCAATCACCCTCCAATGGGTCCTGCAGGTAAATAATTATTTTTGCATTGCATGATGAGGTTTGTAGTTTTAACATTTCTTACCCTCCACTGGGTTCTGCGTAGCTGTTGTGGTAATTATCCATAATTCAGGCCCTCCAGTGGGCTTCAGAAACTATCTTGCTCGGTCATCATTAAAAAGAACTGCTGTTCCATTTCCAGGCTTGGCATTTTTCCATCCCGGCGGCCCCATGCAATAGTTAGAAGGTGGTGCAATCCTCAACTGCCGAACTGCCGTTTTATATGTCTCCACGTTTGTCCTGAAAATGAGGATACACTCAACTGCAGTTCATTCATCCGAATTGATTTATTAGGGAAACCACAAGTTAACGTCCCAATCATTGTGCCTTCCTTGACGCGTTTTAGAGCCCCTGCTCCTTCGTCATAAGGTTCACTCCAACTGCGCAGATGAACTACAACTGATGCTTTTAATGTCAAGCTAATGAGTTCAATCACCCTCCAATGGGTCCCACAGGTAAATAATTATTTTTGCATTGCATGATGGGGTTTGTAGTTTTAACAATTCTTACCCTCTGATGGGTTCTGCATAGCTATTGTGGTAATTATGCATATTCAAAAGGCGCCAAATGTAATTATTTTCAATTCTGGTGCTTTTGAGCAAGCGAACCCATTGGAGGGTAAAAAGTAGAAGAGGTATACAACTACGGAGCCCAGCATGTACTGTAATTAAGAACTCAGCGAGGAGACCTATTGGTGGGCGTAATATTTAAAAGTGCAGTTAATTAGCAGTTGTTACCAGCAATGCACTTGCCAAGCATTTTCCCTGCAATAAACTCCCTGATCAAGGACGTGATGTCCGAAACGCGTAGGGAAGCATGGCATGGAATGAATTGAATACCGGAATTGTACTTGGCTTATTAAAGAAATGACTGTAATGGCGAGTGCGTCTTCGTTCTTCAGACGAACTTTTGGTAAATAAAAATATGTTTCACGGCTGCCCCGCCGGGAAGAGGCACCATCGCTAAAATAAAAGTGGGTCTGGGTTGGCATGTATTGGAACTGCCACATAAAGGAACTTCCAGCAGGCGCAGAATGTAATTATTTTCAATTCTGGTGTGTTTGAGCAAGCAAACCCATTGGAGGGTAAAAAGTAGAAGCGGTATACAACTACGGAGCCCAGCATGCACTATAATTAAGAACTCAGCGAGGAGACCTATTGGTGGGCGTAATATTTAAAAGTGCAGTTAATTAGCAGTTGTTACCAGCAATGCACTTGCCAAGCATTTTCCCTGCAATAAACTCCCTGATCAAGGACATGATGTCCGAAACGCGTAGGGAATCATGGAATGGGATGAATTGAATTGAATACCGGAATTGTACTTACCTTATTAAAGAAATGACTGGAATGGAGAGTGCGTCTCCGTTCTTCAGACGAACTTTTGGTAAATATGTTTCACAACTGTACCGCCGGAAAGACGCACCATTGCTAAAATAAAAGCGGGTCCGGGTTGGCATGTTTTGGACATGACACATAAAGAAACTACCAGCAGGCGCAGAATGCAATTATTTTCTATTCTGGTGTGTTTGAGCAAGCAAACCCATTGCAGGGTAAAAAGTAGAAGCGGTATACAACTACGGAGCCCAGCATGCACTGTAATTAAGAACTAAGGGCCAGATGTAGGTAAAATCAAATTTACGAGTCCTTAATAGCGAATTTTACCGATTCGCTATTAAGGACTCGCAAAATTGAATGTAGGTAGGAATCGCTAAAATATTAGCGATTCCTTAATATTCCTTAATAACGAATCGCAAATTGAGATTCGTTAATAAGGAATACCTACCCATTCATTCCTATGGGCTTCGAGGCCCATAGGAATGAATGGGAAGATATTCACTATTTGCGATTCGCTATTAAAGAATCGCAAATAGCGGGAGCTATTTCAAGGGTGCCAGGGTGTCAAAAGGACACCCTGTTGCACCCCTGAAATGTGCATGTGTGCACATGTTGCGCACATACATGCCCTAAGGGCATGAATGTGTGCCACGTGGCACTTTAAAAAAGCAAAAAAGTGCTTTTTAAAGGAAATCGCTAATTACCACCAACTTGAAGTTGGTGGTAATTAGCGATTCCTTAAGGCTAAAGTGCACTTTCTTTTGTGCTACTTACATTGCATTTAAGGAATCGCAATTTGCGATTCCTTAAATGCAAGAGCAAAATAAGGAATCGCAATTTTGCGATTCCTTATTTTGCTAGTAGGTTTAAACTCACCTACATTGCTCGCAGCCAAATAGCGATCGCAAACGCTGAAATTCTGCGAATTTCAGCGATAGCGCTCGCTATTTGGCCACCTACATCTGGCCCAAAGCGAGGAGACCTATTGGTGGGCGTAATATTTAAAAGTGCAGTTAAAATTAGCAGTTGTTACCAGCAATGCGCTTGCCAAACATTTTCCCTGCAATAAACTCCCGTGATCAAGGACGTGATGTCCGAAACGCGTAGGGAAGCATGGAATGGAATGAATTAAATACCGGAATTGTACTTGCCTTATTAAAGAAATGACTGGAATGGGGAGCGCGTTTTCGTTCTTTGGACAAACGTTTGGTAAATATATATATCTAATATATATATATCTAACAAACTGTTCTCCCCTTGAAAGAAGCCTCACAACAGGAAGGTAAGTTTTTGGCGTTTATTCTCGTGTAAGCTGCAGCTTCCAAGTCAAAACATTTCAGCTCATGTCCCAAGTCAAACTGCCAACGCGTTTCGTGCCCATCCCGCACTTCTTCATGGGCTGACTTCAAGCAACAACGCGAAGCAAATAACCCCAGCACCTGAAATAACTTGTGACGCTCGCCCCAGTGGGCGGGAACATTCAAGCTGCCTGCTGGTGTTTGTGGTGCCTGGCAGTGTTATTACAGTGAATTGCCTGCGCGCTGCCACACTTTAAAAATATAAAAATCCCAAGTGGGTTGGTGAATTGTCCCGCACATTGGAGGCTGCACCATGCGACTTACACCACGCACTTCACTGCCCATACATGCTGAAGTCGGTTTTAAGTGTGGCAGCGCGCAGGCAATTCACTGTAATAACACTGCCAAGCACCACAAAGACCAGCAGGCAGCTTGACTGTCCCGGCCCACTGGGGCGAGCGTCACAAGTTATTTCAGGTGCTGGGGTTATTTGCTTGGCGTTGTTGCTTGAAGTCAGCCCATGTAGAAGTGCGAGATGCGCACGAAACGCGTTGGCAGTTTGACTTGGGACATGAGGTGAAATGTTTTGACTTGGAAGCTGCAGCTTACATGAGAATAAACGCAAAAAACTTACCTTCCTGTTGTGAGGCTTCTTTCAAGGGGACAACAGTTTGTTGGATTCGTATGCGGCCAGTCCTGCCGCGGAAGAAGCCCCGCCGTGTTGCAATGGATCATTGCTGGCGCCAACCGATGTCAGCATCTATGGGCAGTGAGGTGCTTGGTGTAAGTCGCATGGTGCAGCCTCCAATGTGCGGGACAATTCACCAACCCACGTGGAATTTTATATTTTTAAAGTGTGGCAGCGCGCAGGCAATTCACTGTAATAACACTGCCAGGCACCACAAAGACCAGCAGGCAGCTTGACTGTCCCCGCCCACTGGGGCGAGTGCAACAAGTTATTTCAGGTGCTGGGGTTATTTGCTTGGCGTTGTTGCTTGAAGTCAGCCCATGAAAAAGTGCGAGATGCGCACGAAAAGCGTTGGCAGTTTGACTTGGGACATGAGGTGAAATGTTTTGACTTGGAAGCTGCAGCTTACATGAGAATAAACGCAAAAACGTACCTTCCTGTTGTGAGGCTTCTTTCAAGGGGACAACAGTTTGTTGGATTCGTATGCGGCCAGTCCTGCCGCGGAAGAAGCCCCGCCGTGTTGCAATGGATCATTGCTGGCGCCAACCGACGTCAGCATCTATGGGCAGTGAGGTGCGTGGTGTAAGTCGCATGGTGCAGCCTCCAATGTGTGGGACAATTCACCAACCCACTTGGGATTTTTATATTTTTAAAGTGTGGCAGCACGCAGGCAATTCACTGTAATAACACTGCCAGGCACTACAAAGACCAGCAGGCAGCTTGACCGTCCCCGCCCACTGGGGCGAGCGTCACAAGTTATTTCAGGTGCTGGGGTTATTTGCTTGGTGTTGTTGCTTGAAGTCAGCCCATGAAGAAGTGCGAGATGCGCACGAAACGCGTTGGCAGTTTGACTTGGGACATGAGGTGAAATGTTTTGACTTGGAAGCTGCAGCTTACACGAGAATGAACACAAAAAACTTACCTTCCTGCTTTGAGGCTTCTTTCAAGGGGACAACAGTTTGATGGATTCGTATGCGGCCAGTCCTGCCACGGAAGAAGCCCCGCCGTGTTGCAACGGATCATTGCTGGCGCCATCCGACGTCAGCATCTATGGGCAGTGAGGTGCATGGTGTAAGTCGCATGGTGCAGCCTCCAATGTGCGGGACAATTCACCAACCCACTTGGGATTTTTATATTTTTAAAGTGTGGTAGCGCGCAGGCAATTCACTGTAATAACACTGCCAGGCACCACAAAGACCAGCAGCCAGCTTGACTGTCCCCGCCCACTGGGGCGAGCGTCACAAGTTGTTTCAGGTGCTGGGGTTATTTGCTTGGCGTTGTTGCTTGAACTCAGCCCATGAAGAAGTGCGAGATGCGCACGAAACGCGTTGGCAGTTTGACTTCGGACATGAGGTGAAATGTTTTGACTTGGAAGCTGCAGCTTACACGAGAATAAACGCAAAAAATGTACCTTCCTGTTGTGAGGCTTCTTTCAAGGGGACAACAGTTTGTTGGATATAAATATATATATATATATATTACCTACTGGCGGTCGCCAGTAGGTAGTTATAGTTAGGACCTTGTTTCTATTCAAAAAGCGTTTTTTTCTTTTGGCAATATCTTTAGCGCTATTTGACGAATCTTCGCGAAATGTTCAAAACTAATGGTCCGCTCAGGTCAGCTCCTGTCTTGAAAGTTTCGGGGTGATTCGTCAAGCGGGGGCCGAGAAAAAAGGGGGTCCCAAAATGCATTTTCTCCATGTTAATTTCCATAGGAAGCTTTAGACAAGCCTACAGCCCGAACTGCTGAACGGAATTACACCAAATTTGCCAAAAAGGTAGGTCTTGGTTCAGAAAGCGACCTTTTTTTAAATTGTGTAAATCCGTTCAGTAGTTTCTGAGAAATTTATATATAAATAAATATTAGTATCTGGTGACTGCAGTGGATTCGCGAACCTTCCCGATCACAAGCTTACTTCTGATCTGCTGCCAACACTTCAAACCAGAAAGTGTTGGCAGCCATCTTGTGACTCGGTTGAACCGAGTAACAAGAAAAAAGGCAAAAAAAAGGTTAAAAATCAGAAAAGGGGGCAGGGTAGAAACACCCTGACCCCCTAGACCTGCTCAGGGGGTCCCACAGGGACCCCAGGGTAAAAAAAACATTTTTTTAAAATTTGGGTAAAAATATGCGGGGGGCACGTGGCCCCCGTGCAGCCCCGGGCAATGCCACCTCCCCAGTGCTTTAAATGAAAAATGCATGGGGGGCTCTGGCCCCCCACACTGCCCCAGGGGCGCCACCTCCCCGGGGCATTATGTTTGTAATGGGTGGGGGGGCCTCGTGGGCCCCCTCAAGCCCCAGGGACTGCCACCTCCCCACCTATAAAGAAGTGTGGGGGGGCTACTGCCCCTCCCCACACTGCCCCAGGGACCACCACCTCCCTGGGCCAAACTTAAATTAAATGCGGGGGTCTGTTGAGGACCCCCGGCCCTGGGGACCACCACCTCCATGGGGCTTAAAAAATGCAGGGAGGGGGGGCCGCGTGGCCCCCCTCCTGGAGCCCTCCATGGCCCTTGGGACCGCCACCCCCCAGGGCCGGCTCCAGCAATGTCCCGGTGTGCCCACCCCCGGGACATTGCAGTTTGCTATGTCAGGGCGGGAAACCTGCTCTTGCTTCCATGAAGCAAAGCAGAATTGCTTTTGGGCAAAGGGAGCTGCATGTTAGCAGCTCTCTGTGCCCAAAAGCAATGCCGGCTCCCGCAGGAGGCGGGGAGCCTACAGGATCTGCGGGGGCCTTGGGGCTCCCCCGGCAATCCCAACAAAGAGGCCAAGCCCCAGGGGATGGGTTCCCTGGGGCCAAAAATGGCCCGGGAGGGAGGCCACTCGGCCCCACCCCTTTTCTTAATTAAAAAAGACTGGGGATGGGGTCCCCGGGACCGAAATCTGCCTGGGGAGGGGGGCCGCGCGGCCCCTCTCCTTTAAAAAAAAAAAGTTTAAAAAATAGCCAAGCACCGGGAGATAGGGTCCCCGGGGCCGACAGTGATGTAATATGTGACGTCATCAGCAGTGCATTGTGGGGGCGCGAGTTATAGTTAGCCCAGCTAACTATAACGGCTGAATTTCTTTGGTTTTGTACGAGTGAAATGTCTGCCTAACTATAACCTGGTCAGGTGGCTCAATGGACTAATGCATCCACTGCAGTGGCCTGTGTTCTACCTCATGGTCACAGGTTCAAATCCTGGTGGGTCCACTCAGCCTTTCATCCATCTGAGGTCGATAAAATGCGTATCGTTGGGCAAAGTTTTCTCCATCCAATTTCCCATAGGGATTTTAGACACGACTAAAACCCAAACCGCTGAAAGGAATTACTGCAGATATGGCAAAAAGCTAGATTTCTCCAGAAAGAGAGCTTTTTGTAATTTGGTGTAAATCCCTTCAGTAATTTTGGAGCTATTGAAGAAAAAAAAAATGTGTATATCTAGGGACACGAATTCTCCTCGGATCCAACAGACCTCATGCTGAATTTTTCACTTTGGGACAGATTTACAAGGCCTTTGCGCCACTTTTGCGTCACTTTTCCCATGTTAAAAGTGACGCAAAAGTGGCGCAAGGGGCTTGTAAATCTGCCCCTTTGTTTTTTGCAACATCGTCAGGTTGTCATTAATTGAAGTTAACAAACTTCCAATTTTTCAAAATGTGATCAACTTACCAAGAATTTGAAGTCCAATAGTATTACTTCCTCATTACTTATCCTTTTATACATTTCGGGGCCTATTCTCTGAGATTTCACATAGCTCATTGCAGCAAGGGAAGTTTCTGTGCTGCATTGTGTGAAATAGAGAGAGCAGAACTGCGCAGTATTTTCAAAGATATGGAGCAGTTTTACCCTCTCCTAGTGCTTGTTTACTTGTAAAAACCTAGCGCCCACCACAAGGGTGCCTTTGTTGTGATCAGAATCGTTTTTGTGCAGGAAGGGGTACATTTGTGAACAAAAACTATTCTTATAGGATTATTCCACTTTGTATGTGTGCTGTAGAATGCAGCACACATGCTAAGGGAAGTAACAAGAAGAAATAAAGATATTTTGACTCTTTTTGCCAACTTTAGATATGCACTCCATTTTGTCCAAACCAAGGTTTATTGACCCTAGTAAATCTGGGTTTGTATCAAAATCCATGGGAGGATGCACAGGGAAACACATGCACCACTCATTGAGCACCTCCCTGATGCAAGGTAACACAAGGCAGCACTATGAGTGGCATCACCATACTTTGCATTACTTTGTATTTACTAAGTCAAACAAGGCCACACAAATCGATTTTGCATGGTTTAGCAATTCTCACAGTGGATTTTGCGTCGGCGGTGAGCCAAAATTGTGACTTAATCCCGATGCAAAATTGTAGTAATTTTAGCTGTTTGCGACCAGAGAGTTAAAACATATTTTGCAACACGAATAAAAATTTCAAAAGTATTGCACTACATAATATGTCGGAACTTTTATGATGAGGCTGACATACTTCAATATAAATCATTTCGGTACTTCAATTTAATAAATACGTCCTATCTGAAAAATATCACATTGAAAAATAATAACATCCATAATATAAAGCTCGTTGTGGTAATTTACTTGTGTTTAATGAACTATTTCACACATATTTATGTGAAAACAAATGTCGGATTGTGAGGATTTAAAGATGCCTACATTACAGCCGCATTGGACCTGACAACTTCTTTATATGTTAGAGCGACGCTCTTCTTTTCACCTTTGTCAAATATATGCCAGACATGCCGTTTCACTAAACCTGTGGGCGTAATCAGCAAGAAGATAATAACATAATATTAACAATTCAAATCAGACACAAACCAGAACCGAAAAGATGTGCCTCAGTTGACTTGTTCATGAGTGTGAACAAGTCTACCATTTGTTTCTGATCGCTAGCGTATATTAATCTCAGAACTAACCCTGGGCAAAGCACTACGCTACGCTCGCGTAGTTTGCGAAGTTTGCGCTACTTCGCACTACGCGAATTGCACGTAGCACAGTGCAAACACGCGTAGCGTAGCGTAGTGCAGCGGTCATTTTTTGCTTGCTCGCGGTCCTCAACGTCAAGTTGGCGACCGCGAGCAAGCAAAATGACATCCCGCGAGACTTTTTCCTCATTCGCGATCAGCAACATCAAGTTGCCGATCGCGAGCGTGGAAAATAAACCTCCTGGCGAGATTCTCAACGCGGGGAGGTCAGGTTTCTCATTGCGAGTGGTCGCGTATGCTCGCGACCGCTCGCGATGAGAACTACCAGTCCGCGTTGAGAAGCTGCCGCTCGAGTAAAAATCTACTCGAGCGGCAGTAAAAGACAGCTCGCACTGTGCAAGATGCCGTTTTCAATGATTGCACAGTGCGGACAAGCATCCGGCACTGTGCAATCATCGCGAACAGCGCACTCCGCGTAGTGCGAAGTGCACTTCGCGTAGCTTCGCGTAGCGCTACTTCGCGAACTACGCCCAGGGTTACTCAGAACACATTAGTATAATTTTTGACAATACTCAACTTTATGAACTTAATGTAGCAGGGTACACAGAAAATGGCAGTCGGAATGTCTCTTTTTTTAATTGAAGCAACAAAAATAAGTTTAACAAGCACTGGCAATGTCAAAACGACTGGCCTTCAGAAAGGGTATGCACACATAGACACCACAGGCAGATATGCAAGTATAGAGAATATATAAACATGCAAAGAGGCAAGCACATGGGTATGCATTGCCTTTGTGGTGCATGTGTGCATGCTGTATGTGGGTGCGTTTGTGCAATGAAGGCATCTGTGACTGTACGTGTTGCCTGTATTTATGTTCTATATCTAAGATGTTGCCCAGACATATAGGCTTTGCACATGCTGACTGAGTTGGGGCTGGACTGTTCCCATGAGGTACAGGGTCAAGACTGATTTGCATAGGGCTGGGTTCAAACTAGAAGGGAATGATGAGCAAAACAACGGTGGATTTAGGCCCAGATCTCTGTACTGGGGTGAATGTATAACATTGTTCTGCATTCTGTCCATTAATTGTTCTTTTTGCATTTGTCACCCCGAGTGGGACGGGTATGCCCAGACGTGGGTCCCGTGCTCTCCATGCCACTGGAGTCTAGCTATCCTGGCTGATGAGGTGTGAAACCCCGAAACCGGTCCTAGGATGCTTGTTTCCAGTCCAGGGAGGACCTGGCCTGGCAGTTCAGGCTGGACTGTTCCCATGAGGCACAGGGTCAAGATTGATTTGTATATGGCTGGGTTCAAACTGGAATGGCTTGGTGAGCAAAAAACCGATAGATTTAGGCCCATATCTCTGTACTGGGGTGAATGTATGACATTGTTCTGCATTTTGTCCATCTATTGTTCTTTTTGCGACTGAGGAATGGAGGACATGTGGGAACTCCTCCTCAAGAGCACGCAGAATCGAAAAATGTGGACCCTCTCTGGCTATACTTGGGAGCATATTTATGCGTTTTGTGGTACAGGGCAGTGCAGCAAATCACCATGCAGTTACACGCAAAGGGCAGGATTGCACCGTATTTATCCAAAATGGCGTATTCCTTTCCCTTGCACAGGTATCGTTTTGTCAGCCTAGCGCCAATGCAGGCACCCTTGCACCATGAAGCAAGGGTGCCTGTGTTGCAGGCTGGGTTGTTTTTGTGCATAAAGGGGCACCTTCCTGCACAAAAACAATTCTCAGAGACTTTTTCCTCTTTCTATGTGTGCTGTATAGGATTTCTCCTCGTTACGCCTCTCTTGGAGTGGCGTATCTAGTAGGTGCATTTCCAGGTTCATAAGGGCTTGTAAATCTGGGAACACGTCAAAAACCATGGGAGTTGAATGGGAACACCCATGCAATGCCCGTGGAATGCCTACACAGGGAAGAGTAACGCAATGCAGCAATTTGATCTTACTCCTCGCGTTGTCCAGCATTTGTTTTTGCTAATTTTTTTTAGTAATATGCTTTACCACTTTTCTCCTTAATTGTGTGCCTAAGTTATCACTCTAAATTTTACTGTGCCTTTATCTTCTTTCACCTTTCTTATCCTTCTTGTGACTTTGCAGATTTATATTGCGTGCTTTGGAACATGGCCGCCTGGAGCCCTTACAAGAGAACCAGATTACATTCCACATTTTTTGAGGCACAAGGAATATTAAGTAATTTGCCCGGAATCACAGAATGTTGCGTCTAGGCAGGGATTCGAATCTTGTTCCCCGGTTCCAAAGTCGGCTGCTAGGCCACATCTCTTCTCTGGTTGTTGTAATCATAACTGTTTTGTGCCTGGAGGATTTTACCCTCTTTGTGCTCTGTCCCAGTGTCTTGTACATTACCTGCATTATTCAGCTCACACATCTACCTTATCCTGATGTTTCATCACTTATTTATCATGGACCTCACTCTACTATGTCTCTTGTTTTGGGCCCCAATCACATCTCACTTCCAGCTTGGGCTTTATTCTCTTACCTCATCTGGCTTGTGGCTGGCTCTTCACTCTTTGTCTGCCATCTGCCCTGTCATCCCTCTCACTTCCTTGCATCTCTGTCCACCTTTCATCCTTATCCTTTGTGTGCAGGGTGTTATCTGTCAGCTACATTGCGCCTTTTGCCTCACTCATCTCTCTTCTGCCCCCATACTCCTTGTGTTACGTGCCCTCCTCTTCAGGATATTGACAGTGCCTTCCAAAATTCCCTACTGGGATGAAACAGTGAAACAGTGAAACTAACCGGACGGTAGGGGACAAAATAAATTGCTCTGACATCCTGCTTCCTTGATGGGGTTAAGTAGGAATTCCATACTCCATCTTTCCCACTTTCCCTCCACCATCCTAAAAACAGGATCAGACTGGTGAGCATGGTTTGATTCTGAGGAAGGTGACAACTGTTGCTAGCTCTCACTAGGTCTGCTCACTCACCAAATCCCAGGATGGGGAAAGGCAAGGGAATCCCTCTCAGATATTTCTGATATGCTGACTTTTCAAAATGACCTCTTTGTTACATCAATGAGGTAGCTAGTATTTATGAGTTTGCCAGTGCCCAAACTGGATAGAGCACCAGCAAACTTCTTCAGTCACTCACATCACAGGTAGTGTTGTGTACCCTTCAGTTTTTTAGGGGGTTGAAACTGGTAGATATTCAGAACGTCAAAATGTGTTTATGTTGTATTCAGCAGAAAGAAAAACTGGTATATCTCACCCTCCCTAGTCCATTTCCACATATGATATAATGGTGTTAGTAGTCAGGCACACCTGTCAGGGAATGCCCTCCGACCTTTATGTAGGGAAGAAAATGGCTTCGGTGAACCCTTGTGTTGAATGTGGCTAAGCTTAGATAGACCTGCACAGCTACAGCTTCCAACCTTGGCCTGCTGGAGAATCTCAAGAGACAACAAAGTGACTAAGGGCCTGATTTCGATTTCGATGGACAGGTTACTTAGTCACAACGGAGACAGATATCCTGTACGCCGAAATATAAATCCCATAGGAAATAATGGCATTTAGATTTTGGTGGATCAGAAATCCGTCACCGTTGTGATGGAGTAACCTCTCCGCCAAAATCAGTCTCTAAATATAAAAGTAATCCTTGGACCAGGCCAAGGCAGAAAACCACACAGTGGCAAATCAACCTCAGTGACTATAAAGCCCTTCTTTTTCCCACTCTAGCATTTGGTACCAAAACTGAAGGTTTCAGCTGGAGGTCAATAATGGTGTATCAGGACTTCTAGGAACTTTTATGTCTTACACTGATGTACTGCCTTAAAAGAATGCTTCCTCTTTTAGGTCTATACTTGGCACTGATAATATACTAGGTACTTATAAATGTTTTATTTTTGTTTTCATACCAATGTACAAATAAATATCACTAAACTACCACTACAGAAGGTGCATCCCTATTATTTATAGATTGCTCATTTATTTCAGATGCTTCAATTACTTGGCTATAAATGAAGACCACAATCAATTAATCCTACAACTAATAATACTAATTTATTCAAATATCATAACCTTTTTTGATAAACAAATAGAATCATTCTCTACCATGTTCAAGACAACAAAAATAAGACAATGATTTATTCCCTGATCGTTGAAGCCTTGTTATATGTTTAAATAACTATTCTCCTCATACCATTGATTACTGTTTCTTCTACTACAGTTGCATGCAGTTAATGTGTGCATCTGTCGTTCATCGTTAATCTGAATACTTTACTGGTTGTGATTGGTCCATAGTGAATTAGAAATGAAATTTTAATATGTGTGATTGTTTAATTTTAAGCTTGAATTATATATGTTATATACTGTTATTGTCAAGAGCAGGTCTTGTGGTAGCTGTAATGAAGAATCTTTATTTGACTTCAAGGAAATGCTTGTTGCTCTCAGAAGGTTGATTCGAATCTAGGTTGATGTATAACTGAATGTTCTCACACTCTCAGAAATATATGGAAAATTCAAGTCCTCTGAGGATAAAATATAAAATATCAGATCCAAAATAAAATCTGAGAGCAGGCAAAATCCATTAGGCAAACAAGAATAAAGTGATGCAAAACATATAAACCACAGAAACTGGGTCAGTGTGAGCATAAACAAAATACATTGGTGTGACACACTGAACTCTAGTTCAAGTCTGCTCATATAGAAAAAGGTAATTCCACTAATTGGAAATATTTTCAATTGGGAGATTTGAATGCTGAAATGAAAAAGGCATCAAGTCCCAAAGGAAAATGTGGCATGGAGCTTGTCAAATTAAAAAAGTAATACAGTGAAGTGGATCGTCATGCTGTTAGATGCCATTTCCATGATGGAGAGTCTGAGGACATTGATGGCATCCAACCACACCATTGATCAGCCCTCAAGAATTCTGAACTGGAGCACAGCATTAAGCACCGCTATGCACTGCCATGACTTTGAGTCCGATGCAGCACAGAGACACTGCCTCACCATGTTTAAAAGAACAAAAACCTAAATTAAAAAAATAACCTAAGATCCTAAAATCCTAGTATTTATGTTTACATAGGCTGAATTATAAATATTTATCTATTGCTCTCTTCTTATTTGTTTCTCCACTTAGTTTTCAAAGTCTGTGATTCCCATAGATTTATTTTTAAAATGTTTTTTTTTTTAAACTGCCCTGAGGATGCAACTGTGTAATTATACAGCTGCGAAACATGTTAGCAATCTTTAGAATTGCTAAACCATTTGCTTATTTATTTTCTGTTTTGTCAAACTATATTGGATATCTAATTTACTTATTTAGAATAATTTTGAATAAAAGACAAATAGCAACAAAGTTAGGGCCTCATTATCTGTTGTCCTGTGCATCATTAGGCAGTGTTAGACTTGGAGCATTACATATAAGAAGGCTTTAAAATTTTAAAAAGATCTTACACCAATTTCAATATACCCTGATGAAATGTCATAATTTCTTAAAACAATTGAGTTAAGTGTGTCCACCATTCCAGCGGGAGGATCAAATAAAACGTTTCAATGTTGTGCGGACGATGTGCAATGTACAATTGTTTTCTTTTGAGGGATGAAAGGAAAAGTTAATATTTCATAAATTTCATGGTAAAGTTTAGTGTTAACATTAAATATAGACATACAGCTATCATTTTTCAATAAGCTTGCATGTGATGAAATGTCATAAATTCTTTATAAATGGAGGTAAGTGTGTCCATCTTTCCAGAAAGAGGATCTCATAAAACATTTCAATGTTGTGCGGACAACGTGCAATGTACAATTGTTTTCTTATGAGGGATGAAAGGAAAAGTTAATATTTCATAAATTGCAAGGTGAATGTTAGTGTTAATATTAAATATAGACATACAGCTATAATTAATCAATAAGCTTGCATGTATATATGCCCTTAAATATTTAGAATTTGTATTCGATTAATTAATTGGATAAATATTGGCATAGCGTAAAGAATTCCTTGATCAGGTCAATATTTTTTGCATCTAAGATTTCTTTTTCTTTTATCTCATAGATCCTATTAAACCAATTCTGCTAACTTGATATGTGCCCTAATATCCAGTGCTCAGTAATTAATGACATGGCACTAACCATTGCAATAAAAATAAATCTGCTTGTCCAATCCACTGTTTTTTTTTTTCTTCAGCTGAACAGCCAAGCAATTTTAATAGGGGGTCTGCTTCAATATAAAAGTTAAAATAATTTGACTAGTTAACAAAGCTCAGAAAATGTTTTCCAAAATTCTTCCAGTTCTTGACAGCTGCAAATAATATGCTTTGTGTCCACAAAATTCCCCTTTGATGTCTCAGGCAGTGAGGCTAAATTCTAGAATTAGTCCAAATAGAAATCTTCGCAGTATAATGAGTCATCCACTTTGCAATATATCCATATGTCTATAATTTACAAGATGAATACTCCCAAAGTTAAACTATGACTCCTCCTTCCACATTTGTCAAGCAACCCTCACCCCAACCTTCCCTTTCTCATTTATTATGCAAATTCTCAATACATTTATGAATTTCCTAGTTTCAGCTTTTTATTTCAAAGAATTATAACTATTACTGGTGTTGCTTTTGATACTAAGGTCTTTGGTAAATATTATACTACTAGCATTGTTTTAGTTGAGGCTTAAACCTACTTTTATTTGTTGGTACAATAACTAAAACTACATTTTGTTATTTATTTTGTATTTATTTTATTTATTTGGTGTTTTATATAGCGCTGAACATGACCCTGAGTAGGGTATCAGAGCGCTTTACATTTACATATCAAGAAACAGTTATGTTACCAAGTCATCAGTAGTTGTACATTGATTTTGAGAAAAACATTAAAGCTTAATATACATATATACAAGACCACAAAGAGTTTTTTTTTTTTAAAACAAACTTTATTGGGTTTTTCCAGTGTTCAAAACTCTTCATCATTATTCCGTTGTTATACAAGGAGCGTCTGCTTATCAATCAATCAATCAATCATGTCACTTATAAAGCGCACTACATACCCGCGAGGGTCTCAAGGCGCTGGGGGAGGAGGGGGGTGGTGCTGCTACTGATCGAAGAGCCAGGTCTTGAGGAGTCTTCTGAAGGCCAGTAGGTCTTGGGTCTGTCGGAGGTTGGTGGGGAGGGTGTTCCAGGTCTTGGCGGCGAGGTGGGAGAAGGATCTGCCGCCAGCGGTCGTTTTCCGGATGCGGGGGACTGTGGCGAGGGCGAGGCTGGTCGAGCGGAGCTGGCGGATGGGGGTGTAGAAGCTGAGTCGTCTGTTGAGGTAGGCTGGTCCGGAGTTGTGGAGTGCTTTGTGTGCGTGGGTGAGGAGCTTGAAGGTTATCCTCTTGTTGACAGGGAGTCAGTGCAGGTCTCTCAGGTGGGGTGTGATGTGGCTGCGTCGGGGGATGTCGAGGATAAGACGTGCAGAGGCGTTCTGGATGCGTTGCAGCCGTCTCAGGAGCTTAGCCGTCGTTCCTGCGTAGAGGGTGTTTCCGTAGTCCAGCCTGCTGGTGACGAGGGCCTGGGTGACTGTTTTTCTTGTTTCGGTGGGGATCCACTTGAAGATCCTGCGGAGCATTCGGAGGATGTTGAAGCAGGATGAGGAAACGGCGTTGACCTGCTTAGTCATGGAGAGGGTGGGGTCGAGGATGACCCCTAGGTTGCGTATGTGGTCGGTGGGTGGCGGGGCTGTTCCCAGTGATGTTGGCCACCAGGAGTCGTCCCAGGCTGAAGGGTTGGAACCAAGGATGAGGACCTCCGTCTTGTCCGAGTTCAGCTTCAGGCGGCTGGTCCTCATCCATTCGGCGACGGCCTTCATTCCTTCGTGGAGGTGGGCTTTGGCGGTGTGAGGGTCTTTGGTGAGGGAGAGGATCAGCTGGGTGTCGTCGGCGTAGGAGATGATGTTGAGGTTGTGCTGTCGGGCGACGTGGGCGAGGGGTGCCATGTAGATGTTGAACAGCGTTGGGCTGAGGGAGGAGCCTTGGGGTACGCCGCAGATGATCTTGGTGGCCTTGGATCGGAAGGGGGCGAGGTGGGCGCTTTGTGTTCTGCCGGAAAGGAAGGATGTGGTCCAGTCCAGGGCCTTCTCTTGGATCCCGGCGTCGTGAAGGCGTGTTCGTAGTGTGTGGTGGCAGACCGTGTCGAAGGCGGCTGATAGGTCCAGGAGGATGAGGGCTGCTGTTTCTCCGTTGTCTAGCAGGGTCCTGATGTCATCGGTGGCGGCGATGAGGGCGGTTTCGGTGCTGTGGTTGCTGCGGAAGCCGGACTGGGAAGGGTCCAGGATGTTGTTCTCCTCGAGGTAGCGGGTCAGTTGTTTGTTGACGATTTTCTCGGTGACCTTCGCGGGGAACGGGAGCAGAGAGATGGGTTGGAAGTTCTTGAGGTCCTTGGGGTCTGCCATGGGTTTCTTGAGTAAGGCGGTGATCTCGGCGTGCTTCCAGCTTTCCGGGAAGGTTGCTGTCTCGAAGGAGATGTTGATTATTTTCCGGAGATGGGGCGCGATGGCTGTACTGGCTTTGTTGAAGATGTGGTGAGGGCACGGGTCTAGCGGTGAACCGGAGTGGATGGTGTTCATGATCTCGCTGGTGTCCTCGTCGTTGATGTTGGTCCAGGAGAGCAGGCGGTTGGTGGTTGTGGGGGCAGTGGTCTCGGTGGTTGCCGGGGCGGTCCTGGTGTTGAAGCTGTCGTGGATGTCGGCGATTTTGCGGTGGGAGAAGGTGGCCAGTGAGTCGCACAGGTCTCGCGACGGCTGAATGTCGTTGGTGTTGGAGCTGGGGTTGGAGATTCACGATGTTGAAGAGCTCTTTGCTGTTGTGTGCGTTGTTGTCTAGGCGGTCTTTGAGTGAGGCCCTTTTGGCGGATCTGATGAGGTGATGGTGACTGCGGGTGGCGCTCTTGTGGGCGGCGTAGCTGTCCGCTGTCCGTTCGTGGAGCCAGATCTTCTCCAGTTTTCGGCATGTTCGTTTGGAGGCCTGGAGGTCTTCGGTGAACCAGGTGGCTTTCTTGCTGGTGTGGCTGTTGGGCGGATTCTTGAGCGGGGCGAGGGTGTTGGCGCAGTCGTCGATCCACTGTCTGAGGTTGCGGGCGGCGGTGTCGGGGTCGGAGGGTTCGGCAGGTGGGCTCAGGGCGAGGGTTGTGGTTAGCTGGTCTTCCGTGACTCTGCTCCAGCAGCGGCGAGGCATTTGTTCGGTGCGGTGGTGCGTGGTGGGCTTCCTGTAGGTGAAGTGGATGCAGTGATGGTCAGTCCAGTGGGGTTCGGAGGTGTGGTTGAAGGAGACGTGTGGGCTTGCGGAAAAGATGGAGTCGAGCGTGTGGCCGGCGGCGTGGGTGGGTGTAGTCACGAGCTGTCTGAGTCCGAGGGTGGCGAGGTTGTCGATCAGGGTGGTGGAGTTGGTGTCCTTGTTGTTCTCGAGGTGGAAGTTCAGGTCCCTGAGGAGGATGTAGTCCGTGGAGGCGATGGGCGTGTGTGCTGACGAAGTCAGCGATGGAATCGCTGAACTGTGGTCGGGGTCCGGGGGTCTGTAGATGAGGGCTCCTCTGAGGGTGGTGTTGGGATCGGTGTGGATCTGGAAGTGCATGTGTTCGGCGGTGCTGAGGGTGTCGTCGGTGTTGGTTGAGACTCTGAGGGTGTTCCTGTGGACGATGGCGATGCCTCCTCCGACTCCGTTGGTGCGGTCCCTGCGGGTGATCTTGTATCCGTCCGGGATGGCAATGGCGATGTCGGGGGCTGAAGCTGGATTCAGCCAGGTCTCCGTCAGGAATGCGACGTCTGGGGAGGTTGAGTCGAGAAGGTCCCAGAGTTCGATGGCGTGTTTGCGGGCGAAGTAGGTGTTGAGGAGGATGCATCTGAGGTAGTTGGGTTCTTTCCTGGGCGGTGGTTTGGCGGGGCGGGTGCTGGCGAAGCTGCAGTTCCGGCAGGTGAAGGGCCCTTGGGTGCGCTTCGGGGTGGCCTGGTAGCAGGCGTGATCTTTTCCGGGGTTGAGTGCGTGGAGGGTGCTGGCGTCGTATCGGCGTCTGTTGATGTGGCGGGCACGGGGGATGCCCGGACCAGGGGGTCTGGCGCTGGGCGCGGTCACGGCGCAGACGGGCTTGCCTTAGGCGCGCCAGCGGCACGCCCGCTGCGCACGTCCGCTGCGCGGCCGCACAGCGGCCGCCATAAATGGGGAGGTGGGAGGGAGGAGCAGGGAATGGGGCAGCGAATGGGCAGTGAGGGGGCGGGGCCGCAGGGGCGCAGCGGCGGGAAACAGGCACAGAAGGGAAAACGAGCACAATGAGGGCATCAAGGGGGCACAGAAAGGAAAAAAAACGAGCACAATGAGGGGCAGCAAGGGGGCACAGAAAGGAAAAAGCTAGCACAATGAGGGGCAGCAAGGGGGCACAGAAAGGAAAAAACGAGCACAATCAGGGGCAGCAAGGGGGCACAGAAAGGGGAAAAACGAGCACAATCAGGGGCAGCAAGGGGGCACAGAAAGGAAAAACTAGCACAATGAGGGGCAGCAAGGGGGCACAGAAAGGAAAAACGAGCACAATCAGGGGCAGCAAGGGGGGCACAGAAAGGAAAAACGAGCACAATCAGGGGCAGCAAGGGGGCACAGAAAGGAAAAACGAACACAATCAGGGGCAGCAAGGGGGCACAGAAAGGAAAAACGAGCACAATCAGGGGCAGCAAGGGGGGCACAGAAAGGAAAAACGAGCACAATCAGGGGCAGCAAGGGGGCACAGAAAGGAAAAACGAGCACAATCAGGGGCAGCAGCAGGGCACACAGACGGAGCTGTGTGGTGGGGGAGCGACCTACCAGTGAAGGTCAGGGGTCGCTCTCTTCACCACGCAGCGGCCACCATAAATGGGGAGGTGGGAGGGAGGAGCAGGGAATGGGGCAGCGAATGGGCAGTGAGGGGCGGGGCCGCAGGGCGCAGCGGCGGGAAACAGGCACAGAAGGGAAAACGAGCACAATCAGGGCATCAAGGGGGCACAGAAAGGAAAAAAAACAGAGCACAATGAGGGGCAGCAAGGGGGAACAGAAAGGAAAAAGCTAGCACAATGAGGGGCAGCAAGGGGGCACAGAAAGGAAAAACGAGCACAATCAGGGGCAGCAAGGGGGCACAGAAAGGGGAAAAAAACGAGCACAATCAGGGGCAGCAAGGGGGCACAGAAAGGAAAAAACTAGCACAATGAGGGGCAGCAAGGGGGCACAGAAAGGAAAAACTAGCACAATCAGGGGCAGCAAGGGGGGCACAGAAAGGAAAAACGAGCACAATCAGGGGCAGCAAGGGGGCACAGAAAGGAAAAAACGAGCACAATCAGGGGCAGCAAGGGGGCACAGAAAGGAAAAACGAGCACAATCAGGGGCAGCAAGGGGGGCACAGAAAGGAAAAAACGAGCACAATCAGGGGCAGCAAGGGGGCACAGAAAGGAAAAACGAGCACAATCAGGGGCAGCAAGGGGGGCACAGAAAGGAAAAAACGAGCACAATCAGGGGCAGCAAGGGGGCACAGAAAGGAAAAACGAGCACAATCAGGGGCAGCAAGGGGGCACAGAAAGGAAAAACGAGCACAATCAGGGGCAGCAAGGGGGCACAGAAAGGAAAAAACGAGCACAATCAGGGGCAGCAAGGGGGCACAGAAAGGAAAAACGAGGCACAATCAGGGGCAGCAAGGGGGCACAGAAAGGAAAAACGAGCACAATCAGGGGCAGCAGCAGGGCACACAGACGGAGCTGTGTGGTGGGGGAGCGACCTACCAGTCAAGGTCAGGGGTCGCTCTCTTCACCACGCAGCGGCCGCCATAAATGGGGAGGTGGGAGGGAGGAGCAGGGAATGGGGCAGCGAATGGGCAGTGAGGGGGCGGGGCCGCAGGGGCGCAGCGGCGGGAAACAGGCACAGAAGGGAAAACGAGCACAATCAGGGCATCAAGGGAGCACAGAAAGGAAAAAAAACGAGCACAATGAGGGGCAGCAAGGGGGCACAGAAAGGAAAAAGCTAGCACAATGAGGGGCAACAAGGGGGCACAGAAAGGAAAAACGAGCACAATCAGGGGCAGCAAGGGGGCACAGAAAGGGAAAAAAACGAGCACAATCAGGGGCAGCAAGGGGGCACAGAAAGGAAAAAACGAGCACAATCAGGGGCAGCAAGGGGGCACAGAAAGGGGAAAAAACGAGCACAATCAGGGGCAGCAAGGGGGCACAGAAAGGAAAAAACGAGCACAATCAGGGGCAGCAAGGGGGCACAGAAAGGAAAAAATTAGCACAATGAGGGGCAGCAAGGGGGCACAGAAAGGAAAAACGAGCACAATCAGGGGCAGCAAGGGGGGCACATAAAGGAAAAAACGAGCACAATCAGGGGCAGCAAGGGGGCACAGAAAGGAAAAACGAGCACAATCAGGGGCAGCAAGGGGGGCACAGAAAGGAAAAACGAGCACAATCAGGGGCAGCAAGGGGGCACAGAAAGGAAAAAACGAGCACAATCAGGGGCAGCAAGGGGGGCACAGAAAGGAAAAACGAGCACAATCAGGGGCAGCAAGGGGGCACAGAAAGGAAAACGAGCACAATCAGGGGCAGCAGCAGGGCACACAGACGGAGCTGTGTGGTGGGGGAGCGACCTACCAGTCAAGGTCAGCTTATGATTTCTACATACATATTACAGTGTCGTTCCATTTGTGTAGTCTAGTACAAAATCTCCGATATAGTACATATTATTGCGTGTAATTATATCAATAACATAAATGACAGTGCTTTAATTGCGACCCATTAACGTCCCTCCCTTCCCCCTATACCCACCCATCCCTCCCCTGGGCTCTGATTATAATAACTCCTATGTCGTATTTACGTCTCTTTCAGCATCCTGAGTGAGGCAAGCCCCATTCCGCATAAAGAGGTTTCCCCCAATCAGCGTGCTATATTCCTGATTGTCTGTGATTTGTATCCACTCGATTGTGCGATTGTGCGATTGTGGAACATCCGATATACCATCTGGGCTACTTCCTTTGAAGGCCTCCAGTGCCATATCCCATTCTAATGATATTGGGTTTTTCCGGAGTCCCCTGGCTTCCTCCATACGCAGGGATGCACTTTCCGCCCCCGCCCCCGCCCACCTAACCAATTCGTTATGCCATATATGTAATGAAGGAGCCTTAGCCGATTTCCAACGCATGGTGATGGATCTTTTGGCTATCAATAACGCCAAGTCTAGAAAACGCAACTGTACTTTTTGCGCTGCGTCTACAGAGACCAAGTAAGCACACCAACGCCGAATCCCCTATAGCAAGGTGGGTAACTGTCTCAAGTGTTTGTACCACTCTTCCCCAAAAGACTCTCAGTCCCGGGCATGCCCATAGCATATGGAGTAGGTCGTCCTCTAACAGTTGACATCTAGGGCAGCGATGGGTAGTGGACGGATACATCTTCTGTGTGGTGTCAGATAAGCTCGGTGTATAATCATGCGTTGTATAAATTTAAACTTTGCATTTTGTGGGATCTTCCTGGGGTAGTCTAAGATATCTGCCCATTCTCTATCCGTGAACTCCCGTCCCATATCCGCCACCCATTGCGCTCGGAGAGCTTCGAGGGGAAGCCTCACATGTACACGAATACTCAAATATAACCATTTAATAAGGTGGCTTCCCCGACCCATAAGATAAAGCGCTTTAACTAGTTCATGTGTCTGGGGTTCCATCTGGTCAGGGGACCACTGCTTTTTGACAGTTTAATATCGCAGCATGTGTAATGTACAAGGTATTGGGAGCCCCAGTTTCTTGTATAAAATTGTCATGGTCCATAAGCGTCTCGCCTCCGAAGAGCGACCCAATCGTGTCCACCCCCCCGTCCAACCACGGACCGAGTGCCTCTTTCGTCAATCTGCCACTCGCTAGTGGTATCCCCACCAGCGGGATGTTACCTGCGTAAGGACTGCAGCTGGATGTATATTTCAAAGCCTTCTTCCAACAGTCCAGTGCTGTTTTCAGCAGGGGTGATAAGGCCGGGGGGGGTCTTGCTGTGCGGTAGTAATAGAGTATGTAAAAGGCCCTGTTCGACGTGTTTCGTGGTATAGCCAATCTCCTGTAAATTACGCCCTGCCGTCCAGTAGGATAACCACTGCAGCTGGCAGGAATAATAATAGGCTTTAAAGTCTGGCGTACCCAGGCCGCCCCCTCGCGTATCTCTCTGTAGTTTCTTAAGGCTTATTCTGTGACGTCCTGTTCCCCATATAAGGTCCAACAGAATAGTATCCAAAGTGTTAAAAATAGACGGGGGCACCGCCAATGGCAGGTTCGCAAAGTAATATAATAGACATGGAAGCACCACCATCTTAGATATTGCTATTCTACCTATGACTGAGAGGCAGCGTAGTCCAAAACGCCACCTGAGATCGTATCCCTCTAATAGCTTTGCTTAGATTACCCTCTAGCATGTCCTCGTGGAGTGATATATATTAATGCCCAAATATTTGAAAGTGTGTGCAGCTGTTTGTAAGGTTAATCTCCCAAAAAGAACAGTGTCCGGGTGGGGCTGATCATGAAAGAAGAAAGCGTTTGATTTAGATTCATTAATTGCTAATCCAGAAATCCTCTCAAAGTCAGCAAATATTCTCGGCATTGGGTCTAATCCTCCCAGGAGGTCCGTCACGTAAATAATTAAATCGTCTGCGTATGCCGATACCAAGTGTATGGGAGTATCAATCGGGATACCGCACTGGGACGCCTCTGCTCGCAACCTCACTGCTAGTGGCTCCAGCGCTAATACAAATAGTATTGGGGACAAGGGGCAGCCCTGTCGTGTGCCTCTATAGACACGATATTCTCGCGAGATATGTTTTCCGGACCTGACCCTGGCCGTCGGGGCTTCATATAGTAAAAGCACCCATTTAATATAATCGGGGGTAAGCCAAAGTGTGCTATGGCCTTAAACATATATTCCCAGGACAGTGTGTCAAATGCCTGTCGCATATCTAATGCGATGCACCCAGCTTGCTGATAAGGGGCTAGATCTGAAGACATTATATGGTGTAATCTCCGTATGTTTAGTGATGTGCTTCGTACCGGTATAAATCCACATTGATCAATGCGGATTAGTCTGTTTAAATATGGTTGGATCTGGTTTGCTAGGATTTTACTTAATATCTTGTATTCCTTGGATAGCAAAGACAAGGGGCGGTAGCCCGACATGTCAGCTATGTCCCTACCTGGCTTTGGCAATGACACTACCAGTGCCTGAACCGTAGTATGGGGTAGGTGTCCTAATTCAAGAGATTTATTATATACTTCCTCCAGTTGGGGTATTTTTATATCCGAATAAGCCTAAAAGAATTCCACTGGTAAGCCATCCATACCTGGCGTTTTATTACGTGAAAGCCCTGAAATAGCTGCCTTAATTTCTCCTCTAGTTATGGGTCCTGATAGTGTGTTCCGCATATCCTCCGGGACCTGTGGGTATGTTAGGTCTGCAAGAAAGTCATCAATATGTGTTCCGTCCAATGGTAGTGGTGCCTCATAGTATGCACAAAAGGCCTCGTTTATGTCATATTGTGTACAAACTGTGTCCCCTCCAGGCAGGCTGATATGGCTGATGATGGTAGTGGGCGGGTCGTTCCTAATTAATTTGGCTAATAGGGTACCTGATTTATCTGCGTCTGAATGTTTTATTTGAGTGTAGGAGCTATAATCAATCAGTCGGAGAGTTTCCAGCAGCTCTGCATGTGTGATGCGTGTCTCCTGCAACCTATTCCGCTTATCGGGATCATGCACTGCCTCTCGTTCAAGCACTGTCATCCTTTCCTCAGTTGCCTTTAGGTTCTTATGAACTTCCTGCCTTGCACCTACCGTGGCGCTAATCGCCGTCCCTCTAATAACTGTCTTCAGCGCGTCCCACTCAACCAGGATAGTGGATGCAGTGTTTTTATTTTCAGAAAAATAGTTTTGGAGTGTTGTGGAGAGAGTACTGTGAAACACTGTGTCCTCTAGTAATTGGGGCCAGAGTTTCCATGTAGGAACCGGTCTGGGTATTCTACCCCAGGTAATAGCAGTCTCTAATGGATTGTGATCAGAGAAAGTCTTGGCCAGATAGGTGGTATGTGTCACCTGGTCAGCTATGGAGCGGGAGCACAGGAACCTATTTATTCGTGTATGCAGCTGATGCACTGGGGAATAGAAGGAGTACTCTTTACCCAATGGATTCCTCTGTCTCCATACATCATTAAGTAACCAGCCATCTACCCAGCTACGCAGAGCATCCACTTGTTTACTAGCAACTGTACCATTTAGGGGAGGGTGTGAGCGGTCAAGACCGATATCCATGACAGCATTACAGTCACCCCCAATTATCCACGGAAGTGCCTCCCAGCCTGCTAATATTGAATTCAGGCCTAAAAAATATTTGTTTTGATCAAAATTTGGTGCATATACATTCCCCAAGATGATAGGTCTTCCATCCAAAGTACCCCTTAAAAATATATATCTACCCTGAGTGCCCACCCGCTTATCTGTTAAGACAAACGGGACCCCTCCTCTTATCCATATTGTTACCCCCTTGGCGAAGGCCGAGTAATTAGTAGATATTACCTGTGCTCTCCATTTTTTACGCATCTTTGTGGCTTCCGAATCCGTCAGATGCGACTCCTGGAGGAAAACTATATGCGCCTTTCGTCGCAGCAATTGCGCATAAACCCTGTGTCGCTTATATACTGATCCCAGACCATGGACATTCCATGTGATAAAGTTATATGTGTCTAAGTTGTGCATTGTTTTCTATTCATATCTGATACGTCTCAAGAAGGGGACCAACTAAATTAGTGAGACTTAGCAATTGCATCATGTCAGAGCCCATAAACCACCCTATTAAGTTGAATACCAGTGAACTAAACAAAGCCAAACTAAACATAACACACATTTAACTGTTACTAAGCAAACGTTAGCATTTGCAAAAGGGGGACTGGCAGCCAAAACCGTCATAGAACAAAATCCCACATTTGAGAGCTTCTCCGAGCCCGAGCAGAAAAAGGACAATTATAATAGACCATATATTACATAAAATACCATAACAAAAGGATATAATCATCTTGGAGTCTTCGTGCCATTGCCACACCGGGCCACAGCGCCTGCTTATTTAAGAGAAAGAGTATGAGACATTTGCATGTCCTATAAACTATCCGCCGTTTGTGGCGTCACACTGGGAAAAAGTGTCATGCTATTCTCCGAGTCTGAGCGGACAGTACTATGTTCAGATGATTCTGAGTCTCGACGTGCAGTTATGTCTCTAAAAGTGGTCACAGCTACCAGAGCCAACTCCTTGCTCTGCTGCGCTTGCTCCCGTGTGGGGCCCGGAAACACCGATCCGCCTGCGGTCCTAGCAGTCCGTTGTGAACGTCGGCCCCGGGCGCCCCCGGGGCTATGTGGGGGCTTCTGGAGAGGCTGACCAGACAACTGTGTTGGGTCCATAACTTCAATCCACTCCTCCACATCCTCCGGGGACTCAAAAAAGTATGTTTTCTGATCATATATTATTTTCAAACGTGCAGGGAACAGTAAAGCATATTTAAGGTTCAATGTTCGCAGCTTTTTCTTAACCGCCTGATATGAAGTGCGCCGTCTTTGGACCAGCAACGTGTAGTCGGGATACAGCAACACCTGACAGTTCTCAAATTGGATCTGTGGTTTCTCTCACGCCTTTTGCAGCAGGATATCACGGTCCCTATAGTTGAGGATCCCGACAATCAATGGTCTCGGTGGTGCCCCCGCTCTCGGCCTCCCCGTGGGGATACGGTGTGCCCTCTCGACGCAGAAAAAATCTGAGAGGCCCTCAGGGGCCACGTGTGTTCGGAACCACTTCTCCATGTAGGTGGCCGCATCTGATCCTCATTGCATTCCGGCATTCCAATGACGCGTATATTATTGCGCCGGGCTCTACCCTCTGCGTCCTCCACCCTGTCCATGAGCCCCATGACCTGCTGCTGAAGGGATTGTAGTTGTTTCGCATGGTCTTTATGTTGAAGTAGCATCTCATCGAGGGTTAGGGTGTGATCTTTCACTGTGGTAGCTAATTTGTTGTGATCCGCCTTAAGTAAAGTGAAATTAGTGGTGAGGGTGCCTATTTGTTGCTCTATGACATTTCTGGACTCCCTCACTTCGTTGAGTATCAAATCCAGCTTGTCCTGAGCCCCCTTGTCATTCGTGGGTGGAACGTAATTAGACGATTGTGTAGCGGTATTCGAGCCATGTCATTTGAGGCAGGGGTAGCTGCCTCTTGTAATTTCCCTTTGGGGCGGCCCATGATCTTCAATATTCGACCGTCACCGGTCACCCTTTCGATTAGCACTACTCCCCTGTTGGGACAGGAAGAATCCAGGCCCAAACCAGTCTTCCACAATCCTCACCACAGTGGCCTCTCTGAAACGCACACTATGACAGAACGGGATAGGGCCTCCTGGTGGAACACTTCCCTCCGTCTATAATTTCAGCAGTGGAGAGCCTGCAGTAAGGGCAAATGTCAGTGGTCCCTATCGCTGCACTTGGCAATTTCACAGTGCTTCTATTCAGCACAGCAGGAAGTCTCAGGCCAGATCACGGCGAGTGTATCAGGTCTCAAAACTAATCGCACCACAGTCCGCCACACAGTAATTGGTGCCCTTGACTCTATCAGGTCGACGAGGAATCAGTGGCACAGCTCATCACCACTGCGTCAGGGCCCCAGGCGCTACATTCAACGTTGCCAGGTGAGCGCCGCACCAGCCTCCTGTCTCCAACTCCCAGAGCAGCACTCACCCGGGTAGGTTCCTGTCTCCCATGTCGTGGCCCTGCGCATGCGGGCCTCCGGTCATTATTGCCGTCCAGGCACTCGGGATCAGCTGCACTCAACCGCTCTCCCTGACCACGCCACAGTACAGCAAAATTTCAGGTGGGTCCCTCCACAGTGCTGTTCTACATGTCGCTGCGCTCGCTGACGCCCCCTGATTTCGGCCTCTTAGGTGTGGAGGGTCGATGACGCAGTTACAATCGCTGCACTAGGGCCGCCGACAGGAACACCCACCCGCCTCTCACCTCCAGTTTGCGGAGCAGCGCTCACCCGGGTAACTGCCGCTTATCACTGCCGCGACCCCGCCCCAACAGGTCCTCGGCCTCCACCACCACTTATCTACGCAGATTCAGCCGTTTGTGGTAGTGATCGCGGGCCGTAACCTGAACGGGCTATGTCCGGTCCTCGGGGGGAGTGTATTTCCCAGTACCTCTTTCTCACCGGTTTCCTCTGATATTCCGGCACATCTGATCCCCAGTTCTACAGCCGGCCGAGCAGTTACTCAGCTTCCAGCGCAGGCTCATACAGGCCGTCAGCGTCGCCGCACTGCCGCACCCAGCGAACGGCTGCCTCGCAAGCCAAAGCCCAGATCTCGGTCTTCTCCGTGCGCCAATATGACTCCGACACCAGGATGAGTAGCGCTCCTTTCCCTCTGCACTCTGCCTACACAGCCTTCCGCAGAGGAGTCAGAATGGCGGTCTAAAACAGGATTTCTGAGCTCAGGCTACGGAGCTCGCTCAGAACACGTCCGCCATGATCGGCGGCTAGCCACGCCCCCCACCACAAAGAGGTTAATGTTCGATGAGAGGTAGCATGTGTATGATCATGGAGGATTAATGATAATGGAGAGTCTGCTGAGATTATGGGAGATATTTACTCATATAGAAAGATTTGGCTTCATTTTTTAAAGTAGAGATGGACGAAATTCTTCTAATGTTAGGGGGAGAGCGTTCCAAATTCTAGGGGCTGCACCAGAGAAAGCTCGGTCATAAGTTTTTTTCTTACGGAAACGGGCCGGTTTCAGGAATAGTTCTCCATGACTCCGGGAGATACGGCATCCTCCTGATAGTGTGATTTTCTGGACTAGGTACACTGGTGTATTGTAGTGTATCACTTTGTGAGTGATACATGCCATTTTTAGATGTATTCTTGCTTCGTAAGGCAGCCAGTTAAGCGCTTTCAGATGGGGGGTGATGTGGTTGAATTTTCTGGAGCCAGTTAAAAGTCTTGTGGCCGCATTGAGACAGGCTTTCAGAGGGGCTGTTGAGATCTTGGGAAGACCAGCTAGAGTTGTGCAACCGTACTTGATCCTTGATATGACTAGTGCCTGGACTGCTGTTTTAAGGTCTGACTTATTTAAGAAAGTTTTCAGTTTTCTGAGATAGCTTAAATGGAACCGGGTGTTTTTTGCCATCGTGTTAATATGTGATAGCATGTTCAGGTTTTTGTCTAGTACAATTCCCAGGGATTTGGTAGAATCAACAATCCTCGGAGTACAGTTTAGTGCCGTGATCAGATTGGTCCACTCTAGTATGTTCGTAGCGCTTTTCTAGGGGGAAGTCAGCAGGAATTCGGTTTTATGTGGGTTAAGCTTCAGGTAATTACTGGTTAGCCAATGGATGGTTCTCTTTAGTGCCTGGTTTATGATACCTATCTCTTCTGACGATGTGATCTTGATGTAAAGCTGTGTATCATCTGCATACATGTGGAACGAGATGTTTGCTTGGTGTAAGGTTTCTGTGAGTGGCTCTATGTACAGATTGAATAACGCCGGGGATAGTGTTGAGCCCTGAGGAACTCCGATCGCATTACTGGATGAAGCTGATAATGTTTGGTTGACTATGAATTTTTGCGATCTGTTCTCTAAGAATGAGCTAAACCATTTTAGGACTGTACCCTCTAATCCCATCCTATTTTTCATGCGGTCTAGTATTTTAGCATGGTTTACCATGTTGAATGCCGAAGAGAGGTCGAGCAGGATTAGGAGACAGGTTTCGTTGCGGTCGAGGGCAAGTGGAGCGTCATCCCCGATGTGCAGAATTGTTGTTTCAGTACTATGGTTTGGTCTAAATCCTGATTGGAAGTCATTCAACAGATTGAATTCAGAGATATGTTGGCTCAATTGTTGTTGTACACATTTTTCCAGGACTTTGGCTAGCATGGGAATGTTTGTTACTGGTCTGAAATTGTTAGGGTCAGAAGGGTTCTCTGTTGGTTTTTTTAAGATTGGAGTGACTTGCCCTGTTTTTAGGCAGTCCGGTATTGAGCCTCCTTGTGCCAGCGAAGCGTTAATGATCTTTGTCCATGAGGGGATGAGCAGATGGTTTATTGTAGACCAACACTTTGCCGGTAGAGGATCGTTGTAATGATTGTTTGGTTTAATGGTCGAGATGATCTTTGCAATGTCTAGATCACTGATAGGCTTGAATTCTGACCATCCAGCATTATTTTTAGGCGTTTCCAGATCTGGTTGAGATTGATGCTCATCTGGGGTGCTCTTAGTGATCCAAAGGCATTCAGCTGCTTTTTTGAGCTCTACTTCCATCGATTTGGCTTTGGCTGTGAAGAAGGAGGAGAAATCTTCACTGCTTATATTCGATTTTGTAGTAGTTGGTGCAGATTTGGCCATTTTATTGGATTGATCTTTTAGCAGATAGAATAGTTTCCTCGGTCTGTTTTTTGCATTATCCAGTTCTTTCCTGAAGAAGCCTTTTTTTTAGTTTAGAATGCTTTTATTGTAGGCTTTTCTGGCCTGTCTTAGTTGGATTAAATGGGGTGAGGAAGGGTGTTGTCACCATTTCCGCTCTGTGAGTCTGAGTGAACGTCTTTCTTCATTGAGGGCACCGTTAAACCAAGGGTTTTTATCTTTGTCAGGGATCCTTTTGAATTTTAACGGGGCTATGTCCTCAATAATACTCAACATTGTATTGTTGTAATACTCCGTGAGGTCACTGACGTCAACCATATTATTAGGAGGTTGCAATTCTGTCTCACAGCGTGCTGCGACGTTATCCATATTGAGCCCTCTAGTGTCACAAATCCATTTTCTGGGTTTTATTGGTTGTGAAGAGGTTTTTGTTTTTATGAAGGGTATTTGGAAGGTAATGATGTGATGATCAGACCAATCACAGGGGATGATTTCAATTTTATCGATAGCTTTTTCTTTAGCTATGATCCAGTCTAAGGTAGAGCCTTTGGAGTGGGTTGGTAGATGACATTCTTGGACCAGCGATTGATCTTCGAGGAAGGCTTTGAGTAGATTGATCTGATTGTCAGTATGATCCTCCCAATGAAGATTGAAGTCTCCTAAGAAAATATCATTGGAATGAGGAGTAGAGTTTTCTGTGATGATTTCTGTCAGCTGGTCTATGAACCTGGTATTTTTGCCTGGGGGGTGGTAGAATGTGTGAAGTTTGCAATTTGTCAGAGGATCTTAAGGACATACCGAGATATTCACAAGACTCTAGGGGGTCAGATTGTATTTTCGTAAGGGCAATGTCAGATCTATGTATACAGGCGATGCCTCCTCCCTTTTGTTTGGCCTGTCTAGTCTCATAATGCAATAGTTCGGGGGATTAATAGATCTAGGCATGGGGAAGAAGAGTCAGATAGCCATGATTCTGTTAGTATAGTTACGTCGATTTCCTGGTTTAGTATTAGGTCGGCTATGTCTGCAGCATGTTTCTTTGCTGATCGACAGTTTAGTAGTATACACCGAATGTGTTTCTGTGGTTTGATCGTTGGTGAGTCTTGCTTTTCGGGAATTATTAACACATCTTTTAGGTTGTTCAAATTTAGCATTCTATTGCTAGTCTTTGCAATTCTGCATGCGTTAGTTGGGACTGACTGAATACTGTGTTCATCTAATTTAGTTGGAGGAATGGGGGCTGGTTCATAGGATAACAAAAGGGTTTGTATCTCATTGACTGTCAGATAACTAAGTTGATCACAAGGACGGAATAGTCTGTTTGCCGCTACCATTGGGATAGATTTTACTTTATTCTAGGTTTCGTGAGTGGATTTCTGTAGGAATTCCAATTTTGATAGACATTTTTCAGATAAGAGTAGAAGGTTCTTCATATCTCTGATAGCGAATTGCATGGCTTTATACGTCTTGATGGATTGTGAGCTGAGATTATCAAGCTCCATCATTGGATGAGGGGCACTGAGATTTTCAGACTCCATTCTAGGTTGAGGAGTGATAGGAGGCTGTATGGGTAACCCTGTTGGTATGCTGGCATAAAATGACTCTGGTGGATTGGAGCTACTGTTAGGCTTTTCTGTGCATATTTCCTTATATATTGCTGCTGCTTCGCGTTTCTTAGTGGCGGTCCTATGAATACATCTCCAGTTATCCTGGTCAAAGACTGTTGACTCCATCCTAATGACTGTTTCCAGTAGAGGGTTGGAACCAGTGTTGGGGCTTGATTCGGAGCTAAAGTCTCTGTGGTTAGTGGGGGATAATGTAGATTTAGATAGATGTGGGCTTTTCACACATAGCTTTGGAGCTTCTAGAATCCTGTTTCGACTGTTGGAGCTCATTAGCAATGATGTTTTCTATCAAAACAGATTGATTCAACTGTTGGGGTTCATTAGCGATGAAGTTTTCTATCAAAGCAGATTGATTCCTGTGTGGGGAGATGGCTTGCAAATTGTTGTTTGGTCGGATTCTTGAGGGAGGGCTGTTAAGGACGTGTTCTTTTAAGGTTGAGAAGTATTCGTCGAATCGTTCCAGATCTTTGTTGGCGGCTTGAGTGAGAATCGTGCCATTTTTGTAGCATGTTATACTTAGTGTTGCTCTTAATTTTCGAGAGGGTGTAATTAGCATCTTAGTGCCATAAGGAATGTTCCTCAGTTCCTGTACCTTCAGCAGATTATTTAGGGTATTGTGCCATTTAGCCATTTTAAAAGTGAAGAATATAAGGTAGTTAATAATAGCCCTTTTTTTATGTTGAAGGAAGGGTCTAAAATTAAGGTTTCTGGGTTTCTTCTAAGTAGGTTATGTTTAAAAGCTTTTGAGGCATTTTTAGAGAGATTAGGGGGGTACAAAATTGAGTAGGAATTCCTTCTTTCAGGTTTCAGATGGGACCCTGTCATGATTATGAGTAATACTTTCTGATCTTATTATTATTAATCTTCTATTGTTATGTCAATCTTGTAGCAGAAGGATGAATATAGAGGAATCTTAACTAGTGTGGTTCCTTGGTTGTTGAAAGTACAGAGACGTGGTTTCTATCTTCCTTAGATGACTTGGAAATCTGTGACGCCGACTAGTTTAACGCTCCACTGTGTTCCTGAGAGCGAAAGCTCGCTATCTTAAAAGGGCTAATTTCGGTGTGTAATTAGACTTATATATGTGGGTGCTTGAAATATATTGACCAATCTAAGATGGCTGCCATGATAGCTCCGATCTAGAGAGTAGTCCTGTGACTCTTTCACTGTATCAGGCTGCTCTGGGGCGTAGTCCTCTGTCACTTTCCATGACCTGCAGGACATGGAGGCCAAGGGAAGGGGGTGCCCCTCTTCAGTTTCTGCAGCATGTGGACAACATGGATGCTAAACAACAGCATCAAAGCAAAACAAAACAAAATGGGCGACATCAATGTTCACATCTGCCCATCAGGATCACCACTCAGGTCAGGCTCGCGTGGCAACCTCCACTCGATATAGGCAGAGCAGGAAGAGCCGGCGTCCCCTGCAAGCAGGCCAGCAACGCAGCCACTCGCGCTACCGTGCAGCTCCAGACCGGACGTCCCCTCGCCCCTCACTCCCCTCACATAATCTGGGCACAAGCAGCGGCAGCAGGAAGGAACATCCGGAGCCCCTGGTCCAAACCTGATCTAAACTAGGGAACTCTCATCACTCCTCGGGCCTCGCCAGCCATAAGGGAGCACTGGATCTCGACATGTAAGACTTAATTTACTTCGCCTTCAAAGAACCGTGCAGCGCACGCATGGCAATTTCAGCCGGCAGCGGGCTCCTCCGCCGCTCCACCGGAGGCAATGTTTAATTTGATTTCCTGAAATACGTTTCCTTCCTACATAAAAATCCATTATATAGTTAAAGACAAAATTGTTACACTTTATAAATGATGAAGCGTCCAAGCTTATGTGTAATCCTTTAAATTCTGCTTGGTTGTTCTAACATGGATAGCAGGTATCTTAAAATGGGTGAACCAATACAGTTTTATCTTCATAAACATATCAATAGTTTTGATATGAACTTTTTTGAACACCAAAGTGCCCTTAATAAATCTCCAAGTCTTCCGATATTCTTGCAAATATAGACTTAACATATCATCCAATCTAATACACCAAGATCAACCTAGGTATATTTCTAAATGAAGCAAAGTGACATGGTTTAAAATCAAGATTTCTAAATGTCTTTCCTTTTCATCTACCATGGGTTTTTCCAGATTCATCAGTGGTCTTTTGTACTTCCATGTGAAGTCTTGAAGCATTCCCTCAATTTATCTAAAATCTAGGATTGCATTTTATGTGGGACGTTTGAAAAATTGGAATAGTGGAATAATTGACATTTTCACTAATGACGGCCTGCCTACAAAGTAAGGGGGCAGGCTACCATCTCATAATAAGCATTTTCATATTCTGCATAGAAGGACATAATTTAGCCCATAAACATCCTCATACCGCTTTGACATGTCGCCAAATATATTTTGTATAGCTAGACCTTAATTATGAGAGTACAACCTAAGCTAAAGCAGTAAACAATTAGGATTCTATTTTCTGATTATTAACTTTATATATAACAAAACAAGCTCAGTGAATTTCTGAATCTTATCAATTTCAATGTTTGTTTTATCTGCTTTCAAAAAATTATATCTTCAGCATAGAATTTGAGTGTCTCCATGGACAAAAAGGAGTCCTTTTTTAGAGTTCAGTCAAATTGAAGTGATTAAAGACTCATGGCCCTTATTTCGATGCGGTCGGAAATGGCTCCGACCAATGGTCGGAGCCATTTCCGACCCCATCATAATATGCCGGTCGGATTCCTTTCCGACCGCCTCATTACAATGGAGGCGGTCGGAAAGGAATCTGAACAGTCATTCTGACTGGCTTCTGACGTGTTCGGAGTGCCCGCCCGCCAGTCGGAATGCGGCCAGTAATCCCAAGGGCGGCTCTTTCCGCCCTTGGGATTATGATGTTGTGTTTCAGCAGCCTTTCCATACCGGCCTTTCCGACACAGAAAGGCTGTCGGAACTCGACTTTGAGGGCCCCCAACACTGCCCCCTTGAGTGCACGGCCTCCAGTTGGAGACAAAGAGGGCACCTACGGTGCCCCCCTGTTGATCCCTGCACCCCGTGGCAGACACCTTGAGGTGCCTGCCACTGGGTGCAGGGATGAACTGCACCTCCTATTCTACAATGGGAACATGTATTCCGGCCGGAATACATGCTCCCATTGTAAAGTATTAGAATGCAACCGAGCAGTGTTAGGTTGCATCCTAATTAGTCGGTCGGGACCGCTGACCGGGTGTCGGTCGATCCCATGACCGAGACGATGTCGGACATCGTAATAGGGCCCAAAATGTATAAGGCGAGTAATATTGGGCATAATGGACAGTTGTGCTGAGTATCTCTGGTAATTCTACTTTCCCCTGCTTTCTCAGAATTAATCAAAATTGTAGCAGATGCATTATTTTACAGTTTAGTGATGGCTTTTGTGAGATGGTAGGGAAAACCAAATTTTTCTAAACAAATGAACAAACATTCCTACCTCATAATGTCATTTTTCAGCATATAACATTGTTGCAATTGATAATTACTCCTGCAAATTTGAAAAGTGATCAATTACTTCAATAGGATAATTAGTGTTTGCTGCCAACTGCCTCTCAGGAATAAAAACAGTTCAGTTTATGTGAATTAGACTTTTAGCTTGTATTGCCAACCTATTGGCTAACATGCTGAGAATACTGATCTATCTGTATAAACTTGAATTTTCTGTTAGTGTTCTCTGAGAATAAACCAGGGATATCCCTTTTGGCTAAAATGTTGTTAAACAGTAGAACTAAAGACGTTTTTAGTTTATGAATGAAATGAAATGAAATGAATTTGTACTTGTAAAGCGCACTGCTACCCTGAGGCATCCTGGCGCTGAACGCATACCGCTGTGGAACCCTTCCTGGCTTTTCCCTGTGAAATATCCACTCCTGGGCACCCCCAAGGTGAAGCCAGGCATCCCAGTGCTGGTGGGGCCATTGTGGAGATTAAGCAAGCTATTGCCCAGAGTTGCAGAGTGGGACCCATGATTAGAATAGGCACCGAGGCGAGAATTATCAGGTCCGAGGAAGTTGAGCCCAAGACCCGCCGAGGCAGGAATTGAACCCTGGTCCCGGGCCAGATCTCTGCATCAGGGTCTGCCGCTCTAACCATTGAGCCACACTTCTCCACCTGTGAATTATTTGCAGAACTTGGGTGGTCGTTACTCCCACAAAATTTACCATTTGCTAAATTAGCTAGGGTGCCCACTATCATTTCCTCTGTAATTGTGCTGATTACTCACTGATCTGGATTGCTGTATGTGGGTTAAATATTCAGTTAACTGAGTAATAGATTTCCATTACTCTGTTTTTTTGGCCTTGGCTTTTGATGAACAAGCTAGCAAATTAGCAGTATATTGACTTTCTTCATTGCTTTGTTCTCCTACAAGCCTACCCATCTTTTCTTGGCCTTACTGAACCAATCTTGCCTCTTACCATATTTGTTTGCTCACGTTTGAGCGTGAATAAAATGTAGTCCATTCTGCCTTCATGATTTTCTGCTATATTTCTCTAATTTTGCTTCTCCTACTATTTGATAAGGCTGGGGTTCTCCCTTGAAGAGTGATTGTAAAAGATTTCTATTTTGACAATAGATTAGTGGAGCTTCAGATGTAAGCCTGTTGGGTGACTTGCAAGACTTACAAAATCAAGAATCTTGTCCATCGATATCACAGTCCACACAACAACTCATGGAACAACAAGGAGTCAAAACCAATGCTACAATCATAACGGGGTTCAAGCCCAAATCAAAATTTGTACCAATCATGCCTAGAGACTCAATAGATATCTTCAATGAAGTAATCACATCAGATATCAAGAAGTTATATTACAAAACATCAACTATCAAGAATCAGTACAAATATCATCAGCTGATCAAAAAAGTGCGTGACAATGACACACTAGTAATCCGCAACTCGGATAAAGGCGGTAACGTTGTGATCTGGCCCAAACAACAGTACTTGAAGGAAGCCATGTCACAGCTTAGCGATCGCAACTGTTACAGATTGGGCAACAAAAAAACTCTACTGGCAGCACAAAACGCACTTTATAGTAAACTTTTGGTTTGGAAGAGTGCGGGGCTCATAAATCAGGAGGAGTATCGATTTATGAAAAACGATCATCCTATAACGCCGGTAATTTATTTTATACGGAAGGTGCACAAAGACATCGTGAACCCGCCGGGCAGGCCCATAATATCGGCTAAACAAAGTCTGCTCGAAAATGTTTCAATGTATATAGACTCCTTTTTACAAAGCCATGTAAGGACACTTCCATCATACGCCCAGGACACAACTGATTTTTTAAAGCAAGTATACAATGTAAACTGGCAAAAGGGATATTGGCTAATGACATTGGATGTGTCAAATCTCTACACATCCATACATCACAAGGACGGAATCAAAGCTGTGGAAAATTTTCTGGGCACAAGATCAATTGAATATTATCAGCACAATAATATGCTTACCAGCTTGATACAGTTTTGCCTGGACAACAACTTCTTCCTATTTCATCAACAGATCTACCAACAAGTGAGAGGGGTAGCGATGGGGGCGAGCTTTTCGCCCAGTTATGCTTGCCTCCACATGGAATATTGGGAGGAAGTGATACTGAATAGTGACTATGCAGATATGATATCAGAGCATGTAGTTAAATGGACAAGATATATTGACGATCTATTTGTAATTTGGCGGGGGACAAGAGAAAGTGCAGAAGAATTTGTTAATAAAATTAACATCAATGCTTTGAATCTGCACTTTACAAGTAATCTTAGTAATGAGAAAATTTGCTTTCTGGATGTTGAGATTTATGTAGCAAGTGACCAATTACTAATGAAATTGCATCGAAAACCCACTGCGGGTAATACGATTCTACATTCCTCAAGCTTTCACCCCAAGCATACTATAAATAGTATCCCCTACGGGGAAATGCATAGGATTCGCCGCATATGTAGTGACCCAACAGATCTATTAGAGGCACAAGAAGCAAGTAAGATACGCTTCCTGGAGAGAGGTTACTCTGAGAGAATTGTAGATCAGGCTATCCAACGTACAAGTAAGCGATGCAGAATAAACTTACTATTCAAACCATCAAATAGTAAGGCTAAACAGAGCAGTAACACACAATTCAGGGACAACAACCCCAGACTCATTCTCACGTATAATCAACAGAAGGACAGTTTGATGCAGATTATAAAGAAGAACTGGCATCTAGTCCTCAGTGAGCCGGTCGTGGGGGACACATTATCTGTGTTGCCCACTATAACATACAGAAAGGCCATGTCCACCAGTGATCTACTAGTTAATAGCAGTCCTGAGGTGAGAACAGGTGCTAGCTGGCTTTCAGGACAAAAGGGTTTTGTGCGATGCTCGTCATGCAAGGCCTGTAAACATGGCATTAATAAAACATCATTCAAAATGCCATTTGAACACAAGCCTAGAAAAATAAATAAACTGATCACCTGCAAAACGGTGTTTGCCATCTACGTGCTGGAGTGCTCTTGTGGACTGTAGTACGTGGGAAGCACGAAGCTGCTGGTCCACACGAGAATCCTTCCGGCACTTGAGGGCCATAACTAACTCCAATCCCAGTTACCCAGTAGCTCGCCATTTCAGGGAAATGCACGGAAACAATTTACAACATCTTAAATTTTTTGCAATCGATTCAGTTCCACCACTCCAGTGGGGTGGAGATAGGGAGGCGTTACTGAGGAAACTTGAAACTAGATATATATTAGAACTAGATAGCAAGAGCCCTCACGGGCTTAACACTACAGAGGACCTGTACACTTGGCTATAACATCAAATTACTTATCCCTATTTAACTTTGATCTGTGGACAAACATTAATTAATTGCATTTAAGCACAAATAGAGGGTAGAATACGCTGCTAACTTGAACCTGGCATTTTGCTTTCCCGGCAAAAGAAACAGTTATAAGTACTTTATGCTATGGGTTCTTACTTTTTAATTGTATATATTTATAGTCACTTGCACTTTACAAGCTTCTACTATAAATTGTTTAAGTATAAGCTGAATCACTAGGAATACATTTCACATAAAATGCACGGTTTTTAAAATAATATAGGAATTCATATATGGCATAATAAACAGTATATAATGCCCACTGGGGCAATATATTCTTAATACAGTGTTATTTATTGTAACAAATATAGGAAGCAAACTCTCCTCTACGTTCAAAACTAATAATATTGTATTATACAGTAAATTTGGAGTATTGACAAAAAAAATAACAAAAGAAATAAAAATGTTTTGATCATAAATGAATTGAGGATCGAGATTATGGCAGGGGCAATGGATATGTATTATATTTTAATATTTAATATTTTATTTATATCCATATTGCTCTATGTATTCATACAGGAACAACAAAATTGCACATGATTGATAGTACTACATATTACTCTATGTATTTATACAGGAACAACAAAATTGCACATGATTGATAGTACTACAATGGCAATAGCTTTTAACATTGTATCTTTGAATGTTTTATGCCATACAACGCTATTTTAATGTTGGGAGTATGTCTTTTATGTCTATTATACGCACTTGCACTTTAAATTTGGGATAGCCTTTTAGGCGCGTCATGTGATCAAGGCCTGTATAGGCCGAAACGCGTCATGGCGGGACAGCGCGCAGAGCAACAATAATAAAAGAATTTGCACTAAATAAGAGGAGTCCGTTCCTGTTTTTGGTTCCTTGGAATTGAACCATGAAAGAAAAAGGAGTTTTTTGATATATATATATATATATATATACATATATAGTTAGGATCATGTTTAGATAGGATTGGTGTTTTTTGTAACCCTGGGCAAAGTTCGCGGAGTTCCTCCGCAAAGTGGAAAAAAAACTCCGCCGCCCTACTCGGACCTCCGCAAGCGGAGGAGTGTGATAGAAAAATGCCGTTCGCGGTGATTTGCGGTGCCGGATGCTTCTCTGCACCGTGCAATCATCGCGAACGGTACCATGCACAGCGCAAGCGGGCGCTGCTTTCCTTTCTGCTGCTCGAGTAGATTTTTACTCGAGCTGCAGCTTTCTCAACGTGAATGGACAGTTTCTCAATGCGAGCGGTCGCGAGCATATGCGACCATTCGCAATGAGAAATCTGACCCTCCCGCATTGAGAAATCTCGCCGGGAGGTTGATTTTCCACGCTCGCGCTCGCCAACTTGATGTTGACGATCGCGAATGAGGAAAATCTCGCCGGGAGGTGGATTTTCCTCGCTCGCGCTCACCAACATGACGTTGATGAATGCGAGCGAGGAAAAAAACTCCGCTCCGCAACGCGAAGCGCAGCCTTTAGGAACTCCGCGATCTCCGCGTAACGCGGAGTGCGGAAAAATTCCGCAAAGTCCGCGAGCGGAGCGGAATTCACGCCCAGGTTTAGTTTTTTGACATGCCTCCTATATTTTTGGTACCCTTTGATGAATCTTCACAAAATGTTCTAAAAAAAGTGCCTTGGCTGTTCTTGTTGTGCATGGAAAGTTTCAGGGCAATCCGGCAAGTGGGAACTGAGAAAAAGGGGAGGTCAAAAAGTGTTTTTTCAATGTTAATTCCCATATAGATTTTAGTCGTGAATACAGCCCTAACCGAATTACACCAAATTCGGCAGTAAGTTAGCTCTTGGTCCAAAAAGAACCCTTTTTGTTACTTGGGGTAAATCTGTTCAGTAGTTATTGAAATACTAAGAAAAACCAAAATTGTATATATAGGGACGCGGATCATCCGAGAATCCGACAGTCCCAGTGCTTCAGCTGAGTCCCACAACAAATGTTTAAAAAAGCTTAACTAACTATAACTCGTGCCCCTGCAATGCACTGCTATGACATCACATATTACATAACTCATGTGACATCACTGATGACATCTCAAATGACAACATTACTGACATCACTGATTGCATCATTCAGTGACTTTGAGTGTTTTTAGAATGTTTATGAGTGTTAAATATACATACCAAGGTGTCTTGGTGAACCATGGGCGTATGAGTGCCTGACTGTTTAAGTGAGTGATTAGGTGTCTCAGTGAATATATAGGTGAGTGACTAGGTTTTGAGAATGTATGTATCAGTCTGCCAGATGGTGTCTAAGTGGCTGTATGGGTCAGTGAGTGGGTACGTGAGTGGCTGTATGGGTGATTGAATGGTTGTCTAAGTACCTGTATGGGTGTATGAGTGTCTGTGTGGGTGGGTGAGAGGGTGTGTGACTGTCTGCATTGAGGAGTGCGTGGGTGAGTCAGTGGTTGTATGGGTTAGTGAGTGCATAAGTGAGGGGCTGTATAGGTGACTGAATGTGTGTATGGCTGTGTCAGTCAGTGAATGGATGTGTCAATGGTATATGGGTGAGTTACTGGGTATGTAAAAGGCAGTATAGGTGAGTGTTGGAGTATATGAGTAACTGCATTTGTGAGTGAGGGATTGTGATAGTGGCTGTATGGGTGAGTGTTTGCTTATGCCAGTGACTGTATATGTGAGTGAGTATGTGTTAGTATCTGTATGAATAAGTGAGTGGGTGTGTGTATAACTGTATAGGTTAGTTATTGGCTGTGTGATATGCTCTATAGGTGAGTGAGTAGGTGTGTAAGTAGCTCGATGAGTGACTGAGTGTGTGAGTGGCTGCATGGATGTATGAGTGGATATATCAGTGGCTGTATTAGTGAGTGAGTTGGTGTATGAGTGGCTATATAGGTGACTGAGTGGATGTGTGTGTAGACCTATGAATCAGTGAGTGGGTATGTAAGTACCAGCCCTGGTGTGTTAATGGTTTTGAGAATGGTAGTGTGGAAGTTGGAGTGGGTGTATGAAAGGTTATATGGGGGTGTGAGTGGGTGCATCAGAGATTCTGTGGATGATGTCATCAGTGATGTCATTTGAGATGTCATCAGTGATGGTACTGACCATGTCATAAGTGATGTAATATGTGAGGTCATAAGCAGTGCATTGCAGGGGCATGAGTTATATGCTGAATTTCACTGGTTTTGTACGAGTGAAATGTCAGCCTAACTATAACGACCATGTAACCTTTGTTTTTTTCAGTGAATTTCTAAGGTGTTCTTAATTCTATTTCCTAACCATAACGTCACTGCAACCTTTGTTGTTTTCAATGAATTTCTAAGGTTTTTTAAATGCTAATTCCTAACTATAACGTCCCTGTAACCTTTGTTTTTTTTTGTGAATTTCTATGTTTTTTAAAGTACTAGTCACGTTTGCAGAGTGGTGGAGAAAAGGGGCAGGGCCTCCGACCAGCTCTCAGGAATTCCACTGTGTAGGACTTACAGGAGGTACCAGGAGGGCTTCTTGGCCTCCAAGGTCCCTCATGAGTAAAGTGGACTTGATCCCCCAACCAGTAGGGTGGCAGGAGCTGTGTTTGTAGAGTGGTGGAGAAAGGGAGGGTGGCCCCTGAAGACCTCTTGGCAATTCCACTGTGTGGGACTTACTGGAGGTAACAGGAGGGGTTGTTGGCCCCCAAGGACCCTCAAGAGCCAAGGCACTTCATCCCCCAACTAGTAGTGCACCAGGAGGCAGCTCAGCTAATTATACCGGCTGAATGCCTCTGGTTTTGTACAAGTGAAATGTCAGCCTAACTATAACGTCCCTGTAACCTTTGTTTTTTTTCAGCAAATTTCAAAAGTTTTTTAATTGCTAATTGTTAATCATAACGTTCATGTATCCTTTGGTTTTTTCAATTTGTAAGGTTTTTTTAGGTTTTTTCTATAATTGGATATTGTGTATTATATTTATATATTATACCACTCATTTTTTTATTTCATATGTGTTTATCAGAAAATACATTAATAACTGGTTTTATTTTTAACAATTTTGTAAGTCAGCAGAACTTTTTACATTTACAGTCGAGATTCTGTCATCGGTAAATGTATTTCACATAGTGAAAAATACACTTAAAGACATTTTTTAAATAAAGTTTAACTCTAAATATTTTGTAGAATATTGATTTAACATTTCTTTCTATGATCAATTTAGAAGAAAGCCCCCTTAAAAAAAATGTTTTATTCATGACTACTGAAGTCACAGCAATGACGTCGGTAGTCGTGAGGAGCACTTGGTTTATACAAAGTGTAAAACATACATATAGACATATTATTCAGTAAATTTAACAGTAAAGCTTTGTTAGTGTACTTTTCAAACTCATATTTTTGTAGTGAGTTTCCAGAATAATCATCTTCAAACACTATTTTCTGTTTCCGCGAAGACAGCGGAAGTTGCGCTGACATCGGTAATTGCGGATAGCGAGTGTTTTTCAACAACTCTGAAACATATATGTAGAGGTATTGTGAACAAGTTTAGTGTAGCTGTTTACTATTATAGTATTGAGAATTCTGCTTATCTTTCCATTTAAAAAAAAAACTACTTTAAACTTGTATTTTGCATTTCCACTTCACCACAGTAACCGCAACTATTTCGGTCACCGGAATATCACATGACCAGGAAAGCAAGGAATATCATTGGATAATATAGTTTTCAGCAAAATCAATAGGAAGTACACACCCACTCCTTTTTCTTGAATCTTCTTTCATAGAACTTCATTCTGAGCAGATGGATTCATTTTGCTGTGCAAACATTTTGGCCTTTTTTCTATCAGAAATAGCAACACAGCAAGGAGTTGGGGTCAGCAGGAACAACAGCTGGACCAGGATGTGGAGGAGGTGGAGACTGAAGATTTGGAAGAGGAGGAACCTCTACAAAAGAGAGCCAGTGTGGCATGGGATTTTTTTACAATCCCATCAGGGGAATCAAAAACAGCTGCCAAACCTGTGCAATGCACAATCTGCAAGAAGACCCTCTCGAACAAGAAATGTTTATGTGGAACAACATCCATGTTATACCATCTAAAAACTTGTCATAATAAACCTCTCCAACTGGCGATCAAGCAGAGGGAAGCTGGAGGATCATCTACTTCAGTGGCAGCAGCAACAATTCCTGGTCAGATACTCCCTTCTGAGGTGCAGACTACTACAACAGATATGGCTCCAGAGTTGTAAAGAATGGCCTAGTACTGCATGGACTGTAGTGTTGTCATAAGTGCTGATGAGCATTGTCTTACAGCTATTCACAATGCTGCAAAACAGCACACATGCTATTTTTTTAACCTTTTATATGTTTTGCACATTTTTCAGTGCATGTTTTTTCAATTCCTGCTGTCCCAGTTGCCATTTTTATTATTATAAAAAGAACAAAAAAATTAAAACTTTACAAAAGCATTAAAAAACAAAAAAACAAAAAAAAGGTTTCAGTTGGAACCGCCTTTTACAGTTAAAGAAAAGATAAAATATGTAGATATGTTGGAATAAGGGTGTGACTGGTGTATGGATAATTGAATGAGTTCACAACCGGTGCATTGATGTTACAATGAGTGCAGCAGTGGTGCCTGAGTGAATCTATGAGTGCATAAGTAGTGCCTCAGTGATTGGATGAGTGCAAACGTAGTGATTGGGTGATTGCATGTGAGCATGGGTAGTGCCTGGGTGAATGGATGAGTGCATGGTAGTACCTGAGTAAATGGATGAATGCATGTGTAGTGAGTGAGTGAATGGTGAGTGCAAGGGTAGTTCCCGGGTGAATGTGTGAGTGCATGGATAGTGCCTGGGTGACTGGAAGAATGTATGAGTAGTGCCTGGTTGATTAGATGAGTGCATCAGTGCTGCCTGGGTGATTGGATGAGTGCATGAGTAATGCCTCAGTGAATGAATGAGTGAAAGGGTAGAGCATGGGTGATTGGATGAGTGCATGGATAGTGCCTAGGTGATTGGGAGAGTGCATAGATAGTGCCTGAGTGAATGGATGAGTGCATGGGTACTGCTTGGGTGATTGGATGAGTGCATGGGTAGTGCCTCAGTAAATGAATGAGCACATGCGTAGTGCCTCAGTGAATGGATGAGTGCAAGGGTAGAGCATGGGAAATTGGTTATGTGCATGGGTAGTGCCTGGGTGAATGGATGAATGCAAAGGTAGTGCCTGGGTGATTGGATATGTGTATGGTTAGTACGTGGGTGAATAGATGAGTGCCTGGGTAGTACATGAGTGAATGGATCAGTGCAAGTGCAGTGCCTGAGTAAATTAATGAGTGGAATAGTAACAAATGATTGGATGAGTACAAGGTAGTGCCTGGGTAATTGCATGAGTGCAAGGGTAATGCCTGGGTGATTGGGTGAGTGCATGGGTAGCACCTCAGTGAATAGATGAGTATGTGGGTAGTGGCTGAGTGAATGGATGAGTGCATGCGTACTGCCTGAGTGAACAGATGAGTGCAAGGGTAGTGCCTGGATGCATGGATGAGTGCATGGATAATGGCTGGGTGAATGAATGAGTGTATGGGTAGTGCCTGTGTGAATGGATGAGTGCATGGGTAGTGGCTGAGTGAATTGAGGAGTACATGGGTAGTGCCTGAGTGAATGGATGAGTGCATGGATAATGTCTGGGTGAATGAATGAGTATATGAGTAGTGCCTGGGTGATTGGATGAGTGCATGTTTAGTGGCTGGGTGAATAGATGAGTGCACAGGTAGTGCCTGGGTGAATGGATGAGTAGAAGGTTAGTGCCTGGGAGATTTGATATGTGAAGGGTTAGTACCTGGGTGAATAGATGAGTGCATGGGTAGTGTGTGAGTGAATGGATCAGTGCAAGGGTAGTAACTGAGTAAATGAATGAGTGGAAGGGTAACGCCTGAGTGATTGGATGAGCACAAGGTAGTGCCTCGGTAATTGCATAAGTGCAAGGATAATGCCTGGGTGATTGGTTGAGTGCATAGATAGTGCCTGGGTGATTTGGTGAATGAATGCATAGTGCCTGCATGATTGGGTGAGTACCTGGATAGTGCCTGGGTGATTGGATGAGTGCATGGGTAGATCCTCAGTGAATGACTGAGTGCATGGGTAGTGGCTGAGTAAATGGAGGAGCACAAGCGTAGAGCCTCAGTGAATGGATGAGTGCAAAGGTAGGGCCTGGGTGAATAGATGATTACATGGGTAGTGCCTGAGTGAATGAAGGAGTGCATGGGGAGTGACTCAGTGAATGGATGAGTGCAAGGATAGTGTCTGAGTGAATGGATGAGTGCTTGGATAATGGCTGGGTGAATACATCAGTTAATGGGTAGTGTATGGGTGAATGGATGAGTGCATGGGTAGTGCCTGAGTGATTGGATGAGTACATGGGTAGTGTCTGGGTGAATAGATGAGTGCATGAGTACTAACTGGGTGAATGAATGAGTAGAGGTGCAGTGCCTGGGTGAATGCATTAATGCAACTGTGGTGCTCAGGTGAATGGATGAGTGCATAGGTAGTATCTCAGTAAATGGTGAGTGCAAGGGTATTGCCTGGATCATTGGTAGAGTGTATGGGTAGTGCCTGAGTGAATGGATGAGCACATGGGTAGTGCCTTGGTAAATGGATGAGTGCATGGGTAGTGCTAGAGTGAATGGAAGAGTGCATGGGTAGTGCCTGAGTGATTGGATATGTGCATGGTTAGAGTCTGGGTTATTGCATAGTGAATGGTTAGTGGCAGAGTGAATGGATGAGTGCAAGGGTAGTGCCTGGGTGATTGGATGAGTGCATGGGTAGTGCCTTGGTGAATGGATGAGTGCATGGGTAGTGTCAGAGTGAATGGAAGAGTGCATGGGTAGTGCCTGAGTGATTGAATATGTGCATGGTTAGTGTCTGGGTCATTGCATAGTGCATGGTTAGTGGCAGAGTGAATAGATGAGTGCGAGGGTAGTGCCTGGGTGATTGGATGAGTGCATGGGTAGTGCCTTGGTAAATGGATGAGTGCATGGGTAGTGCAAGAGTGAATGGAAGAGTGAATGGGTAGTGCCTGAGTGATTGGATATGTGGATGGTTAGTGTCTGGGTCTTTGCTAGTGCATGGGTAGTAGCAGAGTGAATAGATGAGTGCAAGAGTAGTACTGGGTGATTGCAAGAGTGCGTAGGTAGTACCTGAGTCATTTGACAAGTACATTGATAGTACCTGGGTGACCTAAAGAATGTATGAGTAGTGCCTGGGTGATTGGATGAGTGCATGGGTACTGCCTGGGTAATTTGATGAGTGCATGAGTAGTGCCTGAGTAAGTGGATGAGTGGATGGGTAGTGCCTCAGTGAATAGATGAGTGCAAGGGTAGTGTCTGGGTGATTACATGAGTGCATGGATAGTGCATAGTTGATTGTGAGAGTGTATAGATAGTGCCTGAGTGAATGGATGAGTGCATGGGTACTGCTAGGGTAATTGGATTATTGCATGGGTAGTGCCTGGTTGATTGTATGAGTGCGTGAGTAGCGCATAGGTATCTGAATGAGTGTAAGAGCAGAGCCTGGGTAATTGGATGAGTGCAAGGGAAGAGCCTGGGTCATTGGATGAGTGCAAGGGTTGTGGCTTGGTGATTGGCTGAGTGCACGGATAGGGTTTGGTGATTGGGTGGATGCATGGCTACTACCTGCATGATTGGTTGAGTGCATGGATAGTGCCTGTGTGATTGGAAAGGGCATGGGTACTGCCTGGGTGATTGGATGAGTCCATGATTAGTACCTGGGTGAGTGGATGAGTGCATGGGTAATGCCTCGGGGAATGATAAGTGTATACAAAGTGTCTTGGTGTTTTCATGAGTGATTGAATGACTGTTTAGGTATTGGCTGGATGATTGGACAAGTGCAACTGTTGTGCCTGTGAGATGAGATGAGTACATGAGTAGTAACTCAATGAATCGATCACTAGTTTAGTGATTTGATACACATAATATATCTCAATCTCCAACCACTGTGAAAAAAATAGAAACAGACAAAAATGTATTAGAATTTCATTTCGAACATTACACAATAAAACAACGTACAATATTTTTAAAACAAAACTTTAATTCAACATAGACAAATGTTTTACTGTTTTTTTCCAGTTTTCAGCTTTCATACTTGATCACTTTCAACAGTGCTTTGTATGAAGGCTCATCATGAAACAGTGGGAAAAAAACAATGAATGGATTGTAAAAAAAACAAATGTGCACAGTAGATCATTACAACTATGTCATACTGTTCACTGCACTCACTACAAGTTTTTTAGTACTGGCTTGCTGATAGGTTACTACCGTATAGGTTACTACCTTAATGAAAGCAATTGCTCACTTTGCCACTGGATTCAAGCTAGCCTGGCTGATGAGGGCTGTTAGCCCGAAACCGGTCCCAGGATGCTTGTTTCCGGTCCAGGGAAGACATGGCTTGGCAGTTCGGGCTGGACTGTTCCCATGAGGCACAGGGTCAAGACTGATTTGCACATAGCTGTGTCTGAACTGGGGTGGCAAAGTGAGCTAAAGAACGATGATGGATTCAACCCAGATCTGTGACTGTGGGTGAGTGTCTGAAAAGTTTCAGCGCTCCGTCCATCATCTCCTTGTGTTTGCTTTGTTCGCCCTAAGTTGGCAGGGTATGCCCAGACGTGGGTCCCTTGCTCACTTGCAAAACACACAAGATGATGGACGGAATGCTGCACATTGGCAAACATTCACCCCCAGTCACAGATCTGGGTTTAATCCATCGTTATTTTGCTTCACCGCGCCACCCCAGTTCAGACATAGCCATATGCAAATCAGTCTTGACCCTGTGCCTCATGGGAACAGTCCAGACCGAACTGCCAAGCCATGTCTTCCCTGGACCGGAATCAAGCATCCTAGAACCGGTTTCAGGCTATCAGCCTTCATCAGCCAGGATAGCTTGACTCCAGTGGCGTAGTGAGCACGGGACCCACGTCTGGGCATACCCTTCCCACTTAGGGCAAAATGCAAAACACACAAGATGATGGACGGAATGCTGCACATTGGCAAACATTCACCCCCAGTCACAGATCTGGGTTTAATCCATCGTTATTTTGCTTCACCACGCCACCCCAGTTCAGACATAGCCATATGCAAATCAGTCTTGACCCTGTGCCTCATGGGAACAGTCCAGACCGAACTGCCAAGCCATGTCTTCCCTGGACCGGAATCAAGCATCCTAGGACCGGTTTCAGGCTATCAGCCTTCATCAGCCAGGATAGCTTGACTCCAGTGGCGTAGTGAGCACGGGACCCACGTCTGGGCATACCCTTCCCACTTAGGGCGAAATGCAAAACACACAAGATGATGGACGGAATGCTGCACATTGGCAAACATTCACCCCCAGTCACAGATCTGGGTTTAATCCATCGTTATTTTGCTTCACCACGCCACCCCAGTTCAGACATAGCCATATGCAAATCAGTCTTGACCCTGTGCCTCATGGGAACAGTCCAGACCTAACTGCCAAGCCATGTCTTCCCTGGACCGGAATCAAGCATCCTAGGACCGGTTTCAGGCTATCAGCCTTCATCAGCCAGGATAGCTTGACTCCAGTAGCATAGTGAGCACGGGACCCACGTCTGGGCATACCCTTCCCACTTAGGGCGAAATGCAAAACACACAAGATGATGGACGGAATGCTGCACATTGGCAAACATTCACCCCCAGTCACAGATCTGGGTTTAATCCATCGTTATTTTTCTTCACCACGCCACCCCAGTTCAGACATAGCCATATGCAAATCAGTCTTGACCCTGTGCCTCATGGGAACAGTCCAGACCGAACTGCCAAGCCATGTCTTCCCTGGACCGGAATCAAGCATCCTAGGACCGGTTTCAGGCTATCAGCCTTCATCAGCCAAGATAGCTTGACTCCAGTGGCGTAGTGAGCACGGGACCCACGTCTGGGCATACCCTTCCCACTTAGGGCGAAATGCAAAACACACAAGATGATGGACGGAATGCTGCACATAGGATTCAAGCTAGCCTGGCTGATGAGAGCTGTTAGCCCGAAACCGGTCCCAGGATGCTTGTTTCCGGTACAGGGAAGACATGGCTTGGCAGTTCGGGCTGGACTGTTCCCATGAGGCACAGGGTCAAGACTGATTTGCATATAGCTGTGTCTGAACTGGAGTGACAAAGTGAGCTAAAGAATGATGATGGATTCAACCCAGATCTGTGACTGGGGGTGAGTGTCTGAAAAGTTTCAGCGCTCCGTCCATCATCTCCTTGTGTTTGCTTTGTTCGCCCTAAGTTGGCAGGGTATGCCCAGACGTGGGTCCCTTGCTCACTTTGCCACTGGATTCAAGCTAGCCTGGCTGATGAGGGCTGTTAGCCTGAAACCGGTCCCACGATGCTTGCTTCCGGTCCAGGGAAGACATGGCTTGGCAGTTCGGGCTGGACTGTTCCCATGAGGCACAGGGTCAAGACTGATTTGCATATAGCTGTGTTTGAACTGGGGTGGCAAAGTGAGCTAAAGAACGATGATGGATTCAATCCAGATCTTTGACTGGGGGTGAGTGTCTGAAAAGTTTCAGCACTCCGTCCATCATCTCCTTGTGCTTGCTTTGTCTACACTTAAACATCGCGATTTATGAATAGTTACTGCATACACTAAAGACACTGGGAAATGCTTTTCCTGGACATACAAGTAGGAAACGTACAACGCAGCTACCAACCTGCTTATCATCAGATTTTATGGCTAAATATTCCACATCATTTCTGTTTGGATAATTAACACATTTCATAACTTTACCCATTGCACCATTCACTAGCCCTTCTTCAACATTAAAATTGCGACGTTAGATTATAAGACAATTTTTACAGATACCTAACTGTTTTTCTAATCCTACAGTTTTCGACACAGACTTTTCCAAACTACCCAAGTTCAATTGCAGTTTTTCTGTTAGTAGCACTGTAACTCCTTGATGTTCCATTTTATCATTTGCTCTGATTTCGACAATCTCTTCTTTTTCCAAATGCAATAATTGTTCATTGATTTTTCTACACTCCTCAAGAGTTGGCATCAAACAAACAATAGACTTGTCTTCCTTAACAAAATTGTACATTACTTCAGCTGCTGAAACATTACTTGGAAACAAATTTCTGATGAGACGGGTTTGTTATACTGTCTTTCCCTATTTTGTGAGGACTCCCACTCTCTCTTAAATCCTTTAGTATATCTGCATAATGCATATCTGATGCTTGGCCCATATTTTGGATTAACTCTTTGTATTGAAAGTTTTCTCAAATGTTTACATTTCCAAAACTTCCTAGTGAGTTCCTTGTTTACTTATGTAGTAGTTTCTTGAACACATGTTGTCCTTTTACGGGAGTTAGTTGTAGCAGGTCTCCAAAGACTATTAAGTGTTTTCAAGAAGTACATCGTAGTCAGTTTTTAATATTTGCTGCATTCATAAATGTATAAAAGCTAGCATTAGGTTAGACACCATCAATAATTATTAGCTTTAATTTCTTTAATACTCTTGCCACTTAATGACAAGCAACACCAGATAATTTGTTGTATTGTAATTTTTTGTCATGTTCAACATGCAGCATTAATAAGGCTGTTGGTGCACTAATTTCACATGACAAATTGGTATCTGTTGTCTTCTGTAGGTAACTTGTCAGTACTTGAATCAAGAAGCGTGCTTACCACACGAAAATTTGCATCATCCTCCACAACTTCAACTGGGGCCTCAAACTGCTGAGCAGAACCGACACTCAGATCGAAAACCTTAAGTGGGGAGCTCGTTACTTTCATCGCGGTTGGGCCGCGATACCGCTGCTGCTGCTGGGGACCTCAGATTCCTGCCGGGCCACACCATCGCTGTTGCCGGGGACTACATCCCCCATCATCCTTCACGGTGCGCATGCCGCGCACCGCGTTTGAAGCGCCAGGAGGCATTTAAGAAGGGGCCAGGGCTCCCGCAGCACGGGAGAAGCCCGGGTCTGCGCCCGTCAGATGCCAGAAGAGTCCGGGCTGGGCCACCCCCCTGAGAGGTGTTGCCGAAGTAGCTGTGCTGCCGGATTTAGGTGACTGCTAAATAGACATTGCGACATGGGGAAACGCACCACCACACCAAGCTCTCGTCCCACCACCACCACTACCATAGACAGCATGTTAGAAAGGGCAGTCAACATCATCTCAACAGAAATTGAGTTAACAGAAAGGCGACTATCCCTGGGACTGCTAGCACCTCAACCCACTATGATGGAAGGGGAGGAGCAGGAGGACTGTACTGGCCCTCCCCTAACGCCAAATATAATTGTTAATACCATCAGACACTTACCAATTCAGAGAGGTGGTTGTGAGTTGGTAAACAATGAGGGCAATAAGGACAACGATGTCTTTATGGAAAATCAAACTATGACCCCTGCAAAGGACATTGTTCCAAATAAAGATGTCTCCCCAGATCAAACAACTACAGGAGCTAAAAGAAAAAGAACTTTGGCTAAACCAATCAGTTCCAAGAGGAAACAACCATCACGCTCAAAACCACAATGCACAGCCTGAGCTCATGGATACAAGGAACGGTTGCCCCGGCGACCACAATAAATACGGAGCCTAATAATGTCATAATTGACACCACTGTTGATCTGACCACACCAGAAGCTGTAACTCACTCTATTTTCATGCAAACTGAATATACAATAGCCCCGACAACTCGCACCATACCTGGTGACATTTTAACTGACACCATAGTGGACATGGTATACGAACGTATGAAAAACCTGGTGGATAAAAACTTTAACGCTCTTATGAAACGTCTAGATCATTTGGAGGCTTTGATAAATAAATCAAATACACATACAAGTATACCCAAAGTCACAACCAAATCAGGGGGGGGTTCAGAATCCAAAACCTTCTGGCGTAGAGAATCTAAACCCGCAACAGCAAACCGCGAACTCTATATCCTTCCCTTTTAAAAATGTCAGTGTAATGTGCGGTAAAACAAAAGAAAGTTTACCTCCCAAATCTATCTCAGTGAGAACACTTTATTATGCACAGTGCACACTAACAACAGCAACACTTCTTCAGCCAATCCTTCTGTCACCAACAACCCCACAATTTTGGCCCCCTTGCGGCCCAACACCCTGAGCGCCACCTCCAGCACAGACAACCATGACATAGGGCCGCCCCTAGAGCCCAGGAGTGATGTCCTTAACCTACCACCTGCAGCATGTCCCTATGTCCTAGTCTTAGTGGGCGTTCCCCCTTTAAGAAAAAACCAAACTGAGACTTGGGACCAACTGCGGAATAAAAGCGTTGACTGGTTAGTTAAACACAAAGGCTTTAGGGTGGCAAATGTCGGTGAGATATTAATGGTGCGTAGGGTGGGCTGGGTAGGTCCCTCACAAAAGAACACCAAAGGGGACTGCGTTGTTATTAATTTTAGACGACCGCTACTGGTAAAATCGTTACTGTCAGTACAGGAATTTAATAATAACTTCCCAACCCTCATTTGGGCGCTGCCCCTAGGTTTTTTCTATAAATCAATCCTGGGCCCAAATATCTTTGTTATCCCCCCACACACCATGCATAACAGGTTCTCTGCTTTGTCTGGTTTAGACAGCCTGGATTGACTGTCTCCCTCTCCAACACCAGCTGCACCTGCTATTACTGGACCCCTGTTAGACCCTCCTGTCGTTGCTACCCCTGAACTAGATGATTCAAATCTGCAGGTGCTTAGCTGGAATGTTGCAGGCCTAGCTTCCCAGCTATGCACTACAGACTGGGTTAATACAGTCCGAAAATATGATATCCTAATGTTCCAGGAAACATGGTGCACAAAGGAACTATTCTTAGAAGGTTTCGCATGTCTTAATAGTATTGTAGCGAGTCCTAAAGCAGGCCGCCCATCAGGTGGACTCTCAACCTGGATTAACATCTCAGCAGGTGGGAGCATAAAGTCTCTTGTGACAAATAATGATAAATTACAAGCTATGATTTATACACGAGGGGCGGCAATTTGTTTTATTAATTTTTATAACAACGATTTTATAACATTACCTAACACGAATTTTATTAATTTGTTTGAGTTTATTGTTAATTTACAAAACCAGAATGTGTATGATAAACTGATTGGAATCTGTCTGGGAGGTGATTTTAACGCTAGACTCCCTAAGGAAAATGGCCCAACCACTATTTCTTTGGCTTTTGAACCTTTATGTAAAAGAGGGATGGAATTATTAGATCACTTGTCCATCTGCAACGTACTTGATGTGATGGAAATAGCGGATGTTCAACATCTACATGGCCCCGCTCGCACGCATCGCCAGACAGCACGACCTCAACATAATCTCCTACGCCGACGACACTCAACTGATCCTCTCCCTCACCAAGGACCCCCTCGCCGCCAAATCCAACCTCCATGAAGGAATGAAGGCCGTCGCCGATTGGATGAAGATCAGCCGACTAAAACTGAACACGGAGAAGACAGAGGTCCTCATCCTCGGCTCCAACCCCTCAGCCTGGGACGACTCCTGGTGGCCAACGACGCTGGGAGCAGCCCCGACACCCACCGACCACGCACGCAACCTGGGAGTCATCCTCGACTCAACGCTCTCCATGGCCAAGCAAGTCAACGCAGTCTCATCCTCCTGCTTCAACACCCTCCGCATGCTTCGCAAGATCTACAGGTGGATCCCGACAGACACAAGAAGAACAGTCACCCAGGCCCTCGTCAGTAGCAGACTTGACTATGGGAACGCCCTCTACGCGGGAGCCCCGGCCAAGCTTATCAAGCGACTGCAACGCATACAAAACGCCTCCGCACACCTGATCCTCGATGTACCACGCCACAGCCACATCACCCCCACCTGAGGAACCTGCACTGGCTCCCCGTCGACAGGAGAATCTCCTTCAAACTCCTCATCCACGCACACAAGGCACTCCACAAGACTGGCCCAGCCTACCTCAACAGACGACTCCTCTTCTACGTCCCCAACCGCCAACTCCGCTCCGCCGACCTCTCCCTCGCCACCGCCCCTCGCATTCGAAGAACCACCACCGGCGGCAGATCCTTCTCCCACCTCGCCGCCAAGACCTGGAACACCCTTCCACTAAGCCTACGACAGACCCAAGACCTGCTGACCTTCAGGAGGCTACTCAAGACCTGGTTGTTCGACCAGTAGCAGCACCCCCCCCCCTTTTTTTCCCTAGCGCCTTGAGACCCTCGCGGGTAAGTAGTGCGCTTTACAAAATCTGTGATTGATTGATTGATTGATGTACATCAAAACAAAAATCGTCTAATACCCACTTATAGGGGTCGTGGCAGTGCCTCCACCATTGACTATGTTTTTATATCCGCCTCATTGGAGGATTTTTTAGTAAAGGCAGAGGTCTTGTGCACTCTACGCAGGGCGACCATAACCCAATTTTAGCAACAATCAGATTTCCCCCTAGACCTAGCCTTGTTAAAGAGCCTGGGGCAAGTAATTTAGTGGCCTCGACTGACAAACTAAGAGTAATTTGGAAAGGCATTGATAATAAAGTTTTATTTGCCAATATGATAAAACTACACTCACAGCTCATTGAAACTTGTTTGTCAATTAGCGTTTTTAACCCAAAGATTATTGCGGGATTTAGTAGCCTATGCGCTGGTATTAAACAAATGATTTCCAGACCAGCGTTAGACACCAGCAAGAAACCTAGATGGTTTAATGGCACCTGCTCGCGAGCAAACAGAGAACTCCATGTAGCACTGGCGGCTACACCCAGGGATGCAACTCTTGTTAAGTTATTACGATCCCGTTATAAAGAAGCAGCCAGGCAACGAAAAGACGAGCTTCTAAAAGAACGCTGGGACAATCTTGCCTGTGCTGCTACACTCAACGACGGAAACGGTTTCTGGGCAGCAGTCAAAGCCATGAGATCTATGGGCCTTACCCTTACTCCCCTAAGTTGCAACATAACCAGCGAATCATGGGAAGTACATTTTTCTAGGATCTACACAGCCCCGCCCCAGACTGAGGACATATTAAATAGCCCTTCAGCCAGTAGGGTTTTTATATCGGTGTCAGAAGTTGAGTATGCCATACACCAAAGTGTAGGCAACAAAGCCCCAGGGCCGGATGGGCTTTTTATCGATCTTATTAAACACGAACCGGACTTCTGGGCACCCCTTTTACTTAATGTTTTTAATAATCTAACAAGCACTTTCATCCCAAGCACCTGGTCTACTAGCATCATTGTGCCCATTTTTAAAAAGGGAGACCGATCCAACCCTAGCTGCTACAGACCGATCTCCCTGATCGATAACACTCTAAAGATCCTTGGGAGGGTCGTGTTTAACAGAATAAGGACTGGGCCGAAAGGGAACAAATTTTAAATCGGTGCCAGCTGGGTTTTATAAGTAAATTGGGAACAGTAGAACAGTGCCTTAATTTAAATCTGATTGTTGGCAAGTATACGATAGCACAGAAGTCACCTATTTATTTGGCCTTTATGGACCTCACCTCAGCTTTTGATTTTGTCAACAGGTCACGCTTGTGGTCGGTCCTTTTAAACTATGGGTTGGACGAGGCCTTAGTTTATTTTTGGCATACTTGCACAGGGACCTGAAGGCACGGGTAAGGATCAGTAATGACGGGGAGGTCTCAGGGGACATCATCATTGGTAGAGGGGTCAGACAGGGATGTGTACTGGCCCCTCTCCTATTCATTCTTTATATAAACGAATTACATAATGTTCTATCAGAACTCACTAATGATGTACCAAGAATCAACGGTAATGTACTCCCCGCCCTTTTATATGCGGATGATGCGGTCCTAATGGGCCGCACTCCGAATGCACTACGCACTTTAGTTGGGGGTTTTGTAGCCTTTATGGCAGACCTAGACCTCTATACTCATTTTAAGAAATCTTTCATAATGACCTGTGGCCCAAGAAAACATTGTATCAACTCAATAACCTCAGATTCTGAACGCTTATTACGCACTCGCACTTTCCCATATTTGGGTTTAGTCTTCTCTGATACTGGGTCTTGGGCAGCTCATGCTGCCCATAGTAGAAGTAAGTTCCTAAAAGCGACTAACTCGATCCTGAGCCTTCCTCAACCAAAACAAGCAGAGGTAGTCTTACCCATAATTAAGATCTATAAATCGCAGTGCATTCCCACCGCCACATATGACGCTGAAGTCTGGGGTTTTATAAATTGTGGTGGGATCCAAAGAGAGGAAAACAGATTTTGTAGGAAACTTTTAGGGGCTTAAATCTCCTCCCCAAACTTTGTGTGTCATAAGGAACTAAACTTGCATTATATAGAAGATTTTATTAGGTCACGTCCAGCTATAGTTTGGCAAAAAATTTGGCAAAACCCTGCAGCGACCCTGACAAGGGAGATTATTGTAGATTGCCTTAACTGCGACAAGGGAGGGCGCATACCCTGGCTTTCCGCTGTTAGAAAAAGTCTAATCAGTGTGAACTTAGAGCATATCTTCTTAAACCCATCGGACCTAGAGGGTATGAATAAAAGAATCCTCATGGCTGCATTGTACGAGTCTTATAACAACGCAAGACACGTTACAGAGCGCTCTAAACCATCAGTCGTTAGGTACATGTCACTATTGGAGTCAAATAGCCTCCAAACGCATATGCCACCCAAATATCTTTTGAAGAATATCGGACGGTGGGGGAGATGCTTGCTTTTTTGTCTTAGGGATGGCACCTTAAAATATTCACTCTGCTTCCCCTTGGGATTTAATACCAATCATGAGCAAATGCCCTGCCCATGTGGCACCGGCAGTAATCAAACAATGGTACACTTTTTACTTTTTTGTAATTTTTATGAAAAATACACAAAACAATACCTGATTCCGTATTTTAAGGCATTTGCTAACATCGATTATAGAACAGCATACTTGGAGATCATCAGACTTGAGAGCGATGATCTTATTTTTCGTGTCAGCTCTTTTCTGAGAGCGGCAGTCCGCTCACGTATTTCCATGAGCAATCTTTAATGTGTTAAGTGCACCTGAATACATAATACTGCTCTATTGTATGCACTTACCTTTACCTTATAGTTGGAATACTAATTAAAGTGCTACCTGCGGTCTGGAACATCTTATAAGTTCAAAATTTAATCGCACTTACATTATGCTGCTAAAACTGTTTACAACTGATTGCACTTTATCTTAATATGCTGCTATATGTTTGTCCAACCTTTTTATGTGCTAATATTTTAATGCTGCTATCTGCCCGTCCATGGAAAATTTTAACCATGATATTACTGTTTGTACATAATGTCCCTTTTTAACACTCATACACAATTGTAGTCTTTTTATCTCGAAAGTTCTTTTTAATTATTGCTTTCTATATGGCGCTTTTAAACAAGAAAATGTACTGTTGTTGAACTGTGCTTTTATGGATATTTGTATCCGAATAAAGATTATTGAATTGAATTTAATCAAGAAGCTTTTTCCAGTTCCAACTTGACTACTCATGTACAATAGAGCTGGTTTATATGTAGAACATGCACACTTTTTATTCTCATGGAGAAATCCATGTTCTACTTCACCTTTTACCTCTTCAAAAAGTTATTTTTGATCTGCATTCAATTGCTGTATTAGTAGTTCTATATCCACAGTTTCCTGTCTTACTTGCTGCATTGCATTCTCCACCTCATTCATAGATATTGCAGCTTCATTTTCAATGAGTGGCTGTCCAAGAGGATCTTGACTTCCAGGTGCTGAACTTTGACTGCTCTGAGAACTCTTTCTTGCTATCTCAGCAGCAATTGTTTCTTCTTGTTCAATCTCATCTCTCAACATTTGAAGATACATTAGAAACACAGATCACTCAATGCTGTCTTTCACAGCATTGAAATAGTCTTCACAATAGTCAAATTCTCCATGTAGGTCACTTTCAGTCCGCCATGGCTTAAACAACTGTAAAAAGGCTAAATAGAAAAACTCTCTTTCGTCTGGAGTTTGACAACTCAGCTTTTGATGATTGATTAAATCTCCTTTGTTATGTCTCACCAAAGATCCTTTACATCCAGCCACAGCAAGTTTACCTTCTTCTAAGTTTTCACTGACATTACTTCTGAAAGTATAATGTTGAAGTATTTCATAAAGACACATCCTTTCCAGATGATGATTTCTTCTTGGATAGTATGTATTTAGGATGTTACTCTTCAGAATATCTGTACTCTGTGGCTCAAATTCTGCAAGATATTGAATTTCAGGAAAAGACTTCAGTACTCTGTTACGGGTATTAGCAAGCCCTAAACTAACCCATAGAACTCCTTTAGATTTAGAAAACAAACTAGCTGAGCTTAGCCAGTCTACACATTCATAGGAGCCTATCTCTCTGTGAGAAAGCATTTTCAAACTAAAACTGTACAATTTATTCGTAAGACTCTTTTCTTCTACAATCTCCTCCCACATCTCTTTCATCTCAGTTTTCTCTGAATTTGTTATATAAGATGTAACATACCGAGCAACAGCAATTGAGTTGTCTGCAACAAACTGCACATCCATGTTTGCATTCCACATCTTCTAAAACTACCACAACTCCCAGAAAGCAAATAATATAGATGTATCAATTCTGCATATAATGCTTAGGCATTTAAAACATTGTCATTGTTAAAGGCATTGCTCATGGTAACTTTCAACAGTACTAACATTTTAACCACATACACTCTGCCAGATTCAGTTCATCTGATATATATTTTTTCACAATACTGTTATGTTCTTTTTGATCAAACTCCCATATGCATCTTCTTTTCTAATGTACATTTTTTACATAATTAAAAAGTTATGTACATACCAGTGAATTAGGATTGCAGGCTATATTGTTGTTTTAGCTCTTTCTGGATAGTTTTGACACTGTTAAGATATGAAAAACTAAGCACAAGAATGGTATATTACTCTCATTGAAAGCAACTCTAAAATGGCAACCTCTTCAACTTTCCACTCTATTATCATGAGAAAGGCAGCAAATTAAATCATGTCTTTTATTTTAGACTACTGCATCTCCACTTGTGAATGGTTAGCCTCTGTTAATCCTTTACCTCTTTTTCAAAATGAGGTTCCTGTCAGCACGTTTCTGCTATGTTTTCGCGATCATCTCAGAGAAATCACAAAAAAAACTGGAGTTCAAACCTATAGCTAGCGTCATTTTTTTAAAATTGAAAAACTGAACAACAGTTTATTATACATTCCAGAGTTGGAAATTAAAGCTTGCCATTACTTAAATTGCGTCAACACCCTTCTCCCCTCTACACTCTTAGCTCAGTGTACCTAGCAACCCAGTGGAACCAGTAGGTCACAAGTTCACAGCACATTCTCGAAGGAACATGCTACTTCCATAAAAGATACAGCATGTGTGCTTTACTCCATAGATTCAAAAGCTTATCCATGTCTGTATTACAATTCTTTTTTAAACAACATCCAATAATAAGACTTCTTTCTAATGCATCCAACACAATACCTAATTTTATTCACTTTCATGCTGACAGCATCCAATGAAATATATCTTTTTTTAGTTTTTTTAAAAACACCTCCATTTTAACTGCTCTTCCTTTGGAAAACTACCTCATTGAGCTCTAGCCTTCTCCTGACTACTATTGCTCCTTCACTTGAAAATGCTTAGAGTATGGATTGTGGGCCACAGCTACTATTGGGCTAAAGAGGCTGCAAAAAAAGAGGTATTGGCAGGGATTTGCGTTTGCCAAATGTACAGATTACTTGGTTTGGCCGGAGAGGGTTAATTTTCATCAGTTGCTGGCTTTGGTTAAATCCATTGTAAATTGTCAAGCTCCTCACCTCATGATTGTGCACTGTGGTGGCAATGACCTACGCACATTGGCTGGGGTAGAACTGGAAATCCTAATGAAAGAAACCTTTTCAAAACTGATGTCGCTTTTCCCTCACACTGTCTTGGAGTACTCTAATATATGCCAAAGACAGAAATGGAAGTGGTCAAATCAATTCTGTCCACAGATTGACAAAGACAGCATACATGGTAATAAAACTGTTTCTGCATTCCTCAGAGACCATCGCATGGGTTGTATCTATAACAACAATCTGCATTTTGACATGCATGGAATTTATAGAAATAATGGAGTGCATTTTACAGATGAAGGCAAAAGGGAGTTTCTAAATAACCTGAAACTCTGCATCCGGTCTTATGTGTAGGAGCCCTTATACACACAACCCGAAATATTGTAAAGTTTTTTCTAAAGGTTTAAAAAAAAAAAAAATTGACAATTTTTGTGATGGAGTCGCGATCCACGCAGACACGTCACAAAAACAGGAACTAAAGCATGCATTCAATGATCACCAACACATCCAAAAATAATATGTAGAAAAATCCATTCTGAACAATACACTACACATATTACAATATACATACTTCATTCAAAGCATGTTTAAACTCATATTTTTGTGCTAAGTTTCTTACAACACCATCTTGCAGACCTATTTTCCGTTTTCGCGGTTATTCGGGATGTCACGATGACATCGCTAACCGCAACGATTGCGCCTTTTTCATTAACTCTAAAACACATATATCCACATATATTACAGTATTTTATACACTAGTGGTTTCTTACAGTATTCTCTAAAGTCATGATTTTCTATTATATTTCTAGAAAAACCCTCTCAAAAACCTATTTTTTGTTTTCAGGGTGAGGCCGTAGATCGCAATCACGTTGGTCGTCACGATTCCCGCGGTTAAGTCAAGAATGCGAAATGCAAAAGTAGGAATTTAATAACCACCACCACATTCAAAAATTATAATTATATAATTAATTCTAACCATCACAGTAGATAACTCACTATATAAATAACTCTATAAAAACATTTACCAGAATCTCAATATCTCCACAACAATGCGTATTAATGATTCACTGATATTTCTTTTATATTCCCACCAATATTCATGGTGTCGCTTTGAAATTCGCAATGTGCATGCGACGGTACATAGGTGGTCACGCTGGTTGTTGCAGCGTCAGAGCGAATATCGCGGGCGATTAAAAAAATCAATTTTGGACAGATAACTTGTGTCACTAACACCCCCATTTCTCAAACATGGGGTCAGAGTACCTCTACTTTGACCCCTTATGTTAGCTTTTGTTATAGGGATTCTGCACATACACAGAGCTGTGCACAGAATCATAGGACCTCGGAATATAGTGGTGAGCCAACCATAATCCTTAGCACCTAAAACCCCAACCCGACTAGCTGTAGCGTCTCATTAGCACCAATGCTACCAATGATTAGACAACCCAGAACACGGTATCTCTCTCTCAGGACTCGCAGTAGCAAGAACACCCTTTCATCACACTCATACCTGTCCACAACGCGCGTAAGAAGAGACACGATATAGGTTAAAATGTTTATTTCAACAACGTGCTCTAAGATACAGTACACGTGCCAGTACTAGCAGCATAATGCATAAGGATAATATAATCAGCATAGTTATAACTCCATAGAATATAAACGGGGAAAGCATTTCATAAAGCAGTAGATATAGGGCTAAATGACCTTACCACCCTCCCCGTGCTAGTAGCTAGTTTATTATAAAAACAGAAGACCTCTGGGCTTTGACTAGCGAACCCCCATACCTCAATATCTAGATGCAAGGTTTACATCATCAGACAAGCACAGCTCTTCTCTCTGGAAAGGTTGTTCTCCAAGTGCCTCTAAACGTGAAAATCACAATATTAAAAGCACCCGAATTTCTCCATGGCAGCTGTACATAGTGTTATGTCTAATTGCGAGGGACTGGCCAGATCAGCAAGAACAAGGGACGTTGTTTTTCGACCTCGTACATGTTGTGCAGACGTAGCCCAAAGGGAACAGGAGAAAAGGTGAAAGACAGAAATGCAGACAGTTCTAAAATAGCCAGGCAGAAGCAGAGGCTGAAAAAACAATGGCACAAAGTAACGTGCGCAAAAAAGGCATCATGGCAGCCAGTCCTAGGTCAACGTAGCAAGGCAGACCAGGAGGCCACAAACCACAAGACACTTTTTCAGAAATGTCCAGCCCCGAGAACCATTCCCGATCAATACAATAGAGGCTGCAACTTTCTGTTCAGGTTCCATCCAGCCAATCAGAGCATTCCCGCTGGTGCGTGCATTCGCGATTACGCACAAAACTGTCGCAAAATATTCGTGGCCAGAGATATCACTATAAATTTCAGCTTAAATTTTTCAAATACTACTGAATGGATTTACACCAAATAGGCATAAGGCACCTCCTTGAACGAACATCTACCTCTCTGCCAAATTTGGTGTAAGTCCGTTCAGCGGTTTGGGCTGGAGCTGTGGCTAAAGTTTCCTATGGGAATTAACATAACAAATGCACCCTTATTTTGGCACCCAAATTCTCAGTTCCCTTCTGCATGGATCATCCCCTGACTTTCTGTGACAACCAGAACCTACCTTGTGGGGAAAATTTCATGAAGATTGGTCAAATGACACCAAAGTAATAGGCAAGTCAAAAAATGCTTTTCCTATGGAAACTAGGTCCTAACTTTAACTACCTACTGGCGACCACCAGTAGGTAATTGTGAGAAGTTGGCCTGGTATATGCTGTTCACTAGTTAAAGTGGACACCTTGCACCAGTACAATTCGACTCTTATGGTAGGTAGGTTTAAGACAACCTTTATAGAAAGCTATCCTAGTGGTAGCTGTGGAGAGCAGCCTTCAGGCTAAGTCTTGGAGGAATGTAAAGCAGCTTGTTTTACCACACAATCTCTTGAATCACCAAATGAAAAGACACCACACAGGTATATATATCAAATATATATGTATTTATTACTAAACAACTCTCTACTAATCTCTTTATGAGATTAGAAGTCAGGAACATATGCACAAATCAACGTTTCACAATAAATTAAGCACAATATGGCTGGGGCCCTAGGGGCGTACCAGACCATATACTAAGAAAGAGACTTAAGAACAACGACTTGCAAAGAGACAAGGCCCAGGGCCTTCAGAAGTGTTGGGGCCTCACGAAACCACCCAAGGCAGGTAAGTAAAGGGCCCACGGGGGACGCGTGCAGTGCGTGAACACAGGCGCGGATCGCCGTAGACTTCAATGGGGCAAGTCGCGGTTAGAAATTAAGAGGTTAAGGGCACTTCGGGAGTAGCTACAAGCAATTCACTTACAGGGTAAGTAGTTCTAGGGCCAACACCCACAGGAGCACCGTAGTGCTGGAGTTACCTCACCCAGGGAAGCCGGGTGCATAGGTGTCCTTTGGTGTCGGGTCGCGGCGTAGTTTTCAATGGGAGCCAATGAAGACTTGCTGCTTGTGAAGTCCGAAGAAGTGTCCGGTGGAATCCAAGCCTGGATTCGGAAGAAGGAAGACCTGAAAGCAGAGGGGACAGTGTTCAAAGTCACTGGGCAGTGACCCGGGGCAAGGAAGATGAATGCCCACCGTCGTCGACAGATTCAGGTCGTCCAAGGGTGTCTTGACTCTTCGTCCACGAGGTCCAGGAGGCATCGACGATGACCAGGAGCTGGATTCGGTGTGTCCCACAAAGTCTGCAGCTGACTGCGGTGTCAGCAACCCGATTGGAGCCAACAAGCCTTGGTAGCAGCAAGTCTTGTGGAAAGCGTAAAAAGTCAATGGTGCAGACCAGCAAGGTCTGGGGAACTCTCCCAGCAAGGGTAAGTCAGGGCAGGCCTGGAGCAACCGGAGGAGCCCTTTGGTTCTTTAGAAAAGTCTTCTGAGGACCCACAAGCCGGCTGGCAAGGGATCGCAAAGACGCCTCAGAGGGATTCCTTCAACAGGAGCCCACGGTCACTCGGGACGTGGTAGGCCTCTGATCTTCGGAGAGATTCCTGCTAGAGGCTGGGACCACACGTGGTCCAAAGCACAAGTTCGTAGAACGTTGTGAAGGTGTTGCACTTGACAATAGTGCACGGTACCCAGGGACTGTGGTTTCTCGTCACTCGTGGGATCCACTGGCCTCAGCTTCGCTGGGGACTCACGATGGCCTTTGAGAAGTCTGGAAATCCTTGTCTTGGGCTGCAGAGACCTCGGGCTCCGGCGGGAGCGGCGTAGTTTGCAACCATCGTTGTAGTTTTTGGTGCCTGCCAAGCAGGGGAGTCACTCCTTGACTCCAAGGGAGATTCTTCAGTCTTCCAGAGGTAGTGGAACGTCGAAGGTCCAGGATTCTTCTTCAGAGCGTCATCCAGGAGTATCTAGTTTGCAATGCACAGGTTCCCCCTCTTATACTAAAAGAAAGGGAGGGACTAGCTCTATGACCCCACCTATGGGAGGGTCAGGGGAGTGGGTGGCTACACCCACTTCCCTTTGTCCAGTTTCACGCCAGAGCAGGGGCAGGTAGCCCCTGAGCTGGTTTGAACTGGCATATGCACAGAGGAGCCTTCTGCTCCCCCAGTGCTGGACTTCAAAACACTCTAGGAGTGCACCCACCCAGCCCCAATACACTAAACCCTGTCAGGAAGGTGGTCACACCCTCCTGGGACAGGATACCTATTGTTGGGCTTCCTCCACTGTGAGTTTCGGTCATCAGCAGGAGGGCAGCCCAGTGTCTGTGACTGGTGGCATCTATTTTGTGATGCCAGGGCTCTTCAGGATTCTACCGCGTTTCCACAGTAGGTACATGTCTATCCCTCTAGAAGGGTGGAATGCTACCCCCGCCGCCAGAACTGGCGGGGGGGTAGTATTCCAAGATGTTTGACACCAAACACGACATGTTTCCGTGCAGCCATCCCAAAGTTAGCATTTAACGTGAGGTTATAATGCGCTTAAGAGTATATGGTCAGGCTGCACTACAAACAGCATCAGAGAAGGGTCTCCGAATGCTGCAGAGGGGCTCTGCTCATGCAGGGGCACCCCCTCACATAGGAACCAAGCACTCTGCCTTCAGGATTGATAAGGCCTGCCATAGGAGTGACTTATAGGTTTATATGTGTGTATCTAGGTAGTGATATAGGTAGCCTATATCACAGTAAGGGGTGCATGCACCACCTTACCCAGGCTGCAGTAGCAGGCCTGTGGTGTCAGATTTAGTCTGCTTCCCAGGGGTGGCATAATACATGCTTCAGCCCCTGGTAGGCCTGTGAAGTAGCTATGCCCTTGGCACCTAAGGTACCATATACTAGGGACTCATAAGGTACCACAGTATCCAATCACTAGTGCACCTAGAGTGCACTCCAAGTCGTTTAGAGAGAACAGAGAGGCTGGGGCCCTGATTGGCAGGGTCCCAGCCTGACTATAGCCAGAAACCAGTGTAAACATTAGAAAAAAATGGGGGCAACATAAGAGGCAGATCCTACTCTCCTACACTACCCCCCCAACGCAGGGACACTAAACTAACCTTGACCAGTTGAGTCTTCGTGCTCTAAGTGGAATGCCTTGAGAGTCCATCTGCATTGGCATGTTGGGTCCCAGGCCTATGTTCCACTGTATAGTCCATCCCCTGTAGGGAAATGGACCACCTCAAAAGTTTTGGGTTTTCACCTTTCATCTGTTTAAGCCATAGGAGGGGCTTGTGGTCAGTCTGAACTATGAAGTGAGTGCCAAACAAGTATGGCCTCAGCTTCTTCAGGGCCCACACCACAGCAAAGGCCTCCCTCTCTATAGCTGACCAACGTTTCTCTCTAGGGGTCAGCCTTCTGCTAATAAAAGCTACTGGCTGGTCTTGACCTTCATCATTCAGTTGAGACAGTACAGCTCCCACACCCAGCTCAGAAGCATCTGTTTGGACAATGAACTTTTTGGTGTTGTCTGGATTCTGTAAGATGGGGGCAGTGCACATGGCCTGCTTTAGGTCTTCAAATGCCTTCTGACAGCTAGCTGTCCACTGAACCTTTTTTGGCATTTTCTTTGAGGTCAGATCATTCAAGGGGGTCACTATAGATCCATATCCCTTGACAAACCTCCTATAGTACCCAGTCAGGCCTAAGAAGGCTCTCACCTGTGTCTGGGTGGTAGGAGCAACCCATTCCATTATGGTTTGGATTTTACTCTGTAAAGGCTGAACCTGGCCTCCACCCACAAGGTGGCCCAGGTATACAACCTGACTCTGCCCTATCTGGCACTTAGTGGCCTTGATAGTGAGGCCTGCCTTCTGCAGGGCCTCCAAAACATTTCTGAGGTGGACCAGGTGATCCTGCCAGGAGGAACTAAAGACAGCAATATCATCTAGATAAGCTGAGCAATAAGTTTCCATCCCTGCCAGAACTTTATTCACCAACCTCTGAAAAGTGGCAGGTGCATTTTTCAAACCAAAGGGCATCACCACAAAGTGGTAGTGCCCACCAGGGGTCGAAAATGCTGTTTTGGCTTTTGCATCATCAGCTAACCTGATCTGCCAGTAGCCAGCTGTTAGGTCAAATGTACTTAGATACTTGGCTGAGGCCAAAGTATCAATCAGCGCATCTGCCCTTGGTATGGGATAGGCATCAGTCCTGGTGACTGCATTGAGGCCTCTGTAGTCTACACAAAACCTCATTTCTTTCTTACCACCCTGGGTATGAGGCTTGGGCACTAGGACTACTGGGCTAGCCCAAGGGCTATCTGAAGGCTCAATCACACCTAACTCCAACATTTTCTGGACTTCAGTCCTGATACAGTCCCTGACATGGTCAGGTTGCCTGTAGATTTTACTCTTGACAGGCAGACTGTCTCCAGTGTCCACCTCATGGGTGCACCAGGTAGTCTGACTAGGGGTCAGGCTAAACATATGTCTGTACTGTTGCAGAACCTGTCTGCACTCAGTTTGCTGATGGTCAGTGAGGCTGCTTGCCAAAGCAACACCATCTACTGACCCATCATCAGGGTTCTGTGAGAGAAGGTCAGGGAGAGGGTCACTCTCCTCCTCCTGGTCCTCATCAGTTGCCATGAGCAAGCCCATGTCAGCCCTGTCAACATATGGCTTTAATCTGTTGACATGGAGTACCCTCAGGGGGCTCCTGGGAGTTCCAAGATTCACCAGATAGGTGACTTCTCCCTTTTGCTCAACAATTGTATGGGGGCCACTCCACTTGTCTTGGAGGGCTGCTGGGGCCACAGGCTCCAACACCCACACTTTCTGTCCTGGCTGGTACACAGTCAGCACAGCCTTTGGTCATGCCAAGCTTTTTGTAATTCTTGGCTGGCCTCCAGGTTTTTGGTTGCCTTTTTCATGTATTCGGCCATCCTGGAGCGGAGACCAAGTACATAGTCCATCACATCTTGTTTGGGGGCTTGAGAGGTAACTCCCAGCCCTCTTTTACCAAACATAATGGACCTCTTACAGGATGCCCAAACAGAAGCTCAAATGGGCTGTAACCAACCCCCTTCTGTGGAACCTCTCTGTATGCAAACAACAGGCAGGGAAGAAGAAGGTCCCATTTCCGCCTAAGCTTCTCTGGGAGTCCTTTAATCATTCCCTTTAGGGTTTTGTTGAAACGTTCAACCAACCCATTGCATTGTGGGTGATAGGGGGTGGTGAATTTATAAGTTACACCACACTCCTTCCACATTGCTTTCAAATATCCTGACATGAAGTTTGTACCTCTGTCAGAGATGACCTCCTTTGGGAAACCCACTCTGGAGAAAACTCCAATGAGGGCTCTTGCCACTACAGGGGCTGTGGTGGTCCTCAGGGGAATTGCCTCTGGGTACCTGGTGGCATGATCCACTACCACCATGATAAATCTGTGCCCAGATGCAGTTTGAGGGTCAAGGGGACCAACAATGTCAATCCCTACCCTTTCAAAGGGTACCCCCACCACAGGTAGTGGTATCAGGGGGGCCTTTGTAGTGCCACCTGCCTTGCCACTGGCTTGGCATGTGACACAGGAGCGACAAAACTCCTTTGTGTCCTCTGACATATGTGGCAAATGAAAATGTGGAACAAGCCTGTCCCAGGTCTTGTTTTGGCTCAAGTGACCTGCTAAAGGGATGTCATGTGCTAGGGTCAAGAGGAACCCCCTAAACTTCTGAGGTATTATCAACCTCCTGGTGGCTCCAGGGGCTGGATCTCTACCCTCAGAATATAGGAGTCCCTCATCCCAATAGACTTTATGGGACCCACTAACACTCCCAGCAGCCTCAGCAGCAGCCTGCTGTCTGAGGGGTTCAAGAGAGGGGCAGCACTGTTGCTCCTTACTCAGATCCTCCCTAGAAGGGCCCCCTACCCCCAAGAACTCAACCTGATCAGGCTCAAGTTCCTCTGGGGCAGTTCCTTCTTCAGGGTCTGCGCCTCCTCCCTTAAGAGGGGAATCAATGATCTGAGACAGAGCGGAAGGCACTGCCTTAACCCTACTGCTCTTCTTCTTGGGAAGCATCTGGTCCATAGTTTCAGGCTCCAGAGCTGGTTCAGTGTCATGCATTTTGGCCTGTGACCTGGTCACAGCAAATACCTCTGCAGGGATGCCTAACATCTTAGCATGAGTCCATAACTCTACTTCAGACCAGGCTGAAGTTTCTAGATCATTGCCCAATAGACATTCTACAGGGAGGTCTGCACTGACTACAACCTTCTTGAGGCCAGTTACCCCTCCCCAGGAGAAATTCACAACTGCCAGACTATGGTTGGTCCTGACATTGCTTGCATTGGTCACCTGGTACATTTCGCCCATGATGATCTGTCCAGGGTCCACAAGATCCTCTGCCACCATGGTGACACTAGCACCTGTGTCCCTAAATGGCAAAGCCTGTTTGCCATTTATTACAGGCTGCTGTTTGTATTTGCCCAGGTTACTGGGGCTTACCAGGAAGGACATGTCCATGTCTCCATCACAAATCAGCATTGCCTGAGTGGGTACTCTGACTAGGCCAGAGTCCACTTCAGAACCCAGGGTCAACCCTACTACACCCTTATTCTGAGTACCACCTCCACCAGTAGCTGAACTAGGGGGAATAGTTGCCTTAGGGGCAGGAGTGGTGGTGGTTTGGTCTTTGGACTTGTTACAATCAGAAGTCCAGTGTCCTTTCTGTTTACAGAATTTGCACCAGGGCTTCTTTTGGCCTTTTCCCTTGTTGGATTGTGACTCCCCACCAGATGCAGATTTTTGGGGCCCTTGTGAAGACTTCTGGTCTTTTGACTTATCCCCACCTTTCTCAGGGCCCTTAGAATCCTGCTTCTTTGTGTCACCCCCTTGGTTCTGGGTTTTCTGCCTCACCCTGGTTCTGACCCACTTGTCTGCCTTCTTTCCCAATTCTTGGGGAGAGGTCAGATCTGAGTCCACCAGGTATTGATGCAACAACTGGTTCTGGCAATTATTAAGGATCTGTTCTCTCATCATTAGATTATACAATCCCTTGAAATCAGTAACCCTACTGCCAACCAGCCAACCCTCCAGAGCCTTGGTTGCACAATCTACAAAGTCAATCCAGTCCTGAGTCTGTGCCTTCTGGGTGTCTCTGAACTTCAACCTGTACTGCTCAGTGGTTAAGCCAAACCCATCTATCAGTGCACTCTTCAGGACTTCATAGTCATCAGCATCCTCTTCTCTAACAGTGAGGAGCTTGTCTCTACCTTTATCTGAAAAGGAGAGCCACAAGATTGGTGCCCACTGCTTTTGGGGGACCTGTTGTACTCTACAGGCCCTTTCCATAGCAGTTACCCATTTATGGATATCATCCCCACTCTGGTAGGGAGGAACAACCTTGCTCAGGTTCCTATGGTCTGGAATATATTCTCTGCCTCTAGGGACACTGTTGCTGCCACCAGGGGGTTCTAACCCCTCTTTTCTAGAAGCTCTCTGGAGCTCCAGGGCTTCTTTGTCTAATGCCAACTGCTTGGTTTTGAGGGCAAACCTTGCTTCCTCATACTGCAGCAGTTTGTACATTCTGTCAGAGGAGGTCTCTCTTCTTGGGTAGTAGGAGTTCCTCTGGTAGACAGATTCTCTGCCAGAGTGATAGGAGTGTTCAGATTCCCTAGAAAGGGACCTGTGCCTCTCCTCCACTATGTCAGTTCTTTTAGGAGAATTCCTCTGTCCTTTTCAGGCCCCTGGGGACCTGGCCCTTCAATCACAGAGTCTTGGTCATTCTGATTTTCATCACCTGACCCAGACACTGTAATTGACCCACCCACTGATTCAGACCCATTAGCTCCTAGAGCTAATCTAAGATCATCTGCTGTCAGCAGATCTATCAGGTGTAGTGTGGAGGGACTCTGTCCTAGCTTCAGGTGCCTTGCAGCACACATGGTTCTCAGCTCAGAGAAAGCCATGTCCCTATACTGAGGCTGAGTGGATCCACTGGGTCCACCCTTTAAGGACGTTCTAGTGTTGTGCAGTGTTGTACTACCTACACTAGTTTGTGGCCTACTGATACTAGCTTGAGCTGTAGAAAGGGTGTGCTATCCCTTGGCACACAGCTCTAAGTTCAGTAGAACTTATTGATACTAAGCTTGACTTTATATGTACCTTGAGTACCTATAGTGGTTTTCAGTTAGTAATTCAAATAGAGATTTTCTGGTAAAACAATAGCAAGCTGGAATCCCACCACTGCCACCAATGTGAGAAGTTGGCCTGGTATATGCTGTTCACTAGTTAAAGTGGACACCTTGCACCAGTACAATTCGACTCTTATGGTAGGTAGGTTTAAGACAACCTTTATAGAAAGCTATCCTAGTGGTAGCTGTGGAGAGCAGCCTTCAGGCTAAGTCTTGGAGGAATGTAAAGCAGCTTGTTTTACCACACAATCTCTTGAATCACCAAATGAAAAGACACCACACAGGTATATATATCAAATATATATGTATTTATTACTAAACAACTCTCTACTAATCTCTTTATGAGATTAGAAGTCAGGAACATATGCACAAATCAATGTTTCACAATAAATTAAGCACAATATGACTGGGGCCCTAGGGGCGTACCAGACCATATACTAAGAAAGAGACTTAAGAACAACGACTTGCAAAGAGACGAGGCCCAGGGCCTTCAGAAGTGTTGGGGCCTCACGAAACCACCCAAGGCAGGTAAGTAAAGGACCCACAGGGGACGCGTGCCGTGCGTGAACACAGGCGCGGATCGCCGTAGACTTCAATGGGGCAAGTCACGGTTAGAAATTAAGAGGTTAAGGGCACTTCGGGAGTAGCTACAAGCAAGTCACTTACAGGGTAAGTAGTTCTAGGGCCAACACCCACAGGAGCACCGTAGTGCTGGAGTTACCTCACCCAGGGAAGCCGGGTGCATAGGTGTCCTTTGGTGTCGGGTCGCGGCGTCGTTTTCAATGGGAGCCAATGAAGACTTGCTGCTTGTGAAGTCCGAAGAAGTGTCCGGTGGAATCCAAGCCTGGATTCAGAAGAAGGAAGACCTGAAAGCAGAGGGGACAGTGTTCAAAGTCACTGGGCAGTGACCCGGGGCAAGGAAGATGAATGCCCACCGTCGTCAACAGATTCAGGTCATCCTTGGGTGTCTTGACTCTTCGGCCACGAAGTCCAGGAGGCGTCAACGACAACCAGGAGCTGGATTCGGTGTGTCCCACAAAGTCTGCAGCTGACTGCGGTGTCAGCAACCCGATTGGAGTCAACAAGCCTTAGTAGCAGCAAGTCTCATGGAAAGCGTAAAAAGTCAATGATGCAGACCAGCAAGGTCTGAGGCACTCACCCAGCGAGGGTAAGTCAGAGCAGGCCTGGAGCAACCAGGGGAGCCCTTTGGTTTTTTAGAAAAGTCTTCTGAGGACCCACAAGCCGGCTGGCAAGGGATCGCAAAGACGCCTCAGGGGGATTCCTTCAACAGAAGCCCACGGTCACTCGGGACGGGGTAGGCCTCTGATCTTCGGAGGGATTCTTGCAAGAGGCTGGGACCACACGTGGTCCAAAGCACAAGTTCGTAGAATGTTGTGAAGGGGTTGCACTTGACAATAGTGCATGGTACCCAGGGACTGCGGTTTCTCATCACTCGTGGGGTCCACTAGCCTCAGCTTCGCTGGGGACTCACGATGGCCTTTGAGAAGTCAGGAAATCCTCATCTTGGGCTACAGGGACCTCGGGCTCTGGCGGGAGCGGCATAGTTTGCAACCGTCGTTGTAGTTTTTGGTGCCTGCCAAGCAGGGGAGTCACTCCTTGACTCCAAGGGAGATTCTTCAGTCTTCCAGAGGTAGTGGAACGTCGAAGGACCAGGATTCTTCTTCAGAGCATCGTCCAGGGGTATCTAGTTTGCAATGTACAGGTTCCCCCTCTTATACTAAAAGAAAGGGAGGGACTAGCTCTATGACCCCACCTATGGGAGGGTCAGGGGAGTGGGTGGCTACACCCACTTCCCTTTGTCCAGTTTCACGCCAGAGCAGGGGCAGGTAGCCCCTGAGCTGGTTTGAACTGGCATATGCACAGAGGAGCCTTCTGCTCCCCCAGTGCAGGACTTCAAAGCACTCTAGGAGTGCACCCACCCAGCCCCAATACACTAATCCCTGTCTGGAAGGTGTCACACCCTCCTGTGACAGGATACCTATTGTTGGGCTTCCTCCACTGCGAGTTTCGGTCATCAGCAGGAGGGCAGCCCAGTGTCTGTGACTGGTGGCATCCATTTTGTGATGCCAGGGCTCTTCAGGATTCTACCGCGTTTCCACAGTAGGTACATGTCTATCCCTGTAGAAGGGTGGAATGCTACCCCCGCCGCCAGAACTGGCGGGGGCTAGTATTCCAAGATGTTTGACACCAAACACGACATGTTTCCGTGCAGCCATCCCAAAGTTAGCATTTAACGTGAGGTTATAATGCGCTTAAGAGTATATGGTCAGGCTGCACTACAAACAGCATCAGAGAAGGGTCTCCGAATGCTGCAGAGAGGCTCTGCTCATGCAGGGGCACCCCCTCACATAGGAACCAAGCACTCTGCCTACAGGATTGATAAGGCCTGCCATAGGAGTGACTTATAGGTTTATATGTGTGTATCTAGGTAGTGATATAGGTAGCCTATATCACAGTAAGGGGTGCATGCACCACCTTACCCAGGCTGCAGTAGCAGGCCTGTGGTGTCAGATTTAGTCTGCTTCCCAGGGGTGGCATAATACATGCTTCAGCCCCTGGTAGGCCTGTGAAGTACCTATGCCCTTGGCACCTAAGGTACCATATACTAGGGACTAATAAGGTACCACAGTATCCAATCACTAGTGCACCTAGGGTGCACTCCAAGTCATTTAGAGAGAACAGAGAGGCTGGGGCCCTGATTGGCAGGGTCCCAGCCTGACTATAGCCAGAAACCAGTGTAAACATCAGAAAAAAATGGGGGCAACATAAGAGGCAGATCCTACTCTCCTACAGTAATTTATATATATTCACTGAAAAAACCACAGGTTTCAGTTCAGGGATGTTATAGTTAGGCTGACATTTTACTCCTAGTAAACCAGAGAAATTCAGCTGTTATAGTTAGCTGAGCAAATTATAACTTGTGCCCCCAGCATTTAAAAAACCTTAGATCTTCACTGAAAAAACCACAGATTTCAGGGACGTTAGAGTTAGGCTGACATTCCACTCGCACAAAACCAGAGAAATTCAGCCGTTATGTTACAGTTAGCTGAGCTAACTATAACTCGCGCCCCCACAATGCACTGCTGATGACGTCACATATTACATCACTCATGACATGGTAAGTGACATCACTGATGACATCTCAAATGACATCACTGATGACATCACTGATGATATCATCCAGTGACTGATTGTTTCTAAAAAGATTATCAATGTTATATATATAGACAATTTGGTGAGATATTTGCGTGCGGCCACAGGCACGCTGGGGAACCCGTCCTTCAGGTGTTCGGAGTCAGCAGTGGTACTAGGTGTTTTGTAACTTTTCAAGGGATTGAAAGACTCTGGACTGCCGCAAACCCGAGAGGAGATGTAACCTGCTGACCAAGTCAGGCCATGACTTCGTGCAGAGATGTCGTTTACTTAAACTGCGCCTTCAGGTTTGCACACACTGGGAATTGTGGAGGACGTAGGTTCTGCAGAGACATTGGTATTTTTTAACACAGACTCTGGTGGCAATGAAAAATCTACAGCGTTCCCAGTGAGGGGAATGCTGGGACTTGCAGTTTGAATAACCATATGGTTTCCTCCAATGGGAGCGAGATAGCATGCGCATAAAAACTTGCAAGCGAGCACCAGAGTCATTGGCATTCGAGGAAGGCACACCAGTCGAAACGCGTCATGCCGTGAAAAAAATAAACAAATTCCTGCAGACCCGTTGAGTTCCCTGTTGTTTCTTGGAGGAGACAATTTGGTGAGATATTTGCGTGCGGCCACAGGCACGCTGGGGAACCCGTCCCTCAGGTGTTTGGAGTCAGCAGTGGCACAAGGTGTTTTGTTACTTTTCAAGGGATTGAAATACTCTGGACTGCCGCAAACCCGAGAGGAGATGTAACCTGCTGACCAAGTCAGGCCATGACTTCGCAGAGAGACGCCGTTTACTTAAACCGCGCCTTCAGGTTTGCACACATTGGGAATTGTGGAGGACGTAGGTTCTGCAGAGACATTGGTATTTTTTTACACAGACTCTGGTGGCAAGGAAAAATCAATAGCGTTCCCAGTGAGGGGAATGCTGGGACTTGCAGTTTGAATAACCATATGGTTTCCTCCAATGGGAGCGAGAACCCATGTGCATAAAAACTTGCAAGCGAGCACCAGTCATTGGCATTCGAGGAAGGCACACCAGCCGAAACGCGTCATGCCGTGAAAAAAATAAACAAACCCCTGCAGACCCGTTGAGTTCCCTGTTGTTTCTTGGAGGAGACAATTTGGTGATATATATATATATTTATTTCATTTTGGAATTTGATTCGAAACAGCCAGGTGGTCTTAATACTACTGAGGACCTACACACAATTTTATGAATGGTTATTTTATTAAATATATATATATATACAATAATTTTTAAATCTGTCATCATGAATTTGTTCTAAGGAGCTGGAAAATGACTGTATGGGTGATGTTAACTATGTGTATGCATTTATGAGGATGCAGTGGTCTAATTTAGAATATGTAATATCAGCAATTTTAGGCCACTCAAAAAGCACAATATTTTTATTATATCCTCCTGTTTACAATCCGAGAAATAAGATGAATTGGTCCAAAATAGTTTTTTTTATATATTTTCTATATATACCTTTTAGGGTTTTTATTCATATTTATATCTATATTTATGTATTTTAACAGTTGGTCCAGGACATACTGTCATCATTTTATGTGTCCTATTGGGAATCAGCTGTGATTTGTTACATTAGTGATATGTATTGATATATTTATGGATGACTCCCAGTTCCCTTGAATCCCTGGTACTTGCACTTTTTTGCTCTATTTTGCACATGTTTGGTTATTCTTGTCAAATGGCAATTATGGGGTCCATATCCTGTTTTATACAGAGTGCAGCTCTGACCCAAGAATTCTTTAGCATTTAGCACTTTATAGTTATACTGGCATTTTGAAATCTGTACTGTAGCACATCGTCACTTTATTTTAAGTTAGATGTAGGGCGTAATAATTGTAGGGTCATAAATAAGGGCCCACAGGGAATGAAACAAGAGTTATTAAATGGATCTTGTCCATCATTTCAGCCTTACATATTACATCAGCGTCAGTAATTTGGTGCTCTGAATTCTGATTTTTAGTGACAGTAAGGACAGGTACCTGGTTTTAATTCATCTTTTTCACCACATTTGGAAAGGGCAGTTTTATAATTCACTTATTTTAACCATGGACTACAAAGGAGATTTATTAAACTAGCATTTAAGCTGTTATAGGTCTAAACTGACATCATTGATATCTATATGGTAAATGTATTATCTGATTTTGAAATGTTTATGTATTATACAGTTATTTATAGTGTCAAAAATATAACAGTTTATCCGGCATTTAAGCACAGCAAGAAGTTTATATATGAAATATGTCTTCTATGTGCATTGTTTAATTAGTTGCACTAGCACTTTAAAAGGTGGTTGTATAGTCTAAGCTTTATCATGTGATCAAGGCCGCTAGTTCGGCAGAAACGCGTCATGGCAGACTATTTTTGGCAATAAAATTATAATTGCACTTACTTTGGGTCCGCGCTCGTTTCCTTGGCGGTGGAGTGGCAGCGAGGTGTTGGATATATATATATATATATATATATATGTATGTATATTATCTACTGGCGGTCGCCAGTAGATAGTTATAGTTAAGACCTATTTTCCATAGGAAATCCGCAACATTCTATTTGAAATAACTCTTGCGTCGGTTGACGAATCTTTGCGAAATGTTCAAACTTTATGGCCCGCTCTGGTCCGCTCCTACCTTGAAAGTTTCGGGGTGATTCGTCAAGCGGGGCCGAGAAAAAGGGGGTCCCAAAACGTGTTTTCCCCATTCATTTTCCCATAGGAAACTTTAGCCACGGCTACAGCCCGAACTGCTGAACGGAATTACACAAAATTTGGCAAAGAGGTAGTTCTTGGTTCAGAAAGAACCCTTTTTGTTAAATGGTGTAAATCCGTTCAGTAGTTGCGGAGAAATTAAAAAATAAGAGTCAAAAAATCAATTTCCCATAGGAAACTTTATGCAAGGCTACAGTCCGAACTGCTGAACGGAATTACACCAAATTTGGCAAAGAGGTAGTTCTTGGTTCAGAAAGAACCCTTTTTGTTAAATGGTGTAAATCCGTTCAGTAGTTGCTGAGAAAATCAAAAGTAAAAACACATATATATCTGGGCGGAGCCTAACCACACATGTCATCGTGAGATCTGATTGGCTGTCAGCACTTCATCCTGGAATTGCTGGCAGCCATCTTGGGACCAATATAAATGATAGTACCCCATTGAAATGCATTGTAGTGAATCGAAGATTTTGAGGGTTACCAAAAGGAGAACTATAAAGGGTGATAACAGACTTTAGTTACATTAGAATTCATTTGTTGATGGTACCATACTAATTTCAGGAATTGTGGTGTGTTCTAAGGTGATTTTACCCTGTGAAAAACCTTCTGCTGGGATATCATGAATCATGTTTGAGAGAAAACTATTTTCACATGCTTGTCCCATACAGTTTTGGAAGGTGCTCCAGAAGCTAAAATGAGAGCATATTTTCTGTAAAATCACATTATCTTTCTCAGTCATGTGAGAATGAAGTCTGACATTCTCAGTAAAACATGTACATCCAACAATGGCAGAGACTGTCAGTTGATTCCTTTGTGTTCTACTGCAGCTTCCCAGAGTGTTCTAAAGAACAACTAGAGTGCTAACAGCCTTACTTATGACAAAAGTATGGCAAACCTGAAGCCATCTTGATTGGAATAAACTGGTAACACTTAAAACATTTAATTTAAAAAGGAACAAAATGATGGGGTTCATTTTGTCATAGAAATTATGGTTAGTGCTGTAGAAAGAAAAATTAGGACATGTTTCAAGTGTGATCTCAAATATCTTCCTGTTATATTTCAACAGGAGCAGCCTGTCAGTTGATGCCTTTGTGTTCTACTGCAGCTTCCCAGAGTGTTCTAAAGAACAACTAGAGTGCTAACAGCCTTACTTATGACAAAAGTATGGCAAACCTGAAGCCATCTTGATTGGAATAAACTGGTAACACTTAAAACATTTAATTTAAAAAGGAACAAAATGATGGGGTTCATTTTGTCATAGAAATTATGGTTAGTGCTGTAGAAAGAAAAATTAGGACATGTTTCAAGTGTGATCTCAAATATCTTCCTGTTATATTTCAACAGGAGCAGCCTGTCAGTTGATGCCTTTGTGTTCTACTGCAGCTTCCCAGAGTGTTCTAAAGAACAACTAGAGCGCTAACAGTCTTACTTATGACAAAAGTATGGCACACCTGAAGCCATCTTGATTGGAATAAACTGGTAACACTTAAAACATTTAATTTAAAAGGGACAAAATGAGGGGGTTCATTTTGCCATAGAAATTATGGTTAGTGCTGCAAAAAGAAAATTTAGGGCATGTTTTAAGTGAGATCTCAAATCCTCTTCTATTTCATTAGAAAATTCTGACATGCAGACTGAAACAATCACTTTCAATACCAGCAGTAGACTTCCAGTTAACTCCTTGGTGAGCAGTAGCTTTACTACAGTGATCTAATGAACAACTAGTGTGCTAACATTCTGAATTTATGGCAAATGTGTGACACATCTGAATGCCTTCTTGATGGAATCAAAGTAAAAAACTGAAAGCATTTCCTATTGAGGAGACTGTAGTAAATGAGGAAATTAGGAAACTTCATAACAAATAAGTCTCCCAAGATGGCCACCAGAGAAAAAAGAGCCCAAATGTAGCACAAATATCACCCAGAGGTAGCCCACGTATAGCCCAATGACAGAAGTGTGCAAAACACTTTTTATTTTTTGTTTTTTTGCAGTTTTATATAGTGCAGACTGGTCAGGTATTGGAGTGCTTTACATGAGCATTGGTTACATCACACAAGGACAAATTCATGTTGGTTGACCCCTACACTACCCAAACACCACTGCACTACCCTAAACCCTAAAACACTACCCCCTACACTACACAAACACCATTGCACTACCCTAAACCCTAAAACACTACCCCCAGCATGACCCGCTACACTACACAAACACCACTGTACTACCATAAACCCTAAAACACTACCCCAGCACAACCCCCTACACTACCCAAACACCACTGCACTACCCTAAACCCTAAAACACTACCCCCAGCACGACTCCCTACACTACACAAACACCACTGGACTACCCTAAACCCTAAAACACTACCCCCAGCACGACTCCCTACACTACCTAAACACCACTGCACTACACTAAACCCTAAATCTACTCCCAGCATGACCTCCCACACTACCCAAACACCACTGCACTACCCTAAACCACTAACCCCAGCATGACCCCCTACACTACCCAAACACCACTGCACTACCCTATACCCTAAAACACGACCCCGTACACTACACAAACACAACTGCACTACCCTAAACCCTAAAACACTACCCACAGCATGACCCCCTACACTACACAAACACCACTGCACTACCCTAAACCCTAAAACACTACCCCCTACACTACACAAACACCACTGCCCTACCCTAAAGCCTAAAACACAACCCCCAGCATGACCCCCTACACTACACAAACACCACTGCACTACCCTAAACCCCCTACACTATACAAACACCACTGCATTATTCTAAACCCTAAAACACTACCCCCAGCACGACCCCCTCACAACACAAACACCACTGCACTACCCTAAACCCTAAATCGACCCCCAGCACGACCCCTACACTACCCAAACACCACTGCCATACCCTAAACCCTAAAACACTACCCCCAGCATGAACCCCTACACTACCCAAACACCACTGCACTACCCTAAACCTTAAAACACTGCCCCCAGCACTACTCCCTACACTACACAAACACCACTGCACTACCCTAAAACCTAAAACACTACCCCAGGACTACCCCCTACACTACCCAAACACCACTGCACTAACATAAACCCTAAAACACTACCCCCAGCACAACCCCCTACACTACACAAACACCACTGCACTACCCTAAACCCTAAAACACTACCCCCAGCACGAATCCCTACACTACCCAAACACCACTGCACTACCCTAAACCCTAAATCTACCCCCAGCACCACCCCTACACTACCCAAACACCACTGCACTACCCTACACCATACAACACTACTCCCAGCATGACCCCCTACACTACACAAAGACCACTGCACTACCCTAAACCCTAAAACACTACCACCAGCATGACCCCCTGCACTACTCAAACACCACTCCACTACCCTAAACCCTAAAACACTAACCCAGCACGACCCCCTACACTACCCATACACCACTGCACTACCCTAAAGCCTAAAACACTACCCCCCGCATGACCCCCTACACTACTGCACTACCCTAAACCCTAAAACACTACCCCCAGCACGACCCCCTACACTACCCAAACACCACTGCACTACCCTAAACCCTAAAACACTACCCCCAGCACGACCCCCTACACCACCCAAACACCACTGCACTACCCTACACCCTAGAAAAGAAATCCCCACCCCATGCCCAATCCCCCTTACCTCTCACTCCTCGTGGTTCCTCTCTCCTCGTGGTTCCTGCTTCATGTTGTCTCTGAGGGGCAGTGCACGTCGTTGTGAGGAAACGGAACAGCCTCTATTTCCTTACAACGACATGGATCGTCTACATGTTTTTTAGAACGCATGGTCATTTACCATACATACCTTTACAACAAAATTTGTTGTAAAGGCATGCGTGGTAAATGACCATGCGTTCTAAAAATGCGTAGTAATGACTTCGTGATGTACAACGCATGCGTGGTAATGCATGCGTTGTAATGGTATCGCAAAGTAAAAAGTCGTTGTAACGGCTGTTTACCGATCAAAGCTGGGCCCTGTTCTTCAGTGAGACGTTTATTTGATTAATTAGGAGGAAGGAATGTGTTTTTTACCGAAAAGTGCATTCCCGGCTGTTGTATTGTGAAAGTGTCCGCGTGGCCTGGTTTCACTTCCGGTGAGAGAGTGGAAGAGTCTGTTTGGATCTAAAGGAGTTCTGTTGTTGGACGGGGCCGGCGCGACATGTCATCAGAAAACATAGCTAATGGAAAGCGTCCTCCCTGAAGTGTGGAGCAGTGCCATGAGAGGTCAACGAGTGTGCTACCCACCGCAGTATGACCGTACCGCGTGACCCATGTGCCACCTCCAGGGTACGGGAGGCAGAAGCGGCATCGCAGGTCCTCTTGAAGACCGTTGTAGCACTAATTCTACATTTTGGTACTAGGGCATTTTAACTTCGTTGTTCCTGCCAGATACAAAGAGAAGATCCTGTGCTATTCAGTGCCCTTGTTACCTTTTTGTGGGTTGTGGTGCTTGTCACTTCGCTGCCCCGCCGGTGCACACGACTGGGTACCCCACCTCGTGTGCCATCTGCAGGGCCTCTGCCCTCGGATCACTGGTTTCGGTTTCTGGAGTGGCAACATAAACAGTTGCTCCCAAAGGACTAGCCTGAACACTTAGGTGAATATCCCCTGCACCAGCATTCCACGGAAATTCTTTCCTAGCTCTCCCACGTCAACGAGGACGTCATAATAGCACGGCTCTGCTCGCGACACCGTATGACCTCATCGGAGCCATAAGAGAACCTCGTCGGCGTGCTGACGTCAGTTCCACCCATTTTTTCCGTGCCACCGAGGCAAACAGGGGACCGAGACATTTTCACATGTATACATAGTATAATAAATATATATATATTCACTGAAAAAACCATAGGTTTCAGGCACGTTATAGTTAGAAATTAGCATTTAAAAAAGCTTAGAAATTCACTGAAAAAACCATAGGTTTCAGGCACGTTATAGTTAGAAATTAGCATTTAAAAAACCTTAGAAATTCACTGAAAAAACAATAGGTTTCAGGGGCGTTATAGTTAGTTGGACATTTCACTCGTACAAAACCATAGAAATTCCCCCGTTATAGTCAGTTCAGCTAACTATAACTCGCGCGCCCGCAATGCACTGCTGATGACGTCACATATTACATCACTCATGACATGGTCAGTGACATCACTCATGACATCACTGATGACATCTCAAATGATTTATACTGACATTACTATCATTTGAAACGTCCAGGTTAAAATACCAGTTGGTTATCCTAATCTAATTGTTCAGCATTTCAACAACGGTGTTATACATTTTCAAATGCTATTGGCTTAAGCTGTACTTTTACATTCCATTAGTTCTTTTGTAAACCCTGCTATATAAAGTGTCCAGTGCTAGTGCAAATATACATATAAAGTGCTTGAAAATATTCATATGTTTTAAAACATACGACATCTGGAAAAAAACTACAAAAGTATATTATTAGTGTTAGAACCTCCAAAACCAGTGTATGTGCTAAAAAGTGGGATACGCGGCTAGCTATTTGTAACATGGGTGTTACATCATATAGTTTACAACAATTCAGTTTGCATTATATCATCATTAATATCCCCATCTTAAAACGCGCCACGGGGCCTGTTTGCACACATGTCACCTGAAGCCCCGCCCCCTCCCTTCACCACTGTGCAAACGCGCCCCGTGGCGCGTTTTAAGTTGGGGGATTAAGTCCCCTTGAATCCTGAGGGTCCCCGGAGTCCAACTAGCCCACCATATACCTCCAAAAGCGCCACAGAGCTGCGTTGCAGAGAGGTGTAAAAAGGGCGGGGCCTCTGTACACCTCTCTGCAAGGCAGTCCTCTGGCGCATACTGGAGGTACCTGGTGGGCTAGTTGGCCCTCAGGGACCCCCAGTATTCAAGGGGAATCGTTCCCCCTCTGCAAACGCGCCAGGGGCGCGTTTGCAGAGTGGTGAAGGAAGGGGCGGGGCCTGTGGGACCGATCGTTTTTTTTTCTCCCTGAAGGGGGCTGTGTGGCCCCCTTCCTTTTTTCTTTTTGGGCCCTGGGGACCCCATCCCCCAGGGCCTTACCCCTTTTTTAAATTACCTTAAAAAGAAAACGGGAAGGTGGCCGCGTGGCCCCCTTCCTGGGCCTGTATTGGCCCCGGGGACCCCATCCCCCGGGCATGGCCTCTATATTTATTTTTTGAGGGGGCAGCGTGGCCCCCTCCTCTGGCCATTTTAAGGCCCCGGGGACCCCATCTCCCGGGCCGGCCTTTCCATTTTTTTTTTTTTTAAATTTTTCTCTTTTTTGGGGAGGGGGCCGCGTGGCCCCCTCCCGGGCCACTACTTGCCCCGGGGACCCCATCCCCCGGGGCTGGCCCTCTCCGTTGGGGACTGTGGGGGTCCCCAATCCCCCACAGTCCCGCCGGCTCCCCACGTCCCTTGGGAGCCGGCATTGCTGTTCCACATGGGGAGCAGCTGACATGCTGCTCCCCATGTGGAAAAGCAATCGCTTTGGATATTGGAAGAGAGAGCAGGTTTCCTGCTCTCTCTTCCAATATCCAAAGCAGTTTGCTATGGCAGGACGGGAGCCGCGAGGCTCCCGTCCTGCCATAGCAAACTACAGTGTCCCGGGGTAGGCACCCCGGGACACTGCAGGAGCCGGCCCTGGGGGTGGTGGTCCCCAGGGCCATCAAGGGCTCCAGGAGGGGGCCGCGCGGCCCCCTCCCATTCAGTTCAAAGCCCCGGGGAGGTGGTGGTCCCCGGGGCTCTGGAGTCCGTAACGGACCCCCATATTAAAATGTTTAGTGCCCCGGGAGGTGGTGGTCCCGGGCGTGTGGGGGCTGGAGCCCCCCCACACAGGTTTAATAATTATTTTAAAAAAAGCCCCGGGAGGTGGTGGTCCCGGGGCTGCGGGAGGGCTCAGAGCCCTCCCGCACCATTTTTAAAAAGCCCCGGGGGTGGCGGTCCCCGGGGCTTGGGGGCCCTTGAGGCCCCCACATATTAAATTATCCCCCACCATGCCCCCGGGACTTGGGCCACCCGGGGCCAGTGACTATCGAGCGCGGGAGACCGCGCTTCGATTTTTTTTTCAGCAGGATTCGCGCACCCTGAGCGCATCCTGCCGATTTTTAAATTTTTTTTTATTTTTTTGCCCAGGGGGTCCTTGTGGGACCCCTGAGCAAACCTAGGGGGTCAGGGTGTTTCTACCCTGCCCCCTTTGTGCGCTTTGCGCACTTGTTTCTGTCCCTCGGTTCTACCGAGGGACAAAATGGCTGCCAACATTTCCTGAATCGGAATGTTGACAGCCAGCTGACAGCCAATTAACATGCAGCTCGTGATCGGGAGGGTACGCGGACCCTACTCGTCCCTAGATATCACTAACTTTTTACTTTTCATTTTCTCAGCAACTACTGAACGGATTTACACCATTTAACAAAAAGGGTTCTTTCTGAACCAAGAACTACCTCTTTGCCAAATTTGGTGTAATTCCGTTCAGCAGTTCGGGCTGTAGCCGTGTCTAAAGTTTCCTATGGGAAAATGCATGGGGAAAACGCGTTTTGGGACCCCCCTTTTTTCTCGGCCCCCGCTTGACGTATCCCCCGAGACTTTCAGGGTAGGAGCGGACCGGAGCGCCCCACGAAGTTTGAAAATTTCACGAAGATACATCAACCGGCAAGAGAGTTATTTCAAATAGAATGTCGCGGATTTCCTATGGATAATAGGTTGTAACTATAACTATCTACTGGCGACCGCCAGTAGATAATATATATATATATATATCAAGGTAAATTGAAGAATTAGTGAGTGTATGAGTGTCTGAGTGGATGATTGAGTGGGTGCGTGACTGACTGTATAAGTGAGTAATTAAAAGTGTCTTAGTGAATGCATGGGTGAATGAGAAATCTGTGTGAATGTCTGTATCAGTCTGTCAGTTGGTGAGTAAGTGGCTGCATGGGTTCATGAGTAGCTACATGAGTGTCTATAAGGGTTAATGATTGATTTTCTGAGTAACTGTATGGGTACCTGAGTGTCTGTGTGGGTGGGTGGGGGTGTGTGTGACTCCCTTCATGGATGTGTGAGTGGGTGATTCACTGGGTGTATGAGTTCATGAGTGCATCTACGATGGCCTGTATGGGTGAGTGAGTGAGTGTGTGTATGGCTGTGTTGGGAGTGAATGGATGTCTCAGTGGTATATGTGTGAGTCACTATATATGTGAAAGGCAGTGTCTATGAGTGTTGGAGTATATAAGTGACTATATATGAGAATGAGTGATTGTGAGAGTGTGTGCTTGTGTCAGTGATTGTAGAAGAGAGTAAGTATGTGTTACTATCTGTATGAATAAGTGAGGTGGTGTGTGTATAACTGTATAGGTGAGTAAATGACAGTGTGATTAATTCTTTGGGTGACTGACTACGTGAGTAAGTGTTTATATGGGTGAGTGGCGGTGTGTGAGTGTCTGTATGGGTGTATGAGTGTATATATCAGTGGCTGTATTGATGAGTGACTGTGTGTATGAGTAACTGTATGGGTGAGTGAGTGGATGTGTGTGTAGACCTATGAATTAGTGAGTGGGTATGTACTAACTGGTATTAGTGTGACTATGTATTTAGAGTGGTTGAATCAAAGGTTATATTAGGGTGTGAGGAGGTGCATCAGATATTAAGTGGATGATATCATCAGTGATCATCAGTGATGTCATTTGAGATGTAATATGTGACATCATCAGCAGTGCATTGCGGGTCGCGAGTTATAGTTAGCTCAGCTAACTATAAAGGCTGAATTTCTCTGGTTTTCTATGAGTAAAATGTCAGCCTAACTATAACGTCCCTGAAACTGGTGGTTTTTTCAGTGAATTTCTAAGGTTTTTTAAATGCTAATTACTAACAATAACATCCCTCAAACCTCTATTTTTTACTGTGAATATATATATATATTCACTGAAAAAACCATGGGTTTTAAGGAAATTATAGTTATTTGGACATTGCACTCGTACAAAACCCGTGAAATTCCCCCGTTATAGTTAGTTCAGCTAACTATAACTCGCGCCCCCGCAATGCACTGCTGATGACGTCACATATTACATCACTCATGACATGGTCAGTGACATCACTGATGACATCACTGATGACATCATCCAGTGACTGTGTGTTTCTGTAAAGTTTAAATATGTTAAATATATAGGTAAAGGCGTATTGAAGAATGAGTGGGTGTATAAGTGTCTGAATGGATGTTTTACTAGGTGCGTGACTGACTCTATAAGTGAGTGGTTAAACATATGTTAGTGAATGCATGGGATAGTGACTAAACTGTGTGAATCTCTGTATCCGTCTGTCTGTTGGTGTGTAAGTGACTGCATGGGTTTGTGAATAACTACATAAGTGTCTATATGAGTTATTGATTTGTTGTCTGAGTATCTGTATGGGTGCCTGAGTGTTTGTGTGGGTGGGGTGTGTGTGACTCTGTGCATAGATGTGTGAGTGGGTGATTCACTGGGTGCATAGTTTGAAGTGTGCATCTGTGATGGACTGTATGGGTGGGTGAGTGTGTGTATGGGTGTGTTAGTGAGTGAATGTATATCTTATTTGTACATGTGTAAGTAACTACATATATAAAAGGCAGTATATATGTGTGTTAGAGTATATAAATGTCTATAAGTGAGAGTGTGTGATTGTGAGAGTGGCTGCATGGATGAGTGTTTGCTTGTATCAGTAATTGTATAAGAACGTAAGAATGTGCTAGTATTTGTAAGACTAAGTGAGCTGGTGTGTGTATAACTGTATAGGTGAGTAAAGGGTAGTTTGAATAATTATTTCTATGACTGACTAGGTGTGTGTGTACCTCTATGGACGAGTGGCGGTGTGTGAGTGTCTATATAGGTGTATGAGTGCATATGATAGTCCTGTATGAGGGACCATAAGTATGAGTGACTGTACGGGTGAGTGAGTGGATGTGTGTGTAGACCTAAGAATCAGTGAGTGGGTATGTAGTTATTGGTGTTGGAGTGTCTATGGTTTTGAGAATGGCAGTCTGTAATTTAGAGTGGGTGTATCTAAAGTTATGTTAGGGTGTGAGAAGATGCATGAAATTATCACATGGATGATGTCATCAGTGATGTCATTTGAGATGTCATCAGTGATGTCATCAGTGATGTCACTGACCATGTCATGAGTGATGTAATATGTGACGTCATCAGCAGTGCATTGCGGGCGCGAGTTATAGTTAGCTGAACTAACTATAACGGGGAATTTCACGGGTTTTGTATGAGTGCAATGTCCAACTAACTATAACTTTCCCTAAAACCTATGGTTTTTTCAGTGAATTTCAAAGGTTTTTAAATGCTAATTTCTAACTATAACGTGCCTGAAACCTATGGTTTTTTCAGTGAATTTCAAAGGTTTTTTAAATGCTAATTTCTAACTATAACGTGCCTGAAACCTATGGTTTTTTCAGTGAATTTCAAAGGTTTTTCAAATGCTAGTTTGTAACTATGCCTACAGAAGTAGGACATGTGAAGAAAGAAGAAAAACGCACAGAAAGAAGCAAAAGAAATGTAGAAAGAAACAGAAGTCCACAAAGACGAAGAAAAATGCAGGAAGAAGCAAGACATGTGCAGAAAGAACCAACAGAGGAGCAGAAAGAGGCCTTGTTGCAAAATCATCCTGTGCCCACACCTTTGCCTAGAGCCAGTGCTATGCTAAAAGACACTTAGAATACAGTTAAAACACCTACATACACTAGGGAACACAATGCGTTGGGGTACCCCTGTGATTAGCATGACCTCCTCTGTAACTCCCTAGTACATAATAGGGCAGGGGGATTAAAACTACCTCTTAAAGCGCGCCTTGGGGCGCGTTTGCACACTGGTGTAGGGAGGGGGGGGCCTGAGATTACATGTGTGCAAACACGCCCTCTGGCCGTTTTAAGTTGAGGGATAAAGTCCCCTTGAATCCTAAGGGTCCCTGGGGTCCAACTAGCCCACCAGGTACCTCCAGTAAGCGCCACAGAGTTGCGTTGCAGAGAGGTGTAAAAAGGGGCATGGCCTGGACCACCTCTCTGCAACGCAGCGCAGTGGCGCTTACTGGAAGCACCTGGTGGGCTAGGTGGCCCCCAGGGGCCCTCATGATTGAAGGGGAATTAATTCCCCAACTTAAAATGCGCCACAGGTCGTGTTTGCACACGTCACCTCAGGCCCCGTCCCCTCCCTTCACCACTGTGCAAACACGCCCCGTGGCCGTTTTAAGTTGGCAAATTAAGTCCCCTTGAATCCTGAGGGTCCCAGGGGTCCAACTAGCCCACTAAGTACCTCCAGTAAGCGCCACAGAGCTGCGTTGCACAGAGGTGTAAAAAGGGGCATGGCCTCTGAACACCTCTCTGCAACGCAGCTCCCTGGCGCATACTGGAGGTACCTAGTGGGCTAGTTGGCCCCCAGGAACCCTCAGTATTCAAGGGCAATTAATTCCCCAACTTACAACTCGCCAGGGGGCGCGTTTGCACAGTGGTGAAGGAAGGGTGCGGGGCCTGAGGTGACATGTGTGCAAACACGACCTGTGGCGCGTTTTAAGTTGGGGAATTCATTCCTCTTCAATCCTGAGGGTCCCTGGGGCCCAACTAGCCCACCAGGTAACTCCAGTATGCGCCAGGGAGCTGCCTTGCAGAGAGGTGTTCAGAGGCCACGCCCCTTTTTACACCACTCTGCAACGCAGCTCTGTGGCGCTTACTGGAGGTACCTGGTGGGCTAGTTGGCCCCCAGGGACCCTCCGGATTGAAGAGGAATTAATTCCCCTACTTAAAACGCTCCACAGGGCGTGTTTGCACACATGTCACCTCAGGCCCCGCCCCCTCCCTTCACCACTGGGCCCTGGAGACCCCATCCCCCAGGGCCTGACCCCTATTTGGCTACATTTTAAAATAAACTGAAGGGGGGCCACGTGGCCCCCCTCCTGAGGCCATTTTCGGCCCCGGGGACCCCATCCCCCGGGGCATGGCCATTGTTTTTTTTTTTTTTTTAAATATTGGAGGGGGGCTGCGTGGCCCCCCTCCTCAGGCCATTTATGGCCCTGGGGACCCCATCCCCCGGGGCCGGCCTTTGCGTTAAAAAAAAAATATATTTTATTATGGGGGAGGGGGACCGCGTGGCCCCCTCCCGGGCCACTCATGGCCCTGGGGACCCCATCCCCCGGGGCCTGGTCTCTCGTTGGGGACCGTGGGGGGGTCCCCAATCCCCCCATGGTCCCGCCGGCTCCCCGGTCCTGTGGGAGCCGGCATTGCATTTCCACAAGGGGAGCTGCTGACATGCAGCTCCCCTTATGGAAAAGCAATTCTGCTTTGCTTCATTGAAGCGAGAGCAGGTTTCCCTGCTCTCACTTCAATGAAGCAAAGCAGAGTTTGCAATGACAGGGCGGGAGCCGCGCGGCTCCCGCCCTGCCATTGCAAACAGCAGTGTCCCGGGGGTAGGCACCCCGGGACACTGCAGGAGCCGGCCCTGGGGGGTGGCGGTCCCCAGGGCCATGGAGGGCTCCAGGAGGGGGGCCGCGTGGCCCCCCTCTCTTCATTAGTAAAGCCCAGAGGAGGTGGTGGTCCCCGGGGCTTCGGGGGTCCGAAACGGACCCCCACATTTCTTTTGTTAGTGCCCCGGGGAGGTGGCGGTCCCCGGGGCGTGTGGGGGGGCTGAAGCCCCCCCACACAGGTAATTTATTTATTAAAACAAAGAAGCCCCCGGGGGTGGCGGTCCCCGGGCCTGCGGCGGGCCGTGTGCCCCCCCGCCACCCTTATTTAGTTGAAGCCCCAGGGGGTGGTGGTCCCTGGGGCTTGGGGGGCCTAGAGGCCCCCCCACAAAATATTTTTACAAACCCCCGCATGCCCCCGGGACTTGGCCCACCCGGGGCCAATAACAACGAGCGCGGGAGCCCGCGCTCGTTTTTTTCACGGCGGGATCCGTGCACCCTACATGCATCCTGACGATTATAAAAAAAATATGCTTTTTGGCCCTGGGGGTCCTTGTGGGACCCCCTTAGCAAGCCTAGGGGGTCAGGGTGTTTCTACCCTGCCCCCTTTTTGCGTTTTGCGCACTTGTTTCTGTGATTTCTTGTGCCTCGGTTCTACCGAGGAACAAGATGGCTGCCAACACTTCCTGGTTTGGAGTGTTGACAGCCAATTAGCATACAGCTCGTGATCGGGAGGGTGCGCTCAGGGTGCACGGATCCACCGCGGCCATAGATATATATGTGATTTTACTTTTGATTTTCTCAGGAACTACTGAACGGATTTACACCATTTAACCAAAAGGCACGACTCTGAACCAAGGGCTACCTTTTTGCCAAATTTGGTGTAATTCCATTCAGCAGTTCGGGCTGTAGCTGCGACTAAAGGTTCCTATGGAAAAATGAATGGGGAAAACGCGTTTTGGGACCCCCCTTTTTTCTCAGCCCCCGCTTGACGAATCACCCCGAGACTTTCAGGATAGGAGCGGACCGGAGCGCCCCAACAAGTTGGAAGCTTTCGCGAAGATTCGTCAACCGGCGCCAACGTTATTGCAAATAGAATGTTGCGGATTTCCTATGGAAGATAGGTCCTAACTATAACTATCTACTGGCGACCGCCAGTAGATTATATATATATATATATATATATATATATATAAAGCCATGTACAGCACAAGCAAATAAACGAAAAAGAGCACTCAACTGGTGTCTGTGTCCCGTTTTGCAGCCAGCAGCTGTGGGAGTTTGGTGAAGATGATCGATATATATATATATATATATGTATATATTATCTACTGGCGGTCGCCAGTAGATAGTTATAGTTAGGACCTATTTTCCATAGGAAATCCGCAACATTCTATTTGAAATAACTCTTGCGTCGGTTGACGAATCTTCGCGAAATTTTCAAACTTTATGGCCCGCTCCGGTGCGCTCCTACCCTGAAAGTTTCGAGGTGATTCGTAAAGCGGGGCCGAGAAAAAGGGGTCCCAAAACGTGTTTTCCCCATTCATTTTCCCATAGGAAACTTTAGCCACGGCTACAGCCCGAACTGCTGAACGGAATTACACAAAATTTGGCAAAGAGGTAGTTCTTGGTTCAGAAAGAACCCTTTTGTTAAATGGTGTAAATCCGTTCAGTAGTTGCTGAGAAAATCAAAAGTAAAAACACATATATATCTGGGCGGAGCCTAACCACACATGTCATCGTGAGATCTGATTGGCTGTCAGCACTTCATCCTGGAATTGCTGGCAGCCATCTTGGGACCAATATAAATGATAGTACCCCATTGAAATGCATTGTAGTGAATCGAAGATTTTGAGGGTTACCAAAAGGAGAACTATAAAGGGTGATAACAGACTTTAGTTACATTAGAATTCATTTGTTGATGGTACCATACTAATTTCAGGAATTGTGGTGTGTTCTAAGGTGATTTTACCCTGTGAAAAACCTTCTGCTGGGGGCTATCATGAATCATGTTTGAGAGAAAACTATTTTCACATGCTTGTCCCATACAGTTTTGGAAGGTGCTCCAGAAGCTAAAATGAGAGCATATTTTCTGTAAATTCACATTATCTTTCTCAGTCATGTGAGAATGAAGTCTGACATTCTCAGTAAAACATGTACATCCAACAATGGCAGAGACTGTCAGTTGATTCCTTTGTGTTCTACTGCAGCTTCCCAGAGTGTTCTAAAGAACAACTAGAGTGCTAACAGCCTTACTTATGACAAAAGTATGGCACACCTGAAGCCATCTTGATTGGAATAAACTGGTAACACTTAAAACATTTAATTTAAAAAAGAACAAAATGATGGGGTTCATTTTGTCATAGAAATTATGGTTAGTGCTGTAGAAAGAAAAATTAGGACATGTTTCAAGTGTGATCTCAAATATCTTCCTGTTATATTTCAACAGGAGCAGCCTGTCAGTTGATGCCTTTGTGTTCTACTGCAGCTTCCCAGAGTGTTCTAAAGAACAACTAGAGCGCTAACAGTCTTACTTATGACAAAAGTATGGCACACCTGAAGCCATCTTGATTGGAATAAACTGGTAACACTTAAAACATTTAATTTAAAAAGGAACAAAATGAGGGGTTCATTTTGCCATAGAAATTATGGTTAGTGCTGTAGAAAGAAAAATTAGGACATGTTTTAAGTGAGATCTCAAATATCTTCCTGTTATATTTCAACAGGAGCAGCCTGTCAGTTGATGCCTTTGTGTTCTACTGCAGCTTCCCAGAGTGTTCTAAAGAACAACTAGAGTGCTAACAGCCTTACTTATGACAAAAGTATGGCACACCTGAAGCCATCTTGATTGGAATAAACTGGTAACACTTAAAACATTTAATTTAAAAAGGAACAAAATGAGGGGGTTCATTTTGCCATAGAAATTATGGTTAGTGCTGCAAAAAGAAAATTTAGGGCATGTTTTGTGTTCAATATCTTTATTGTTTTTAAAAAGTAAGAGTTCATATAGTTGTAATAAAATGCAATACAACAGAACAACATGGTCAATAGATAAGTAAGACGTTTAACAAAAAACATACACAAAGGTAAAATTTATGTCAGAAAATAATGAAATCACACATAGTACCGGTTCAATATGTCATAAAAGAGAGTATCTTATACTGGATTGATAGCAAAAAATTAGTTGTATTGCATAGATATCAAGAAAGTGCCAGGATAAGCGAAAGAAACAATGAAAGGATAGAAAGAGAGAATAAAAAGCAGGAACAAGGAAAGAAAGAAAGAAAGAGAAAGGGGACGATAGATAGATAGATAAATGGGTAGATAGACAGATAAATAAATAATACAGATGGATAAATGGATAGATGGGTAGATGGGGACACCTGCTACAGTATGAAACATAAATTAAGCAATAGAGACAAAGGGATATTGGGCTACCAACCCCTGAGATGACAACTTCATATATTTATCCAGTGACCTCCAGATAGTATTGGAAATGGAAGGAGTACAGTGTCTCTCTTCAACCGAAGTATGGGCCCCACGGAGAAATGATACCCAAGCCCACCAAGTATGATAGGACAGTAGATTAAAGGATTTCCACTCAGTTAAAATAATTTTGACAGCAATTGAAATAAGAAGATCTAATAGCTGCATATCTGTATCATCCAGAGGAAGAGGGGAACATGCGGCCCATGGACCCAATAAGATCATAGGGAATGAAAGTTCCACTGGAATGTCAAAAATTAGTGATAAGTGTTTCTGAACTAAATCCCAAAAGGGTTGTAGTAACGAGCATTCAAAAAACATATGTTGGTAAGTGCCTGGGACCAAATTGCAATTCCAACAAAGATCCCCATCCCTCAGCTTCAGTTTATGTAAACGAGCAGGGGTCCAATGCAGAAGATTCATCGAAAAAATTTAGATTGCATAAGGGAAGGAGCAATCTTATTTCGTAATGAAACTTTCCCAATTAACTGCCATGACTCTTGTGTGATATGTTTAAAAATATCACTATCAAAATGATGTGACCATTTATCTTGTGTAATAGTAGCCTGTGAAGGAAGTGGCGCAGATAAAAATTTGTATATTTTCGAGGCAGTATGACCTGAACGAGACCACATAGACAGAAGTGAAATAGTAACCGAATCTGTACAGAGGGTCACTTTAGAGAGGGCAACCTTTAATTTTAAGAAATAGTAGAAATCCATATTGTTAAGATTATATTTACTGGCCAAAGAAGAAAAGGGAAGAGGATCATGACTGGAATCATAAAGATGTTTGACCAACGTAAGACCTCTATTAGCCCAGGAAGACATTGTGGCAGGATCGATATCAGTAACAATTTTAGGATTATACCATAATGAGGACCATCTCGATTTATGAATGGGGTTGGAAACCTTTTTATCTATATGTTTCAGAGCATTAATTGTGTCGGAAATAATACGGCTTGAATGAGGTAACACAAGTTTAGAGGCAGTGAGAAAAGAGGGGGTAGAGAGAGGAGAACACAACACTTGTTCAATATAAATCCACGGAGGAGTATGGTGTGAATTTGATAAAACCCAGAGAGCACCCTGAGACGATAAGAAAGCAATTTGATACAAATTCCAATCTGGAAGATTACAACCACCCAAGACAGATGGCTTCCTAAGATGTTTGTATGCAATTCTAGCACGTTTGTCACCCCATAGAAACTTTGAGGTAAGTAGGTCAATCTCACGGAAAAAGGATGAGGACAGCCTCACAGGTAGCATTGAGGATAAGAAGTTAATAATCGGCGTTATCATCATCTTGAGAGTTTGGAGCCTTCCCCACCAGGAAATATATTTCGGAGACCAAGAGGACAAAAGATCTTTAATCTTAGCTAGAATGTGAGATTCATTATAAGAAATAGTATCTACAAGGTTATTGCAAAACCAAATTCCTAAGTATTTAATTCGAGTCGATTGCCATTTAAAGCCAGCCTCACCCATATGAGAAGGGAAGCACACCGCATTAAGAGGGAACATCTCCGTTTTGTCTCTGTTCAAAGTGTACCCTGAAACGATTGAAAATTCTTTAATGGTATTAGAGATGGCAGGGATGGCAGTAGCAATGTCTTCAGAGAATATGAGAACATCGTCTGCATACGCAGCCGTTCTAAGTGTATGTGTACCAAATTGGAAACCTTTGATGTTGTCATTTGAGTTGAGTAACCGAAGGAGTGGGTCAATGGTCAATAGAAAAAGAAGGGGTGATAACGGGCAACCTTGTCTAGTTCCCTGACGAAGATTGAAAAAGGAAGACGTAGCCCCATTAACTCTGATGTTGGCTTTAGGTTGGGAATATAGGGACATTACCATGTTTATAAAAGAATCTCCTAAATTATGAGACTGGAGTACTGCGTGTAAAAAAGGCCAAGAAACTTTATCAAAAGCCTTTTCGGCATCAAGAGCAATCGCAGCTGATGGCAAGGCAGAAAGTTTCGCTTTCTCCAATATATGGCAAAAGGTTCGGATATTATCTCTAGCAAGTCTTCCTTTTACAAAGCCAGTCTGGGAGTTATGAATAAGGCTAGGGATATGGCGCTCTAATCGCTTAGCCAGGATTTTGGCAAAAATCTTAGCCTCCATATTCAGAAGCGAGATTGGACGAAAATTTTTAGGGTCAGAATGATCTTTCCCTTCTTTCGGAATCACAACAATAGTAGCCTCAGCGGCTGAACCAGAGACTTTACCCGACACTACAAAGTTATCGAGAGCGTTCTTAAGATATTTTATTATTGATGATGAAAAAGTCTTGTAGAAAGCAATAGGGTAACCATCAGGCCCTGGAGCCTTCCCAGATCGAGTCGACCTAATGGCCTGAATTATCTCTTCAGAGTCAATCGGTTGCCCCAGAGCATTCATCTCCGACTGTGAAATAGTATGTGTAGGAATCGAGGACAAGAATTTCTGACACCCAGATATGTCACATTGATCCTTAGGAGTGTACAGTTTTTCGTAAAAATCACGAAAAACTTGTAGGATTTCTTGAGTATGGAATTTCCTAGAGCCCTTAGTGTCATTAATATAAGAGATCTGAGTAGTTTTGACATTATCAGTTTGGTACTTTAAAGTGGTAGCCAACATCTTACCAGCTCTATTCTGTAAGAGTAAGCGTCTAGACTTTTGAGCATGTACACCAAGGTAAGCTCTCTTAGTAACAATGGAGTTAAAAGTATATTTCAAATTCTTGATGTCTTGCAAGAGAGACTTATCATTAGAGCCTCTATATAAAATCTCTTTACATTTGATCTCATCCCCTAAAGATTGTAATGATTTTCTGATATCACTATTCCTTTTTGACATTTTTTTGATAATATGACCCCTAATAGTGCATTTAAATGCATCCCATAACACAATTGGGGAGTTAACCGAAGACTCATTATCATTGAAGAAATTGTCAATCTCCACAGATAATTCTTTAACTTCATCCTTATCTTCCAAAATCTCTGTATTGAGACGCCAAGTACGAGGGCCTTGTTTATCCGTCAAGTTAAGAAGAGTAAAAGAGACGGCTGCATGATCGGAAACAACTATTGGGTGAATTATAGCATTACTAGTGTGTTTTAGAAGTGCAGCATCAACTAAAAGATAGTCAATACGTGAGAAACTAGAATGTGGAGAGGAAAAAAACGTGAAATCACTACCCTTCGGGTTATGTAACCTCCAAACATCAGCAAGTTGATGAGAGGAGCACATATTGAGCATTTGTTTATGTGACCTAGGAGGGCGAAATTTAAAAGCAGAATGTCTATCTAACATAGGATCTAAAGGCAAATTAAAGTCACCTCCAACAATGGTTCTAGCACTTTGAGGGATGTCAGAGAGCTTTTTGGTTATTGAACGCCAAAAGAGTTGATCATCAATGTTGGGAGCATAAATATTCATAACATATAATTCGTCTGAGCCATTGGACAAACGAGAAAGCAACCATCTGCCATCCGTATCATGTTCCGTCGTGACAATGGACAGACCAGAATTTTTAGAAATCAAGGTTACAACCCCATTCTTCTTACCGGAGGCTTCAGAGCAAGCAACATCAAGAACCCACTGTTTCCTTAGAAGCAAAGCTTCCTTAAAGGCTATCTTAGTCTCTTGGAGAAGAACAACATCACCAGATAGGCTTCTGCAGTAGTCTAGTATCTTGGCCCTCTTAACAGGATGATTCAATCCACGGACATTAAGAGATACTACATTTAGACCAGACATGAGGAGGCACGCCAGCAAACAAATAATAGTATCTGATAAAAGAGAAAGGGAACACTATACAACATATCGACAAGCACATGAATAGATGGACTACAAGGACAACATAACAAACAGGAGCCGAAGCAGGAGTCCCCAGGGAAAAAAAGATAGAAATAGAAGAGGAAAAGGCTAGAAAGGAGAAAGGAGAGAGAAAAAATGCTCCAAAGAAAAGAGAAGGAGCATAAAAACAAGCAAAACCCCACCAGGGGATGTCTGTAACAGACAATTTGCATGGGGGAAAAAACGTAGAGGAGCAACCACAGAGGCGCACACAGACATTGTGGACCGCTCAGTAATAAAATTGATATATCATTGAGCAACAGAACATTAATGCAAAAGTAAATAATCCAGTCATAGATAACAATAATAAATATTGTGAGCACTAGACTAAGGCAATATTAAATTTAGGCATCATAAATAACCATAATGAATATTATGAATATCAAGCTAAGGCAACAATAAATAATGCATCATAAATAACAGTAATAGATATTATAAATAACAATTTAAGGCAATATTCAGTTCAATAATCAATTCAGGCCTCATAAACAGCAATAAGACATTATAAATAACTAATAAATAGTATGAATGTCAGGCTAAGACAATATCAAATTAAGATATCCTAAATAACAGTACTAGATATTATAGATAAGAGCCTAAGGCATGGTAAGTATTCATAAGTGATGTAATAATGAATAAATTAAGGCATCCTAAATAACAGAACTAGATATTATAGATAAGAGCCTAAGGCATGGTAAACAGTCATAAATAATGTAATAATTAATAAAGTGAGGTGTTAGAAATATCAATAAAAAATAATTCATGAGCTAAATATGTAGATAATAAGAGAATATATTCACATTATAAAAATTATACAAACACCAAATAGATGAATATAGGAAGAAAGGGAAACAGAGGAAGATACAAATGAGTAATAACCACACGAAAAAGATTAGATACCAGCACAGTCAGAAAAAGAAGAAAAGAGAAAGTGCAAGCTAAACGGATAAAAAGCATATAAAAGATATTGAAGAAGGTGGAAAAGACAGAACCCCAATAACATGGTAATAGGAAGAAAGAGAACCCAAAAAAAACAACTATTTAGATGTACAAATCAACAAAAATTCATCAGAACAGCAGAGGAGGATGACCGAAAATAGAAAAATAGACAGAGTTGGAGTAGGCCAGAAATGACAAGAGATGAAAAAGAGACTAAGGAGAAGAAAATAGAGACATAATAACCCTCATTATGTAATAGGACAATACCTAAACCCTGTCCACAAGACAGCAATAACTCTTAAGAAACCTGCCTAGAGGTATGAGCAATTTTAGGACCTGTGAAGAAAAAACAGATAAAATACCTGTGAAGAAAAAGTCAGTCAAGAGAGAGTAACCACAATGAACTAACAACAACACTACTGAATCTTATTATATCCGCAAGGAACACATAGGCACGATAAGGCCGTATATCATGGCAAGAGCACAGGACAAATGAATCCAGGTTAACAACATTGAGATACATTAACCATGAGACGTGCTAGGAAGCGTTCCAGAAGCCAACTGATCCATCTGTGATTCAGACTGGTTATCCAAAAAAGTGGAAAGCTCTGCAGGTTCATAAAAATCTGAGAGCGACCTCTAAAAGTTATTTTAAAACGCGAAGGACCTGCAAAGGAAAATGGAATGCTCATATCAATTAGCCTTCTTCGTAAATTCAAGAAACCTTTACGGCGAATGACAGTATCTCTAAGCAAAATCCTGTGATATTGATATTCTGTGCCCCTCCCACTGTAATGATTTAATCTTCCTCATGTGAGCTAGGATTTGCTCAGAATGTTGGTGGCGCAGAGGTTTCAGAATCACTGGTCTTGGATAAGCTAACGTTTTAGGCTTAAAGGTGGGAACCCTATGAGCACGTTCTATTTCAAAGTCTTTAACAAATGAAATGTTCAAGACCGTAGGGATCCATGTAAGCAAGAAATCCAACATTGACGGAGCAGAATTCTCACAGTCCTCCGGTAGGCCAAAAATTCGAAGATTACTTCTACGGTTCCTATCTTCCTGCTCAGTCAGGTCTCTTCTCAATGAGGCCAAGGAACGCTCTAAACTTTGAGCCTGTTTAGCTTGCTTATTCGTGAAGTCTTCCACAGAACTTATTCGTGTTTCTGCATTGGAGACACGTAATGAGAGATTCTTGAGGTCATTTCGGATAGCCGCCACCTCAACCTGAAGTAAGTCTGTATTTGTTTTGGTGCTTTGTGCTATGTCATGAACTGCATTAAGTTTAGTTAGAATAGTATCTAATGCTGAAGCAGAATCCATATTGCTTCTCGCTGAAGTGTCGGGCGTGGGTGAAATCTGTTTAGACCGCTTCAGATTCCCTTTCGAATCTCTATCCTTGGGGGTCACACCCATGCCCTCCGCCATTGAAGTGCCCAACAACAAAAACACCTCACAGAATGACTGTATAAATGTGGAGAAGTCGTAGAGCAGGCGAAAGTGCTGTGAAGTATATTGAAGAACACACCACTGTAAAGCACAGCAAGGGGGAGCAAGCACAGAGGAAGACTTGAGGAGAATTAAAATTCCCACACAGACAAATGAATCGCCAACAGAAAAACAAGCAACCACTGGTATCAGGAAATAGTGTGAGGTACAGACTGCTCACTCAGTCAGAGCAAATATGATCTTCAAGCGTCGCAAAGTTTAAAGTTAGCAATTTGACATGTGTAGTCCCCCCAATGAGGTAAAACCAACTGAAAGCAGGTCGCAAGTAAGTCACTCAGCACTCAATAATTGCTGCCATTTTGTGAAAAAATAGTGCCTCCTCAGCATAGCGTCTTTTTAAAGAAAATCAGAGCATGACATAGTGAAGCATAAAGGATATCCACGCAATACCTCATACATGAAGGGAAAAAGGTCAGGAAAAGCCGTGATGCAGTTCAATGACCTACTGAAGTGATCCGTGAAGCAGCAGGGACTTTCACTTCCGCCGCCATTTTGAAGCTCGAGCTTGAGGAGAAAGTCGCCGAAACGAAAAGAACTCCAAAAGGACTCCAAACAGCCCGAAAATGATATGCAGCCTTCCCCAGGTGTTCCGCCACTCAAATCCGCCGCATGGTGATCGAAAAATCACCGATACAGCATGTTCCGACGAGCGGTCGCACCCGCGATCTGACGGAGCTCAGAAGGACGCGGCCATCTTGGTTGCGCGTCAAACCACGCCCCTCAATTTAGGGCATGTTTTAAGTGAGATCTCAAATCCTCTTCTATTTCATTAGAAAATTCTGACATGCAGACTGAAACAATCACTTTCAATACCAGCAGCAGACTTCCAGTTAACTCCTTGGTGAGCAGTAGCTTTACTACAGTGATCTAATGAACAACTAGAGTGCTAACATTCTGAATTTATGGCAAATGTGTGACACATCTGAATGCCTTCTTGATGGAATCAAAGTAAAAAACTGAAAGCATTTCCTACTGAGGAGACTGTAGTAAATGAGGAAATTAGGAAACTTCATAACAAATAAGTCTCCCAAGATGGCCACCAGAGAAAAAAGAGCCCAAATGTAGCACAAATATCACCCAGAGGTAGCCCACGTATAGCCCAATGACAGAAGTGTGCAAAACACTTTTTATTTTTTGTTTTTTTGCAGTTTTATATAGTGCAGACTGGTCAGGTATTGGGGTGCTTTACATGAGCATTAGTTACATCACACAAGGACAAATTCATGTTGGTTGACCCCTACACTACCCAAACACCACTGCACTACCCTAAACCCTAAAACACTACCCCCAGCACGACCCCCTTCACTACCCAAACACAACTGCACTACCCTAAACTCAAAAACACTACCCCCAGCACGACCCCCTACACTACCCAAACACCACTGCACTACCCTAAACCCTAAATCTACCCCCTACACTACACAAATACCACTGCACTACCCTAAACCCTAAAACACTAGAACCCAGCACGAGCCCCTACAGTACACAAACACCACTGCACTACCCTAAACCCTAAAACACTACCCCCTACACTACACAAACACCATTGCACTACCCTAAACCCTAAAACACTACCCCAGCATGACCCCCTACACTACACAAACACCACTGCACTACCCTAAACCCTAAAACACTACCCTAGCACGACCCCTACACTACCCAAACACCACTGCACTACCCTAAACCCTAAAACACTACCCCCAGCACGACTCCCTACACTACACAAACACCACTGGACTACCCTAAACCCTAAAACACTACCCCCAGCACGACTCCCTACACTACCTAAACACCACTGCACTACACTAAACCCTAAATCTACCCCCAGCATGACCTCCCACACTACACAAACACCACTGCACTACCCTAAACCCTAAAACACTACCCCCAGCACGACCCCCTACACTACCCAAACACCACTGCACTACCCTAAACCCTAAAACACTAACCCCAGCATGACCCCCTACACTACCCAAACACCACTGCACTACTCTATACCCTAAAACACGACCCCGTACACTACACAAACACAACTGTACTACCCTAAACCCTAAAACACTACCCTAGCACGACCCCCTACATTACCCAAACACCACTGCACTACCCTAAACCCTAAAACACTACCCCCAGCACGACTCCCTACACTACACAAACACCACTGGACTACCCTAAACCCTAAAACACTACCCCCAGCACGACTCCCTACACTACCTAAACACCACTGCACTACACTAAACCCTAAATCTACCCCCAGCATGACCTCCCACACTACACAAACACCACTGCACTACCCTAAACCCTAAAACACTACCCCCAGCACGACCCCCTACACTACCCAAACACCACTGCACTACCCTAAACCCTAAAACACTAACCCCAGCATGACCCCCTACACTACCCAAACACCACTGCACTACTCTATACCCTAAAACACGACCCCGTACACTACACAAACACAACTGCACTACCCTAAACCCTAAAACACTACCCACAGCATGACCTCCCACACTACACAAACACCACTGCACTACCCTAAAACACTACCCCCAGCACGACCCCCTACACTACCCAAACACCACTGCACTACCCTAAACCCTAAAACACTAACCCCAGCATGACCCCTACACTACCCAAACACCACTGCACTACTCTATACCCTAAAACACGACCCCGTACACTACACAAACACAACTGCACTACCCTAAACCCTAAAACACTACCCACAGCATGACCCCCTACACTACACAAACACCACTGCCCTACCCTAAACACTAAACCCTAAAACACAACCCCCAGCATGACCCCTACACTACACAAACACCACTGCACTACCCTAAACCCCCTACACTATACAAACACCACTGCATTACTCTAAACCCTAAAACACTACCCCCAGCACGACCCCCTCACAACACAAACACCACTGCACTACCCTAAACCCTAAATCGACCCCCAGCACGACCCCCTACACTACCCAAACACCTCTGCCATACCCTAAACCCTAAAACACTACCCCAGCATGAACCCCTACACTACCCAAACACCACTGCACTACCCTAAACCTTAAAACACTACCCCCAGCACTACCCCCTACACTACACAAACACCACTGCACTACCCTAAACCCTAAAACACTACCCCAGCACTACCCCCTACACTACCCAAACACCACTGCACTAACATAAACCCTAAAACACTAACCCCAGCATGACCCCCTACACTACCCAAACACCACTGCACTACTCTATACCCTAAAACACGACCCCGTACACTACACAAACACAACTGTACTAACCTAAACCCTAAAACACTACCCTAGCACGACCCCCTACACTACCCAAACACCACTGCACTACCCTAAACCCTAAAACACTACCCCCAGCACGACTCCCTACACTACACAAACACCACTGGACTACCCTAAACCCTAAAACACTACCCCCAGCACGACTCCCTACACTACCTAAACACCACTGCACTACACTAAACCCTAAATCTACCCCCAGCATGACCTCCCACACTACACAAACACCACTGCACTACCCTAAACCCTAAAACACTACCCCCAGCACGACCCCCTACACTACCCAAACACCACTGCACTACCCTAAACCCTAAAACACTAACCCCAGCATGACCCCCTACACTACCCAAACACCACTGCACTACTCTATACCCTAAAACACGACCCCGTACACTACACAAACACAACTGCACTACCCTAAACCCTAAAACACTACCCACAGCATGACCTCCCACACTACACAAACACCACTGCACTACCCTAAAACACTACCCCAGCACGACCCCTACACTACCCAAACACCACTGCACTACCCTAAACCCTAAAACACTAACCCCAGCATGACCCCCTACACTACCCAAACACCACTGCACTACTCTATACCCTAAAACACGACCCCGTACACTACACAAACACAACTGCACTACCCTAAACCCTAAAACACTACCCACAGCATGACCCCCTACACTACACAAACACCACTGCCCTACCCTAAACACTAAACCCTAAAACACAACCCCCAGCATGACCCCCTACACTACACAAACACCACTGCACTACCCTAAACCCCCCTACACTATACAAACACCACTGCATTACTCTAAACCCTAAAACACTACCCCCAGCACGACCCCCTCACAACACAAACACCACTGCACTACCCTAAACCCTAAATCGACCCCCAGCACGACCCCCTACACTACCCAAACACCACTGCCATACCCTAAACCCTAAAACACTACCCCCAGCATGAACCCCTACACTACCCAAACACCACTGCACTACCCTAAACCTTAAAACACTACCCCCAGCACTACCCCCTACACTACACAAACACCACTGCACTACCCTAAACCCTAAAACACTACCCCAGCACTACCCCCTACACTACCCAAACACCACTGCACTAACATAAACCCTAAAACACTACCCCCAGCACAACCCCCTACACTACACAAACACCACTGCACTACCCTAAACCCTAAAACACTACCCCCAGCACGACTCCCTACACTACCCAAACACCACTGCACTACCCTAAACTCTAAATCTACCCCCAGCACGATCCCCTACACTACCCAAACACCACTGCACTACCCTAAACCATAAAACACTACCCCCAGCATGACCCCCTACACTACACAAACACCACTGCACTACCCTAAACCCTAAAACACTACCACCAGCATGACCCCCTACACTACTCAAACACCACTGCACTACCCTAAACCCTAAAACACTACCCCCAGCACGACCCCCTACACTACCCAAACACCACTGCACTACCCTAAACCCTAAAACACTACCCCCAGCACGACCCCCTACACCACCCAAACACCACTGCACTACCCTACACCCTAGAAAAGAAACCCCACCCCATGCCTAATCCCCTTACCTCTCACTCCTCGTGGTTCCTCTCTCCTCGTGGTTCCTGCTTCACGTCGTCTCTGAGGGGCGGTGCACGTCGTTGTGAGGAAACGGAACAGCCTCTGTTTCCTTACAACGACATGGATCGTCTACATGTTTTTAGAACGCATGGTCATTTACCATACATACCTTTACAACAAAATTCGTTGTAAAGGCATGCGTGGTAAATGACCATGCGTTCTAAAAATGCATAGTAATGACTTCATGATGTACAACGCATGCGTAGTAATGCATGCGTTGTAATGGTATCGCAAAGTAAAAAAGTCATTGTAACGGCTGTTTACCGATCAAAGCTGGCCCATGTTCTTCAGTGAGACGTTTATTTGATTAATTAGGAGGAAGGAATGTGTTTTTTTACCGAAAAGTGCATTCCCGGCTGTTGTATTGTGAAAGTGTCCGCGTGGCCTGGTTTCACTTCCGGTGAGAGAGTGGAAGAGTCTGTTTGGATCTAAAGGAGTTCTGTTGTTGGACAGGGCCGGCGCGACATGTCATCAGAAAACATAGCTAATGGAAAGCGTCCTCCCTGAAGTGTGGAGCAGTGCCATGAGAGGTCAACGAGTGTGCGTCCCACCGCAGTATGACCGTACCGCGTGACCCATGTGCCACCTCCAGGGTACGGGAGGCAGAAGCGGCATCGCAGGTCCTCTTGAAGACCGTTGTAGCACTAATTCTACATTTTGGTACTAGGGCATTTTAACTTCGTTGTTCCTGCCAGATACAAAGAGAAGATCCTGTGTTATTCAGTGCCCTCGTTACCTTTTTTGTGGGTTGTGGTGCTTGTCACTTTGCTGCCCCGCCGGTGCACACGACTGGGCACCCCACCTCGTGTGCCATCTGCAGGGCCTCTGCCCTCGGATCACTGGTTTCGGTTTCTGGAGTGGCAACATAAACAGTTGCTCCCAAAGGACTAGCCTGAACACTTAGGTGAATATCCCCTGCACCAGCATTCCACGGAAATTCTTTCCTAGCTCTCCCACGTCAACAAGGACGTCATAATAGCACGGCTCCGCTCGCGACACCGTATGACGTCATCGGAGCCATAAGAGAACCTCGTCGGCGTGCTGACGTCAGTTCCACCCATTTTTCCGTGCCACCGAGGCAAACAGGGGACCGAGACATTTTCACATGTATACATAGTATAATAAATATATATATATTCACTGAAAAAACCATAGGTTTCAGGCACGTTATAGTTAGAAATTAGCATTTAAAAAACCTTAGAAATTCACTGAAAAAACCATAGGTTTCAGGGGCGTTATAGTTAGTTGGACATTTCACTCGTACAAAACCATAGAAATTCCCCCGTTATAGTTAGTTCAGCTAACTATAACTCGCGCGCACACAATGCACTGCTGATGACGTCACATATTACATCACTCATGACATGGTCAGTGACATCACTCATGACATCACTGATGACATCTCAAATGACATCACTGATGACATCACTGATGACATCATCCAGTGAATGTGTGTTTTTCTGAAAATTAAATATGTTTTATATATGTATATCTCAAGGTCGATGGAAGAATAAATGGGTATATAAGTGTCTAAATGGATGATTTTGTTTTGTAAAATTGATTGTATAACTGACTAAGTGTATCTTAGTGAATACATGGGTTAGTGAGTAATGTTTAAATATGAAAATATCTGTATCAGTCTCTCACTTTGTGTATAAGTGGCTGCATGGGTTGGTGAGTAGCTACATGAGTGTCTATATGGGTTATTAGTTGTTTTTTTGAGTATCAGTATGAGTGTCTGAGTGTCTGTATGGTTCGGTGGGGGGTATTACTTAGTGCATAGATGCATGAATGAGTGACTCACTGTTTGTATGTGTTGAAGACAGCATGTGTGCAGGACTGTATAGGTGGATGAGTATGTGTATGGGTGTGTTAGTGAGTGAATGACTGTCTCAATAGTGTCTTTATGAGTAACTACATATGTTTTAAACTAGTATATGTGAGTATTGGTGTATATAAGTGAGTATATGTGAAAGTGAGAGATTGGAAGAGTTCCTGTACAAATAAGTAGGTGTTTCTATAAGTGATTGTTAAAGAGAGTAAGTATGTGTAAGTTTCTGTAGAAGTAAGTGTGGTAGTGTGCGTATAACTGTATATGCAAGTAAATGGATGTTTGATACTTTGTTTGCATGTGTGACTATGTGTGTGAGTAACTCTATGGATGAGGATGTATAGGTGTATGAGTACATATGATGAGTGAGTACATGTAGGAGTGACTGTATAGGGACTGTTGGTGAATGAGTGGATGTGTGTGTAGATCTTGGAATTACTGAATAGGTGTGTTGTAACTGGTATTGGTATGTCCATTGTTTTGAAAATGTTAGTTTGTATTTTTGAGTGTGTGTATCAAAGGTTATATTAGGGTGAGAGGAGGTCTGCCACTCTATCACAAGGATGATGTCATCAGTGATGTCATCAGTGATGTCATTTGAGATGTCATCAGTGATGTCATGAGTGATGTCACTGACCTTGTCATGAGTGATGTAATATGTGACGTCATCAGCAGTGCATTGCGGAGCGCGCGAGTTATAGTTAGCTGAACTAACTATAACGGGGGAATTTCTATGGTTTTGTACGAGTGAAATGTCCAACTAACTATAACGCCCCTGAAACCTATGGTTTTTTCAGTGAATATATATATATATATATATATATATATATATATATATATATATATATATATATATTTACACATATATATAATATGGGTATTTATATATCTATATATAATTTTTTTTTAATATAAACATGGAGTCGCGTACAGGGCGCGAATCCCTGTACATTGCCCAGCGTTAGTTCCGGATCCGCGTACTGTACGCGGCTCCAGCGTGATTTTCACATATATATTTTTCATATATATAGAGAATAATTATATTAAGTTCAAGGTTAGAGGTTTGTTAAGATAGTTACTAAACTTCTATATTAATAAATGAAAGTTATTAAAACTTTTTTTAATAGTAATATCAGGAGTCGCGGTACGTCCGCGTAGATAGCAACTTCCGGATTCGCGTATGTGACGCGAATCCAATGTTTTTTTTAAACAATATTATATATCAGTCAGTCAAAAAAACTTTATTTCGGCTATACAGCCATAAAAGCACAAATGATTGTAACAATACATAATTTACAAAAAATTATAATACCCAACGATTGAATGTTAAGAAGATAATACAAAGAACCATTAAATCCATGGGAAATAATATGCTACAATTTTATAAAATGATTTCTGTCCCCACTATTACTCCACACCCTGTGGTTAACCACCATATGTATCAGCTGTTGCCAGATTATCTTGAAAACAGAAGTTTAAAAACATTTAAGACAATAAAAATATAGACGTTTAAAAAAATAATTTAAAAATAGAACGTTAAAATTACTTGACAAAAAGAAAAATATCAAAACAAATTCCCTAGTTGGAGATATGTGCAAATTTAGATCAATAGCATCTAATGAGAGAACACAATTAAATATTACCCTGCTCTTTTCCCTTTATAATGCCTCTACGTATACACCACATCGCGAATAAAAATCTCGAGGTGGCGACTACGAATAATGGATGTGTCTCATATTTTAGTAACCTAAAAATCTCGATATAATTTCTAAGCCCCAAATTTCTACAGAGTTGGAGGACCCACTTGGACCTGGACCTTTTATAGGCAGGACAGAAAAGTATAACATGGAGTTCTGTTTCTTCTGTCAAAGTGCACCCAGGACAATCTAGTTGAGTAGCTCCCTTCCATTTGTTTGTAAATGCACGGAGCGGGAGCGTCCCGTGTCTGAATTGTAAAAACAATTTCTTTGCCATGGAAGGTTGGATATTGTCCAGGGCCGACTCCAACTTGTATGGCTGTTTGACATCCAGGAACCTGGAGGTCAAGCAGCATGAGTTCATACTCTGGGACAATTGAACAAACTTGTATTCTTTAAAAGCGAGGGATAGAGACTTTTTAGGGATGGAGGGGCAGGTCTCTTCTGGTGTTAGCCACATATTTGCCCTCCCCAGTGCGTGGCATGTGCTCCTAATGTAAGACAGCCATGGTAAGTTCCCTGCTCCCAGTATGGACAGGACGTCCTTCAATTCCACCCTGTACGTTTCTAACTCGGGCGTGCTCCATAAGCGACACCAGAATAAAAGTGGACGAGAGGCAATTAAGTCGGCAATAGGGCCAATGCCCAAATCCATCCTTAGTGGGGTTAGGGGGTGCTTTTGGGAGACCCAACAGCTGCCTGATAAAAGTGTTCTCTGTTACAGATAGAATGTTAGAAGAGCAATGTCCCCAGAGTTCAGCTCCATATATTGAAGCTCCCCTTGCTTGAATCTTATACATTTCTGCTGGTGGGCCCACCACTTTATGGGTACAATTTTTGTGTACTTTTAAAATACCCCCTATAGACTGTGTTAATTTTAGGTTGGCTTTCTTTACTTGGGTCCCCCAATCCATCTTGTCATTCAGTGTAAGACCCAGATAATCAAAAATGGACACCCTCTCTAAGGGCCTGCCTTCCATTTGGGGGTGTGGGCAGTTACTAGTATTGGCATGGAAGACCATATATTTTGTTTTCTGGAGATTTATCTCCAAATCCCTCTTCCTACAGAATTGGCTGAACTCTTCCAGTACCCGCTGCATACCCATGGGTGATTTAGACAGGAGCAGCGTATCGTCCGCAAACATTAAAGCTGGTATTTTGCGGTTCGCTAGCCTTGGTGAATCTATGTCCTTCACTGCCAGGAGAGTTTCAATTAGACCATTTAGAAAGAGGGAGAACAGAGTCGGCGCTAAGACACATCCCTGTCTCACTCCTTTCTCTACAGGGAAGGGAGCTGTCAGTTCCCCTTTCTTACCATGTCTTATCCTCGCATATTATATATTAATATAGCTTTATTTAATTTATTTGAAATAAAGAAATACAGGTAAATGTAATTAAAATATTATCCGATAGTGCTAAACATTGTTGTAATGTAATTGCGGAATAGCGTCCGGTACACGGTGGCAGAGCGTTGGAGTCGCGCACACCATGTGACACAAAAAAAAGAGATTTGATTGGTTAAAGATTCTGTGATACTTAAGTTTGCTAGATCCCACCCTCTCTCTTCTAATTTTGGGTGTATTTGGCAACAGCCATACTTTTTGAGGACCTTTTAATTTTGCAGGTTTTTTTGGGTGTTTTGGAGGTTTTGCTGTTGAAATTGAAAATGGCAACTGCACAAGATCTGCAGGAGGAAGAGATACTTCAGGAGGAAGAAGAAGAGACACGCCACAAAAGAAAGGAGAGTGTGGTATGGGAATTCTTTTTTATTGATAAAATCTTAAAAACACAAAAAAACACGAAATTGTTAAAATATATATTATATATATATATATATATATATATATATATATATATATATATATATATTTATATATATATAAAATAGTTTTTAAAAAAGAAGAAAAAAAACGGTTCTTACAGAACCACCTATTTTGGTTTAAAAAAGAAAAGCTATAGGTTGTATGAATACATGAGTGAATGGACAGTTTGTGAGTGATTGCATGAGTGCATATGTACTGTCTGAGTGATTGGAAGAGTAAATGAGGAGAGTTTGAGAGAATGGTTGAGTGTAAAAGTAGTGCCTGAGGGACTGCATGAGTGCATGGGCAGTGCCTGAGTGAATGGATGAGTGCATGGGTAGTGCCTGAGTGAATAATTGAGTGCAAAAGTAGTACCAGAATGATTGCATGAGTGCAGCAGTAGTGCCTAGGTGATTGTATGAGTGCAGGGGTAGCGCCTGGGTGATTGAATGAGTGCATGGGTAGTGCTTGCGTGAATGGATGAGTGGATGGATAATGCCTGACTGAATGGATGAGTGCATAGGTAGTGTGTGAGTGAATGGTTGAGTGCATAGGTAGTGTGTGAGTGAATGGTTGAGTGCAAGAGTAGTGCCTGAGAGATTATATGACTGCATGGGTAGTGCCTGGGTGATTGGATGAGTGCATGGGTAGTGCCTGAGTGAATGGATAACTGTAAGGGCAATGACTGGGTCATTGGATGAGTGTATGGGTAGTGCCTCAGTGAATGGATGAGTGCATGGGTAGTGCCTGAGTGAATGGTTGAGTGCAAGGCTAGTGCCAGAGTGATTGCATGAGTGCAGCGGTAGTGCTTAGGTGATTACATGAGTGCAGAGGTAGTGCCTAGGTGATTGTATGAGTGCATGGGAAGTACCTGAGTGAGAGTTGGAGTACAAAGGTAATGCCTGGTTCATTACATGAGTCCACAGGTAGTCCATGAGGGAATGGATAAGTGCATGGGTAGTGCCTGAATGAATGGTTGAGTGCAAGAGTATACCTAAGTGATTGCATGACTGCATGGGTAGTGCCTGGGTGATTGGATGAGTGTATGGGTACTGCTTGAGTGGAAGGATGGGTGCGAGAGTAATGTCTGGGTCATTGGATGAGTGCATAGGTAGTGCCTGATTGAATGGATGAGTGTATGGGTAGTGTCTGAGTGAATGGTTGAGGGCAAAAGTACTGCCTGATTGATTGCATGAGTGCATGGGCAGTGTCTGGATGATTGCATAGCTGCAGGGTTACTGCTTCGGTCATTGAATGAGTGCATGGGTAGTACCTGAATCAATGGATGAGTGCATAGATAGTGCCTGAGTGAATCGTTGAGCGCAAGAGTAGTGCCAAGGTGATTGCATAAGTGCAGCAGTAGTGCCTAGATGATTGCATGAGTGCATGAGTAGTGCCTGAGTGATTGTATGAGTGCATGGGTAGTGTCTAAGTAATTGCATGAGTGCAGAGGTAGTGCCTCGGTGATTGTATGAGTGCATGGGAAGTACCTGAGTGAAAGTATGAGTGCAAAGCTAATGCCTGGTTCATTAGATGAGTCCACAGGTAGTCCATGAGGGAATGGATGAGTGCTTGGGTAGTGCCTGAGTGAATGGTTGAGTGCAAGGGTATACCTAAGTGATTGCATGACTGCATGGGTAGTGCCTGAGTGATTGCATGAGCGCAGGGGTAGTGCCTGGGTGATTGGATGAGTGTTTGGAAGTGCTTGAGTGGAAGGATGGGTGCAAGGGTAATGTCTGGGTCATTGGATGAGTGCATAGGTAGTACCTGATTGAATGGATGCATTTATGGGTAGTGCCTGAGTGAATGGTTGAGTGCAAAAGCACTGCCTGATTGATTGCATGAGTGCATGGGCAGTGCCTGGATGATTGCATAACTGCAGGGTTACTGCTTGTGTGATGGGATGAGTGCATGAGTAGTGCATGAGTTACTTCATGAGTGCTAGACTAATGTCTAGGTGCTTAAGTCAGTGCATGGATAGTCCCTGAGTAAAAGGATGACTGCAAGAGTAATGCCTGGGTCATTGGATTAGTGCATGGGTAGTGTCTGAAAGAATGCATGAGTGTATGGGTAGTGCCTAAGTGATTGCATGAGTGCAAGAGTAGTGCCTGAGTGATTGCATGAGTGCAGGGGTAGTGCTTGGGTCATTGGATAAGTGCATGGGTAGTCCCTGTGTCAAAGAAAGAATACAAGGGTAATGCCTGGGTTATCCTATTAGTGCAAGACTTGTGCTTCAGAGAATGGGTGAATACATGGGTAGTGTCTACATGAAAAGATGACTGCCTGCCTGATTACATTAGCAACATAATGATAGTTTTCAAATAGTGTAAAGGATCAATATTATATATATTAGGAACAAATAACATATAATTAAACTTTAAACATTTCTTCACAATATCATGCATATTATATTATGTATTCTTAGCTTTCCAGTAATTTAGATACATTACTCAGTAGAACTATTTTAGAGTAGTATTCTCCTAAACAGCATTAAAACTCGTTTCAAACTTCAACAGTACCTACTATAAAGAAGAAAAAGAAAAACTGGTATTTAATGATAATATATTACAAAAATTATAATATTATATTTTTCAGAAGTCAACATAAATTTAGAATTTCATAACATTTTCAGATTCCCTTGTTTGCTGTTCTCAGAATCCACTTAACTTCACCATACACAGTGATTTCAATGTAGTATCATCATTGAACAGCGGAGAAAAAAACAATCAAATTGATTGTGGGAAAACAAATCAGCATAGAGCATTATTTTCAATATGTGTAGCTATGTGTTTTCCTATCTACACTTTCTTAATTACTTCCTTCATCTACATCAACTCTTTTATTTATTTCAAATAATTTTGTGCAAATGTAGACTCTCATTTGCATCTGGTACAATATATACAACAAATATATAAAGTATTTCCTTTTAAACACAACTTTCCAAATGCAATATCAATTAGTGCAAATAGTATTCCAAGCACTAATTATAAATACTAATAGTTTCCACTCATATCTTCCCAATAGGCCGAATGATGTAGTCAAAACTTTGGCTTCAAAATAACAAATATGAATTTGGTAATTCATATGGCAATCTAGGTTTGAATTCCAAGTGGGCATCATTGCAATGTGTCCATCCCTTATTACACTTTAAACAAACAGTACAGTGTCCAGATGTTGTAGTAGGTCCATCATAGAAAATAATAGCCACTGCTCTAAAAGTTCTTCCTGAAATAGTCATTTGACTTACTTTAAAATTTGAAACTTTTGTTTGCAATTTTCTTCCATTTGCTCTACAACGTTGTAGCATTAAATTGAGATATTTTCCAAATCTTTCTATATGTAATGTAGACAACATCTTTGTTACAATGCGAACATCTCATGTCCTGATTAGCTGTTTTTATCAATTTGTTAAAAGGTACTGATTTGCAGTCTGGTATCGTCAAGTATATGAATCGTTCTGTTTGTATTTCAGTGGTAGAAGTAAATGAACACTCTTCACATTTATGATCCCATCTGTAACTTAGTCCAAAAATATTTTCAATCAGTATTCCTTCATCTTCTAATACTCCAAGCATAAGCATTAGAAATTCTTGTGCATCTTGTTGTATATTGAGAGTAAATGTCAAAGAACCAGTACACATATCCAAAAGATGCCGAACACCAGAAGCAGTATGCATTTTACTTCTATCAGTTACCAACTGTTGAAATACATGATGTAGTAAAGAGCAGAATCTATTTTCACGTTTTCTCATGATTTCATGTTGAAGATCTTGTAGATAAAAGACAACATTCAGAATCACAGAAGCATAACAGTTGATACCTGAACTATTTTTCAACTGGTATCCTACAATGTCATCAACAGTTTCTATTTTTTTTTCTTTACACCTTCAAATTTCTCTTCATTTGTTTTCTTTTTTTGAACCTCAATTCCATCTTTGACATATTTCTGTTTTGGACACACTACACATTTCTCATATATGGGATATTCACCTAAATCAGGTGTATAAAGTCTTCTTAAACGATTTTACTCTCTTACACAATTTGAATCAGCACTAACCTTTTTCTCATCGAAATCTATCAAATACAAACCAGACAATGTTCTTACTCAAGACAATGCAACGTATGCCATTCCCTCTTTGAACACTGTACTTCCAATATTTACAAAAGCACTGTATATTCTTAAACCTTGAGATTTATGAATAGTTACTGCATATGTTAAAGACAGAGGAAACTGTTTTCTGCAAACATACAAATCTTTTACAAGCAAAAAATGTACAACACAACGCCCAATCTGTCTTACCTCTTTAATCTGATCAAATTTTATATTAAAAAATTCTATTCCATCTCTGTTCTGAAATTTTACAAAATCAACAACTTTTCCCATTACTTGAAGCCTGGAGAAGAACTGGAGAAACACCAAGACAACCGAAAACCACATCACCTACAAGGATGCCTTGACGGACTACCATAACCAGATCAGAGCCACCAAGAGGAACTTCATCCACAACAAAATCCTGGCCAACTCCACCAACTCCAAGGAACTTTTCAGTGTCATTCAGGAATTCACCAACCCACGCAGTGAAGCCACAGACATCACACCATCCCAAGACCTCTGCAACAAGCTTGCAACCTATTTCCACCTCAAGATCAAAAACCTCTATGACAACTTCATCGACCATCCACCAGGTGCCACAGACGGCCCCCCGCCCCCCAGAAACACCAGCCAGCCCACCATCTCCAACTGGACACCGATTACGGCCAAAGCCACTGCCTCGACCATGAAAAGCATCCACTCGGGGGCCCCCACCGACCCCTGCCCCCCTCACATCTACCACAGAGCTGCAGCCGCCATCGCACCCGAACTACAACGCACCATCAACACCACCTTCAAAACAGGCACCTTCCCAGATGACTGGAAGCGCGCAGAAGTCAGACCCCTACTCAAGAAGCCCACAGCTGACCCCACCGACCTCAAGAACTATCGGCCCATCTCGCTTCTCCCCTTCGCAGCCAAAGTTGCAGAGAAAACAGTCAACAGGAAACTGACACGATTCATTGAAGAGAACGCCGTCCTCGACCCGTCCCAATCCGGATTCCGAAGCAACCACAGCACAGAGACCGCCCTACTCGCCGCCACAGACGACATCCGCACCCTCCTGGACCAAGGCCACTCCGCAGCCCTCATCCTCCTTGACCTATCAGCGGCCTTCGACACCGTCTCCCACCGCACACTAGTCACCAGACTACACGACGCAGGCATACAAGGAACAGCCCTGGACTGGATCTGATCATTCCTCACCGGAAGAAGCCAAAGGATCAGACTCCCACCCTTCCTCTCCGACCCCACAAAAATCACCTGCGGAGTCCCACAGGGTTCATCACTGAGCCCCACCCTCTTCAACATCTACATGGCCCCCCTCGCAGCCATCGTCCGACAACACGGACTCAACATCGTATCCTACACTGACGACACCCAGCTCATCCTCTCCCTCACCAAAGACCCCACCACTGCCAAACTCAACTTCCAGAAAGGAATGCAAGACGTTGCAGTCTGGATGACCAACATCTGCCTGAAGCTCAATGCCGAGAAGACAGAAGTCCTCGTCCTCTCTACCACCCCTTCTGCATGGGACAGCACCTGGTGGCCGACCGCCCATGGAAGCCCACCTACCCCCTCAGACCACGCCAAGAACCTTGGCATCGTACTCGACTCATCACTCACCATGAACCGACAGGTCAACGCTGTCACCTCCAGCTGCTTCAACACCGTCCGCATCCTCCGCAAGACCTTCAAGTGGATCCCCCCTGAGTCAAGGAAGACAATCACACACGCACTCATCACCAGCAGACTATACTATGGAAATGCACTCTATGCCGGCATCAACAAGTCCCTACTCTGAAAACTCCAAACAATAAAGAACACCGCCGCCAGACTCGTACTCGGCATCCCCCGACACGAACACATCAGCCAACACCTACGAAGTCTCCACTGGCTCCCTGTGGAGAAAAGAGTCACTTTCAAAATCCTCACTCACGCCTACAAATGCCTACACAACAACGGACCCAAATACCTCAACGACAGAATCAACTTCCACGTACCCAAAAGAAACCTCCGATCTTCCAACCTCGCATTGGCCGAAACCCCGCGCATCCACAGAGCCAGAGCAGGCGGAAGATCTTTCTCTCACATTGCAGCCAAGACCTGGAACGAGCTACCAGCAGACATCAGATGCGCCCCCTCCCTGAACACCTTCAGGAAGACCCTCAAGACCTGGCTCTTCGGCTAAACAGATCTGCAGACCCCCCCCCCTCAGCGCCTTGAGACCCTCACGGGTGAGTAGCGCGCTTACAATTCCCTGATTGATTACTTCATTTACTAAACCTTCTTCTACATTCAATTTATGCCGTACAATTACCCAACAGTTTATACATTCATGTAAAGTCTTTTCTAAGCCTGTAGTTTTAGATACAGACTTTTCCAAAGAATGCAATTTAGCCTGGTTTCTCTGTAAGAAGAATAGTCACTCCCTGGTGTTCAATTTTATCAATAGCTTCAATTTCCACTATTTGTTGTTTTTCCAGTTTCAAAAGTTCTTGAATAAATGTAGAACACTCTTGCAGTGTAGGCATTAGGCCAACTATAGACTTCTTTTCTCCAAGCTTATTGTACATTACTTCTGCCGCTGTGTTTCCAGTTGTAAACAAGTTCCTTAGTAGACGACTTTCTAAAGCTTGTTTACCATGTTTTGTCAAAACACCAATTCTTATGTCTTGAAGAATATTTCCGTAATCTTCATCACTTGCTTGTCGCATATTCCTTATATTCAAAAAGTAACCAAATGTTCACATTTCCAATACTTCCCAAAGATTTCCTAGTGTTTTCATGGACAAGTGTTTCAAAAACAGGTTTTTCTTTTAGGAGTAAATTGCAGTAGATCTCCGAACACAATTAAATGTTTTTCTCCAAACAGAACATCATAAATTGTTTTTAGAAATTTGTTGCATTCTTAAATGTTCAAAGGCAAGCATTAAGTTTGAGACCATGCTCACCTCATCAATGATTAAAAGTTCCATTTTCTTCAGTTCATAACAAGCTTCTCCAGATAGCTTCTGATATTCCAATTTATGATCATGTTCAACTGGTAGCATAAGTAATCGATGTAAAGTAATCCCTTTAATGTTGTGTGCTGCTAATCCTGTTGGAGCTGTTACAACACAAGATAAATGTGATTTTGTAGTTTTGTGTAGATAACTGGTCAAAACTTTATTTAAGAAACATTTTCCTGTTCCAGCTTGATTGCTGATGTACATTAGAATAGGTTTAAATGATGAACATTTGCATTCTTTTTTTCATGTACCAAACCATGTTGTATCTGTTCTTTCACTTGTAGCTATACTTCTTTCTGTTCAATATTTAGTTCTTCTTCTAACTTTTCTAACTGAATAATATACTGTTGTGCTTGTTGCATTGCAATTTCTACCTCATTTATGGCTATTGCTGCTTCATTTTCGATAATTGGTTGTCCCAGTGGATCGTGACTTAGTGGACCAGAACTTTGACTATCTTGAGAACGTTCTCTAGCTATTTCAGCTGCAATAGTACTTTTTTGTTCAATCTCATCATTTAACATTTGTAGATATATAGGGGAAATTGTGCACTGAATACTATATTTACATGCATTAAAAGAATCTTCATAGCAGTCGAAATCTCCAAGTAATTCTGTTTCACTACGCCAAGGCTTGAACAGTTGCAGAAGTGCTAAATAGAAATATTTCCTCTCATCGGGACTATCGTAACTGAGTTTTCTGTGGTTAATAAGATTTCCTTTAGAAATTATTGGACTTGGGAATCCAAAACGACATTTTGTATAAAATGTCCCTTTAGACTTAGTACCTTCGTAGACAGTATTTTCCACATCGATGACTTTGAAACCGTAAAACTTGTTGTCTCAAGCTCTTTTCTCCTCCTTCTCTTGGAATGGCACAGGTAACATACTGTTCGATGAAAGACAAAACAGTTTCATCAGTATCAGTTTCAAATTTTGGAGCATTCTTTATCCATAATAGCATGTGTATATGAGTAGCACCTCTGGCTTGGTAATCCTTTCTCCCCCAAAAATCTGTTACCTCTCCAAGAGGTGGATTATTTTTATTGCAGATAAATGACATCATAGCTTAAAACCTATGATTAAAATACCTGCACACATTTACAGGATCCAAGGAACACAGTTCTCCAGCTGTTTTCAATTCAATGTTTTTATCATTTGAATTTGCTTCTCGTAGAAATTCAAGTAAATCGTCCCACGAATATTCAGCACAGCTAAGTGTTACAAACCATGTAGGAGTACCTAAGTTTCTTAACATACATGTATGTTCTCCATGACGACGATACCAATGCTCATTGGTACCACGTTGACACGCCATCAAATTAATTAACTGAGATTCTAAATGTTCATCTCTTTGTTGAACTTTGTCCATGAATTCCTTTGCAGAAACATGTGGAAGATGAACTCCTGTTTTTAATATGTGGTTCACTGCATATGAAAGTGCAGACAAATCACTTTCAAACAGAAGATGAAATATATATGGAATGCACTTTCGAAATTTTGGATCTTCAGAGTACAATTTTGTCAAGCGTTATTCTGCAGCTGGAATCCGTACAGCTCGCTCATCAAATCGTCCACCTTCTCCAGTGGGGAATAGCTGTGGAAAACAACGAGCTTCTAAACGTTTTTCCCATACATTGATGGGAGTTCTCGTTGCTTCCTTCATTTGAAACAATTCAATACTGTTTCCTATCACTTCTTTTGAATGTAGAGGATGTATAGTATAATGTTCATAAATCTCTTCACTGTTAAACTTGTCCACTTTTTCTATTTGGCCACTTGAAATTTCTGTTTCATCTTCTAAGCATATTACCTGTTCATCAACATTTACATACTTATAATAAATATTATTCTGTACCAGTTATATGCAGCCTTTACAAGTTTATTAACATCTACAAACTCTTGCCATATTTTTCGACTCTTTGTTGGTACATGATTAACTAGAATAACTACTGGCTCATTTTCCTCCCTGTCTTCACCAACAGTTTCAATATTTTTCTTAAAATCTATAGGTAAGTACACAACTCTTCCTTTCAGACCTTTTTGTAAATCTGTTGGGGGCAGCTTATCTGTTTTAGGCTCAATACGAACTATAGCCTGAAATGGGTGCCAGATTGAATAAGAATGGACTCATATGCATTCAAATCTGCCAGTAACGGAGCATTAGCTATCAACTCTAAGTTGTTATGTACTGCTCTAGCTGGTATTTTGTTCTCTTCTAATTTGTTGTAACAATATTTACAAATATGTTGATCAGTAGCCAACTCATATCGACCTTCTACCAACAAAGAAGCACCAAATTGCTGCCACTTATCATTGTTTTCCTTTTCACTTTTTAAATATAAATCAACATTCCTAGTTTGACTTGTATAGTGAGTACGTTGACAACAAATACAAACATAGTTTGGTTTTTCAGATGAAACTGTCTTAAACTTTGTAATTTCTTCTGCAAACTCATCAATACTAATCTCTTTCAACTGTATTTCAACACCTACACTTATCAAGCTCTCACTTTCTCTAAACTTCTCTTGTGAACCAAAAATCGAAACTGTATATCATGACAAACTTTTTGTACATCTGATACAACTGTGCAAAAGATCTGTGTTCATTTCACTTAAACATATTGCAGGCCTTTTTTCATAGTAGAGTCTCCTTACTAACTTCAGCATTTCTGAGTGGTGTACTGCTAACATTCTTAAATGATGAAAAGTACTTTGACATACTCTTCTTGAAAGACAAGCCAGAAAATGACCCTGCAAGTTAGTATATTTTCTTACTTTACATGGATCTAATCCTTGTAACATCTTAATTTTCTGTTTAAGACTTTTTTGGCATATCCTCGTAAAAAATGTGTAATATGTCTATAGATTCCTGTCAAATACTTCAAATACTACTACAATCCCACTTATATACCGGAGCTTGTGTAGGCTTCCCTTGAACTTCTTCAGCTATTATTTCTTCCACACTCCTAACAACCATTTTTTCTTTTGGAATAGGACAACCATCTTTCATCTCATAGCATAAACCACTAGTATCAACTGCATGAACTGTTGAAAATAGCTTTCTTCATTAAAGAAAGGCTCATTACTAGAAGTGTGCTTCCATTCATACTAATATAAATAATTTTCGTTTCAATTCAAAAGCAGTATCTACTACACTTTCACAAGTTTCTTGACAATGCGGAAAGTCTCCCGGGGAGAATTAGCTGCACAGGAGATTTTCTCGCCAAAATATTGAGCTTGAGTTTTATTAATCTCGTTCTTATATATTTTAATAGTATCCCTGTACTGCTTTTTCTTGGAGGGGGAAAAGTCTTTCCTCCAGATTCTCTCCGCTCTTTTACACGCTTGTTTCAACTCGCGAAGATAGGGTGTGTACCAGGCTGATCTATTCGGCCCTATGATCATCTGAATGCTCTTCTTAGGGAGAACCTGGTCTAACGTCCCTTCGATCCAATTATTAAACTGATCATTAGCTAATATAGGATCGATATTAGTGGGAGGTTTGGTATTTTCCAATAGGGGGACCCAATTTTCTAACATAAGTTTTGGCCAGCTACGAACTGTTTTTCTTGAAGGTCGACCAGATGAAATAACAGACTTCGGGGACCAGTATAGAGAGATCAAATAATGGTCTGACCAAGGGATAGGGGTAGGTTTAAGGCAAAGTAGCTCTTGCAAGTTAGAGAAGACAGGATCAAGAAGGTGCCCTTTTAGATGTGTTACATGGGATACCTTCTGAATAAGTTGGAGGGCGGCAAGATCGGAGATAAGTTCTGATGCGGCCGTTGACCCACCGTCATCAATATGAATATTTAGGTCGCCTAAAATAGTAAAATTTGAGGCAGTACTAGCCAGCTTCGTCACAGTTTCTGACAATGAATTAAGAAACTGGCATATGGGACAGGAGGTCGGTAAATTAAAATGCCTGAAAGGGAGAGTATCGGTGTGAGTCCTATAGAAAAATGAAGGTTCTCACAATCAATAAGGGGGCTCCCAAAGGTTCGGCAAGTAAGATGGTTTTTGTAGATAATTGCCACACTGCCTCCTTTCCCTGTTGCCCTGTCTAACCTTTGTAGTAAATAATTAGGGGGGAGAGCTTGAACAATGTCAGGTTCAGAGTGGAAATTAGTCCATGTTTCGGTAAGAAACAAAATGTAAGGGCTTTCATCTGATAGCAGAATGAACAACTCAGCAGAGTGTTTTGGTAGTGACCTGCAATTGAGCAAAATACATTTTAAAGTTCTAGCAAGCGGTCCTTCAAGGGAGGGAGGGGGGGAGAGACTCTGAGGCCTAAAAGGGCAGAACTTGCAGCTGGGGTCAGGGCTACTGAGGTTGATATTATGAAAGCAACCTGGTTCAAAGGTCTGCCTTAAGCGTTTCAGATGGTTTGAACTATAACAATGCCTCTCTTGAAGAAAAGGGGCATTATTCATGGCCCCTGCCGGACGCGGACGGGTGCAGACGGGCTTGCCTTAGGCGTGCCTTCGGGCTTTAAGTATCCCGAGCAGGGTACAGCAACTAGAGCGCTAACCCAAAGCAATCTTTGTAATATTACAATTATAAGTCTTACCATGTTCCTAAATACATGCATACATGCATCTCTACCTTTTGCCGCTGGCAATAACATGCATCCTATTTTTCAGTGCACAATGTTAATGAACAGCAAATCACTTATCGGCTTTTTCAAAAACAGCATCTTTTCCACCATTTTAGATACCTCTCATTCTACCAACTGACTACCTGAGCTACAGACATCTTTTCATTCCTTCCAGACATCCCTTCAGGATGCTTACAGTACGGATTGTAGGGCCCAGCTATGTTTTCTGGTGCAAAAAGTATGCTGAACACAGAGGTAGTGACAAAGACCTAGGTTTTCAAAATGTAGATATAAAATGGATTGCACAGAGAGAATTAAAGTGGCACCAATTGATGCCTTTGGTTAAAACCTTTTTGCAGCTCCAACCCCCTGACCTCATGATTGTGCACTGTGGTGGCAATGACCTAGACACATTGACTGGGGTAGGTCTGGAAATGCTAATGAAGGATACCTTTGCACACTTGATGTTGCTTTTGCCTCAAACTGTCTTTGTAAACTCTAATATATGCCAAAGACAGAAATAGAAGTGGTCAAATCAATTCTGTCCACAGTTTGAGAAAGCTAGGAAGGATGTCAATAAAGCTGTTTCTGCTTACCTCAGAGACCATAGGATGGGCTCCATCTATAACAACATTCTAGGTTTTGATATGGATGACATCTATAGAACTGATGGAGTTCACTTCACAGATGAAGGAAACAGAGTATTTCTCAACAACCTTAAGCTGTGCGTCTGCACTTACATGTAGCTCCAAGAAAGTCATAATGAAAACAGGGGCTCTTTTTAGAGCCACCCTATAACCCAACAGTGAATCATATTAATTCTTTTAAACATACATACTCTTTTTTAATTTTTTATGGATTTGCGAACCCGTCGCAAATCCGCAAAACAAAAGCATTAATTCAATGTACTACAACACAATACACTTTTCGTTTATCTTTTTTTTATATATATTATTACTAACGCTGTCAAATTTAATGTGATTATTAACTTCAATCTCACTAACTCCATAAAAAAGTTCAGAAATGCAACACTACCTTCTAAATTATATACTATTAAATTATTTATTTAAGGTAGATCCGCGAATCCACCGTGAAGTTACACTGGGGGGCCGCGCTGAGAGCCGCGAAGGGGTCACGACTCCTATGACGAGAAAAAAAAAAATTGATGCCCCCCAGCTCCATTACCCAATGTCTGCCCTGGGGACCCCATCCCCCAGGGCCTGACAAAAATGTATCTATGGAAGGGGAGCCGCGTGGCCCCCCTTCCCTGGGCGTCTTTTGGCCCCTGGGACCCCATCCCCCGGGGCCTGCCCAGCCTTTCTTTTTCTAATAAATTTTGGAGGGGAGCTGCGTGGCCCCCCTCCTGAGGCCAATTATGGCCCCTGGGACCCCATCCCCTGGGGCTGGCCTTACGTTATAAAAAAAAATGGAGGGGGGCAGCATGGCCCCCTTCCTGGGCCATTTGTGGCCCTGGGGACCCCATGCCCCGGGGCTTGGCTTCTTAGTGGGGACCACGGGGGAGCCCCAATGCCCCTGTGGTCCCTGCCGGCTACCCACCTCCTGCACGAGCCCACATTGCTTTTGGGCAAAGGGAAATGCAGACATGCAGCTACCTTTGCCCAAAAGCAATTCTGCTTCGCTTCATGGAAGCGAGAGCAGTTTTTCTGCTCTCGTTTCCATGAAGCGAAGCAGATGTTTGCTAAGGCAGGGCGGGAGCAGTGCTCCTGCTCTGCCATAGCAAGCTGCAATGTCCCGGAGGTGGGCACCCATGGACATTGCTGGAGCCGGCCCTGGGGGGTGGCGGTCCCAAGGGCCATGGGAGGCTCCATGAGGGGGCCACACGTCCCCATCATCAAATTTAAAGCCTTGGGGAGGTGGTGGTCCTCGGTGCCATGTGGGGAGGCAGGAGCCCCCCACTCTTAATGTTGTTAATTGAAGCCCCGGGGAGGTGGCGGTCCCCGGGACTTGGGGGGCCCACATGGCCCCCCACATGTAATTGCTCAATGTCCCGGGGAGGTGGTGGTCCTCGGGGCAGTGTGGGGAGGGGAAGGAGTCCCCTACATATTATTAATAAAAAAAGACCCGGGTAGGTGGCGGTCCCAGGGCTGAGGGTGAGCGGGAGGCCCCCCGCATTTAAACATTAAAGCCCTGGGGAGGTGGCAGTCCCCGGGGCTTGGAGGCACCCGCGAAGCCCCCCAACCATAATTAAGGAATGCCCCAGGGAGGTGGTGGTCCCGGAGCAGCGTGGGGCGCAGGAGCCCCCCACACATTTTCATTATTAAAAAGCTCTGGGAAGGTGCCCCCGCATGTATTTTAAACATTGCCCCCGGGACCTGGCCCACACGGGGGCTAAATTAAACAAAGCATGGAAGACCGCACTTTGTTTTTAAAAAAGATTTCAGCGGGATTTGTGCACCCTACACGAACCCCGCCGAAAATATTTAAAAAATGCTTTTTTCTGAGCAGGCCTAGGGGGTCAGGGTGTTTCTACCCGGCCCCCTTTTCTTATTTTTAATTCTTTTTTTACCTTTTTTCTTGCGACTCGGTTCAACCAAGTCACAAGATGGCTGCCAACACTTCCTGGTTTGAAGTTTTGGCAGCCAATCAGAGTCAAGCTCGTGCTCGGGAGGGTTTGCGGATTACTTTTGAAAGCCACTAAGAACTTAATCCACTTTTGAGGATTGTTTCATAAGCAGCCATGGGTAAATGTACCCCCCCTGCGAAGGGTCCCGTTACCCGGAAGAAAGCCCCATCTGCACTATTAAATGCCCAGCCGACCACAATTTATAAAATGCTTCAGCAGGCAATCGGAGCAGTGTCCAATGAAATCGAGCACACTGAGAGACGCCTCTCTCTAACACCGATTCTTGCCCCTAGTCCAACTCCAACAGAGCTGGGGACCCTGTCTTTATCTCGAACACCAAATGTGATCTTAGATCCAGTGCCCCCATGTACACGAGCAAAGACAGGTCCTGACCATGCCCCTAAGATCCCCCTGGGAGGCGGTGGAAAGAAGAAAGGAGGGAAACGGAAGCATGTTACACATAAGGGAGCAAGGTGGAATAAACAAGCTCCCGACATGCTATCAAGCCGGTCCCCGGGGGGGCAAGGAACAGATGAGCGATTGCAGATGACTCCCGCTATGGGTATCTAACCTGGTATTGGAACTTAAAGCTCATTTTACCTCGACTGTAAAAGTTGTACTCTATGCTTTCACGACACGTATTGATAAACTATCATCATTGGTGGACCATTGGGTGGGCAAAGCTGATGTTATCCTTAATTCAATTGAGTCTATCAAATCCCCTACTCCAGAGTCGGTCTTGCACCAAAACAAGGTAACAACAACCACTCTCGACGAACCACCTCTCCCCACAGGTTCTAACATAATCGTGCAAAAGGATGCAGCTCCCACTCCTAGATTGTCCGCCCCGCAGAGCCGGGATTCAGTTAACCCCCAACAGAGGCCTCTTTGTTGTCCCCTCTCCGAACCTATAAACAGGCCTACACCGATTACATCAGGCCCATCTGACCAACAACAAGCTGGAAATAACCAAGATGTTTATAAGAGGACCCCACCACATATTAAATCAAGGGAAACCCAACCCGCACTACCATGCATTGACTTGCCCCCAGCCTCCACTCCCTACGTCATTGTATTAGCCGGAGTACCTGAACTGGAAAGAGGCTTAGGGGAGACACATTTTGAATTTAAAAACAAATGCATTTATTGGTTAACCAAATATAGGCCTCTCCCTTATCAAGATCAAAGTGAAATCCTACTCACTCGCAGGGTAAGCTTGCTGGGGTGGAGGCGAAAAGACATACCTGGGGATTGTGTTGTGATCAACTTTAGGGATGCCCGGGCTGTCCAACACATCTTAGATTGGGGTTACTCAAGGGAGACTGGGGGTATCCTCTCCTTGCCCCTTGGATATTTCTATCCCCCTAGGCATATGCCGGATAACGAGAGAAGCACGGCCAAGGGCTGGGGGGCGAGCGACCAGAGTGGTGCTAGGCCAAAAACAGGCTGGGAACGTCCAACACCAATGATGTATAATATCCCTGTTAACAACAGATTTAGCTCTCTGGATTTGGTAGATTGACTAAATCCAACCGATCCCTCTAATAAATGGTCCAGTGATAAAAACAAGGCCAAATTGGGACACATGCATCAGGATGGCCTCCTACACAAGGAGGGACACGGGAAGAAAAAAAAAAGTTTCGGAGCAGACCCATGAGGGTAGTGTCCTAATTCATACTTTCACTCCACTTAGTAATTCAAACAGGGCTAATGAATGTAGTCATAGGGGAGGGGCAGGGTACAAAGACATACACCAAGCTCCATTAGAGGAAAGCCTTACCCCCCAGGCCTCCCCAGCTAATTCAGTGGAACCACAAAGCACTCGGATCTTATCCTGGAACATAGCTGGCCTTAACTCGAAACTGGATCTCCCAAATTGGGGGGCATTCATAGACCAACAGGAGCTATGCCTGTTCCAGGAAACATGGTCAAAGACAGACATATTTAGAGTGGGCTACGTGTCGTATTGTATCCCAGCAGTTCAGGGGGCTAGGAGGAGACCCTCGGGGGGTCTATGCACCTGGGTAGGAGTGCACTTGGGATGCAATGTTAAACAGTTAGAGACCCCGTCCCCTGATATTCTGTGCATCCTCCTTTCTCTTCATAATTCTATGAGGATTGCAATAATTAATGTCTACTCACGGCCAGTGAGTTATGGACAATCCTCTCACACGCTCGATTGCCTTACCTCATTTCTTTCCACTATATCAGAGAACTGCCGGGTAATTATAGGAGGGGATTTCAATTGCCAATTTGAGCCCCTGAATGGCCTATCCACTAGTATTACAAGTGAGGAGGACTCGGTATGGTCAATTCCGGAACCTAATATCCAACCAATACGGGCATGGACTCCTCTAGCATTACAAATGAATGCAGTTACACTTAGCCACTCACTAAGGGCCTGTAATGGCCGACTCTCATCCGACAGTCCCGGGAACTTTACTTTTAATAGACCCGGGCAGGCATCAATATTAGACTACACTTTGGTAGATGTCAGCCTCTGGCATAGGGTTATTGATTTTAAGGTTGTTTCCCGTCATGAGAGTGATCATAATACCTTGGTCCTAGAAATATCCCTTCCCTTTGCCAAAGACCTCCCAAGCATATCCACAAACCCCAACCCAAGCCTAGTATTGGACGAAGGAGGGAGGAGGGTACGCTGGGGTGAACTTGCTCAAACACCGGACAAAGTGGCCTCTCTTTATCAACAAATCGTCCCCTTCTTAGAAGTTGCGTTTCGAATATCTGCAACTAGCAGTAGTATAGCGTCCCAATTGATACTGGCAAAAAATAACCAGGACCTGTTCTCCACACTGGCACAATTTTTTTTTAATCGTAATAGACCCAGGCCAAATTTTAAACCAAGGCACCCATGGTAAAATAAACATTGTAAGGTAGCTAAGCAAGCCCTCTTAACCTCTATTAGATCGAACGATAGGCCACGAATCAAGGAAGCCAGAAATCAATATAAAAAATTATAACTGGAGCAAAAATTAACTGGGAAAATGATAAATGGGAAGCAATAAAAACAGCACTGGATAACCATGATATGAGAGCCTTCTGGAATTTAGTTAAGACAGGGAAATCCGAAGGCCAATTGGCTATAGGACCAAACCTAGGGGAAGAAGTTTGGAGAACTCATTTTAAATCTTTATACTCAAGGCCCGTAGAGGAAGAGGGCAGGGCAGAATCAGTCACCTTAGATGTGAACCCCACAAATTTAGATCCTCCCCCTTGTACAATGAAGGAGATCACAGTGGCATTGGGTAATCTACTTCCAGCAAAAGCACCAGGGCTGGATATGATACCTGGTGACCCATTTCGATCCGAACCCGCAGTCTGGGCACCCTACCTGTGGTCATTATTTAATGCCGTTTTACAAGGTATGGCGTTGCTCCCCACCTGGGCTGGAGCAGAAATTATCCCCATTTATAAAAAGGGCTCACCTCTCTATCCAGAAAACTATCGCCCCATAAGCCTCCTGGATGTCACTCAAAAAATCTTTGCTTGCGTACTCCTAGGGCGATTGCAATCCTGGATAGAAGAGAACAATGTGTTAACACCTTTACAAGCAGGATTCAGGGCAAAGATCTCCATCATTGACCAGATCTTCAGATTACAACTTATCCACTGGAAAATTGTGATCCTAGAGGGTGGCAGCCTCTACCTCACATTCGTGGATCTTAAATCCGCGTTTGACTTGGTGCAGCGAGATCAACTATGGGGCATACTTCTTGATTTGGGAATACCAGAATACCTCTGCCACCAGCTGAAACATTTGCACCAAGACAACTATGCGAGAATTAGATATGGTAAAAATTGTGAACTTTCCGCCCCTTTCCCTGTAGAGAAAGGGGTGCGACAGGGATGTGTCCTGGCCCGACACTCTTCTCTCTTTTCTTAAATAGCTTAATTGAAACTCTGCTAGCTGGGAAAGACATTGATGCTCCGAGGCTGGCGAACCGCAAAATTCCAGCACTCATGTTTGCGGACGATACGCTGCTACTCTCCAAATCGCCCATGGGTATGCAGAGGGTCCTTGAGGTATTCAGCTCTTTCTGCAGAAAGAGGGGACTGGAGATCAACCTCCAAAAAACCAAGTACATGGTTTTTAATGCTAATACCACAAATTGCCCACATCCCCAACTGGATGGAAGGGCCCTAGAGAGGGTGTCCATTTTTGATTATCTAGGGATCACACTCACTGAAACAAATGGACTGGGGGACACAAATAAAGAAAGCCAGTTTAAAACTGACTCAGTCCACGGGGGCATCTTAAACGTTTATAAAAGTTGCACCCACAAAGTGATAGGTTCCGCAGCAGAAATCTACAAAACACAGGCTAGGGGAGCTTCACTGTACGGGGCAGAATCATGGGGCCATTGTCCATCAACTTCCCTATCTATGCCAGAGAACCTATTCCTTAGGCAACTGCTGGGCCTCCCTATGAGCACCCCATTAACACCGCTCAGGATGGATTTAGGGATTGGCCCTATAGCAGATGTAGTCTCCTCTACACCCCTCCTATACTGGCGACGCCTGTGGAGTACACCTGAACTAGCTGACTATAAAGAGGAGTTGAAGGATGTTATGATCCTTCTAGGTGCAGGGAAACTCCCCTGGCTAGCTCATATCAGGAACTCTTGCCAGGCATTAGGGAGGGCAAATATGTGGACTACACCAGAAGAGACCTGTCCCACAATCTCCAGAAAGGCACTACTCGACTCCCATAGAGAACACAAACTGGCCTTACTATGGCAGGGGACTAAACCAAGCTGCTTGACCTCCAGGTTTCTGGATATCAAGCAGCAATACAGGTTAGAATCGGCACTTGATTACATCCAACCACTTATGGCAAAGAAATTATTTCTCCAATTCAGACATGGGGTGCTCCCGTTGCGAGCATTTACTAACAATTGGCAGGGAGCCCATAAACTTGATTGCCCAGGGTGCGATCGAGTTGAGAAAACTGAATTGCATGTCCTTTTCTTTTGCCCCGCCTATGTAAGGCCAAGGTCTAGGTGGCTGTTACAACTGTGCAGAAATATGGGGATCAGACACTACATAGAGGTGCACAGGCTCCTCAAGTATGAAACTGATACACTTACTGTGTTCGCCATTTCTCGGTTCCTTCACTCGATGTGGTGCATTCGCAGAGCTATTTTAAAGAAAACTATTTTAGGAAACCCCTAGCTCCTAGCATCCTATATACACGCTGCTATGCCATGTTTGCACATATCCATTGTATGATTATTGTTACTGCAACTATCCTTCCTCCGGGTTCCTTTCTTTAAATGTATTATATTATTTGTTTTAACGTGGCTTTTTAACATTGTTATATACATCTACTAGATAAAGTCAAAAGCTTTTTTAACCACTGATAGGAGTTTTATATACTAATGAATTGGCTATCTGTTCAAATATGCGTTACCTTAACCCCTCCTGCACTCAAGGTAGAATACACAAACTCTGCTGATCATTGTCTTGTGTCTAAGCATAGTACCGAGTGTTGCTGCGAGGGAGCGCATTTAAGAATGAATTAGAAAACTTTGCACAAATTAGATATGTACTATTTTTTAACATATCACTAATGTACACAAGTTTTATGATGACACATTTTAATGTTTTTTCTTTTTATTTAAAATGTATTGTATTGCCTCTTTTTATGTGCTTTTTATGGCCGCACGGTCGAAATAAAGCTCTTCTGACTGACTAAATAGTAATTTCTCAGGAACTTCTGAACGGATTTACACCATTTAAAGCAAAGAGTGCACTCTGAACCAAGAGCTACCTCTCTGCCAAAGTTGGTCAAATCCCGTTCAGCAGTTCGGGCTGTAGCTGCGACAAAATCTTCCTATGGAAATTAACATGGAGAAAACGCGTTTTGGGACCCCATTTTTTCTCGACCCCCGCTTGACGAATCACCCCGAAACTTTCAAGACAGGAGCTGACCTGAGTGGACATTAGTTTTGAAAAGTTCACGAAGATTCGTCAAATGGCGCCAAAGATATTGGCAAAAGAAAAAACGCTTTTTGAATAGAAACAAGGTCCTAACTATCTATATACATATATATAATATATATATTTGCATATTTATTTTCCCCTTTCTCTTTACTATATTGCCCCCTCTCCTTAGCCCTCCGTCCCTTCCCTTGGTTTGGTATATTCCTGGAATGTTGAGATCGGTAGAGTTTTAGCCGTGGCTGTCATTCTTGACTAACCTGTGACGTGAGTGAAATAAATAATTGTTGTCTCCTACTCTTGCCTCGGTGTTTCGTTAATTGCATCAGTCCTCTTCTGGATCACCACCTGGTCCTAGGAATTAGAGAATTTTAAATTACCACCAAACATCAAGTCAGGCAGGTAAGCATCGAACGCATTGGTCATGAACGAGGAAAAGCCATCACAGTTTACTCACATAGGCCGAAAATGCCAGATCATCATTACCTGGAATGGAAGCGTCGATACAATAATGAGGATTGATTTCAGGAAATTGTATTAATGGACTGCTGGGGCTAACTCGTGCATACCAATAACTTTCAAGCTGAAACCCAAGATGATCAGCATTAATTAGCAGCACTAATTATCATGAAATGCTCAAGAACACGAAACCCTATAAAAAAAAAAGTCAATTTAAACAATAGTTAATTTCTTGTGTCGGAAAGGAGAAAAGCAATTTCCTAACTACTGATATATTTCCACGTTTCTGTATAAACTAGCATGAAACCGCTGATCATGGTCCTACACAAAATGATGAGCAGTCTTTTACATCATTTTATAGTTAGCTCACTCTGTTAAATGCTAACAAGTCAGCCTATGTTAAGGCCAAGACAAACCTTTAGTACTTACAAGGTAATTCTGCCTGTTCTACTTTTACCACGGCTAAGAGGTGCAGCTTTTATCATTCAAGTTCAGCAAGCAAATTGCATTTGAAGATTTGGAGGAAAGTGCAGCATGGGCACAGGTAAATGGTGACTTGTCACTGCGCTAAAGAAAAGAAAAAAATAGTTGCACATAAATTCCAGGTGACACGCTCTCCGACCAGCTCTTCAGGCATCCACAAAGAACAGGTTAAGTGCACCACGAATTAAGTAGAATTTAGAATGTGCTGTGCTGGTGGGGCATTCTTATTAGTGTAGGCTGTGTAAATCTAGCCCTGTTTTATTTGATATTTTTGTTATAAGTTGACCTGGCTTTTTGAAATAAATAGTTTTACGCCTGATTTGTCGTGTTGTGATTTCGGTCTGTTTGGTGCGCTCCTTTACCATGAACCACTATTCTCAAACTATTGCTACATTGACCAAAGCATTTCATCCACAGTGACCCTTTCCCTGGCCGTAATTCTAGTTGTCAAACTGGCTTGTCTGGTGTTAGAATCTCTGCAGTAGACTTTATGCTAAGTCAGGTCATCGACGTGGTCAATGTAATAATGGACTGGTCAACGCAGAGGCCAGTCACTGTAAATGGCATCAAGCTTGTGAGATAGCTCCCCATTTAGCTTTCAGAGACACTGCCACTGATTGCTGGAAGTGTCTTCCTTCTAATTTATGGACCAAATCTTCCCTCCTGCTCATCAGACGTCACCTAAAATCCACGACCGTTTCTGGTTATTTCTTAAAGAACTAAAACTACTTTGGCTGTCTCTGATTTAACCTCCTTAACTAATGAACCTCAGTTCTACCTTTATTTTCCAACAATGTATGTTGGGCCAGATTTATCAAATGTCATGCAACGCAATTCAGCAAAAAAGCTTTATGCGTTGCTCTATCCCTGTGCTGACACACTAGTGCCAATGCAGGAATCCTTGCACCATAGTGCAGCGGTGCCTGCGTTAGAGGTAGGATTGTTTTTGTGAAGGAAGGGACACCTTCCTACACAAAAACAATCCTTAGCAGCATTTTCCTTTTTCTACGTGTGCTGCAGAATACTTGGGGGTGTGGCTACGCTTGCTAAGATGGCGAATGCCTCTCGTTAGAGCTCCACCATTTTCCCTCATAATCCGGAATTTATCCGGGTAAAAGTAGGACCAGTGGCTGCGGAACAATCTGGCAGCCTCAGAGGACATCCCGAAGTCTGGCGAAGAACAGCGGTTTGCCTGTGTGTGGCAACAGCGATGATCCGAATCCAGGTCATGCTGAGCGGAGGCTCCGGGCTCCGGAGGAGGGGCACAAGGAGGACTGACGAGCCCATGGCCGAAAGCACGGAGAGGTAGACCACGTCATGGGGCCTAGCTGAAAACATACCTAGGACCCTCGCATTGACTCACCGTGGGCAACATATCAATGCAAGTAGCCATGGAGGAGAAGCGGGGCTGGGTGCAAGGCTGTGGCGGCAGTCAGGACTGAGTCAAAAGACCGTGCCCTGCTGGGCATACCACAGGGCCGTCGGCTTGGAGTATACTAGACTGAGCTGGTACAAGGCAATTACGGGTGAACTAAACGGCCGTGAGAACTTGTTGGTGATACTGCTTAACCCAGAACATTCGGAGCCTGAATCCGCCAGCACACCAATATCGGAGAGGCATACTTGGGAGAGCACTAGAAGCTAGAGGTACTTAAACGAACGGATAAAGGTAAATAAGATTGAAGGGGCCACAGGTCTATGACCCCACAAGACACTATGAGTGTCAGAACGGAGCAGAGACATATCTATGTGTGATTGAGGCGTGGAGACGACCCCAGACAGAGCTGGTTGGAGGAGCTAGGCCACAGTCGAGTGGAGCTAAGCGAGCAAGCTGACACGCTCAGGTGCATCGCAGGATTGGCAAGACGGCTGGTGCTCCTATCGGACATATGCACTAGATGCGCTGTAGGAGCATTGAAAGCATTGTATGGCCAGCCATAGGGAAGACGCGAAATCCAGCAGGTGCCTGCGTTGAGGACTGATCTGACGCCAACAGGCCGAGTACCACCAGGCACAATTGCGAGACCACTGGTTGGAGGTGGATGGTATAGTGGCACCGAGCAGTGGGTTAGGACACCATGACGAAACGGAGCACAAAGGCACTAAACACGCCACTCGGCAGCAACAGTAAGCTGTGAAAGAAACCCATCTGGCCTGCACACCCAAGGTTGGTGTCCTCAGAGGTGCAAACATAATCGAGACATAGAAGAGACGTAGACCACTTTGGTTAATAGGGCAGCACATGTCAGACGTGGGTCGGCTTTGCTCTGGCGCCGGCGGATCCTCCAGCCATCCGCCACCGACCCGAGCCCAGACAGACAAGATGCCCAAGGTGGCGCTCACTGACTCCATGTCCAGTAAACTGGACGCCTTCCTAGCTGCAGTTCAAAGACTGGGGAACACGTTGCAGCAAACGCGCACCTCACTTAAAACCAAGATTGACACATTAAGGAGTGACCTAAATTTTTTAAACTAGCAGAAAAAACCCACACACTAGAGGTTGCCATGGAAGAGCTGGCTCCAAAGGTGAGGGAATCAGAAACGAACCTGAAAGAACTGATGACCCGTGTGCGGGTCCTCAAACATAGGGCGGAGGACTCAGAAGGCCAGTCCAGGCAGAATAACGTCCGAGTGATTAGCCTGCCAGAAAGAGAGGAAGGTAAGGATGCAGCCACCTACATAGAGAACTGGATACAGGGATTAATGCCTGAAGGCAAACTTACAAAGCACTTCGCAGTGGAGAGTGCACAGGGTCCCAACAAGACCACCTCCCCCAGGAACAGGCCCCAGGCCCTTTTTATTCTGCATTCCACACTACAAAGACAGAGACACGATCCTGCAAGAGGCCCGGAAGTTGCAGTCTATACAACTTGCAAACAGTCAAGTAATGCTTTTCCTAGACTACACAGTCGCAGTACAGAAGCAATGGCACTCATTCTTAGAAGTGAAAAGCCGCCTGCGTAGCTTGGACCTTAAATATTCTCTGCTATGTCCTGAAAGCCTAAGAATAGTGGCAAAAGGCAAGATGCACTTCTTTGACAACTCCATCTCTGCCTGGGAATGGGTGGACTCTGCCAAACTGGGGGGCACTACCCCACCAGCAGACATAAAGGGAAAACCACAACCAGGATAACCTCAGGATTCCGCAGAGGGAAGAGACGCACACAGGGGGAGAAACTCATGCTCCATGGACCCAATATTGAGCAAATGACCCTAGACCAATGTAAAGCATTACAGGCAGCAGCAGAAATCAGTGATAATCGAAGAACTAGATGTCCGAGGAAAGTCTTCATGACCGTGCGAGTGACGCGGAGTCAGTGGAGGCGGCTTCATACTCGCAGGACTCTGGCACCCCACCAGTGGTCATATCACAAACAGCAGATAACATCATATAGCTGCGCATTGGACTCTATGCTGATGTGAACATTTGTCCAGTAACCGAGGCCAAGCAAGTATCCTAGGACACTATATGTTTAATGTTTGCTTAAAGAGCACACTGCCGTAAGCATAGACTGATATTGCACTTGCCACTGGTACCGAACGAGCCAGTGATGATATACAGAACTGGTAACGATACGGCCGACACACAACACTAAACACGAGCCACAGACCCAGGCGGGCATAGAAGTAGCACTGGTTCCCAGGCATGACACAACCACAGGGGGATTCACATATCCATCCAGTCAACACCCGGCAAACACATTGCCTGAACCCACTAGCCAACGTTGGCACCATGTTTTGGCTGAAAGTTTGGATGGATGTTCGTTGCAATCTCGCCCTTCTGGTATTCAATACGTTAGTTCACATATATATATATTTTTTATGGTACTTCAACCATATTATGAACCCACAAGAATCCAGCAATAATACACCCCCTCACTCCCTCAACATGGCTCTGCATACATACGACAGGCCAGCCCCCATGACCCGACCGCTATCAGAACCTATTCCACCACTACTATGACAATTACCTTACCCAACACTGCACAGAACAAACCCATAACAGAGGATCAATCCTGGATGCCATTATTGCTCAAGTAGACACAGTCACTATTGACCACCTCCTACCTGTTGACTAGTCCGACCACCATATCATTTTATTCCACATAAACCTAACAACTCAATACCTGCCCCTCACTCAGGAACCCACCCACTGGGCGAGAAATCTAAGTCAAATCCCCCTTAATGACCTGGAGGAAAGGGTAAGCTCACTCCTCCCCACCTCCACAGACAACCTCTCCACAACAGAACTCACCTCCCACTACAATACTACTATGACTTCCATCATGGACCAATTAGCACCCTGGAAACAAAAAAGAGTCAGGAACATCCCATCTAGATCATGGTTCAACATGGACATAAACTCCGAAAGAAGACAGCTAAGAGGTGCAGAAAGACTCTGGCGGAACAACCCGTCCACAATCCTCCTTAATCGACTCAAATCATTACGCAGGAAATACAAAAAACACATCAAGAATGAAAAAAAGTCCTTCTTTTGTAGTGCTCTGAACAACGCAAAGAACAGGCCGAAAGAACTCTTCAATCTCATCAGACAACAAACCTCCAAACCCCCCACATCCTCAGCTCAGGCCTCCAAAGACTTATGTGATAACTTTGCCAATTTCTTCAATGACAAAATCACAAAAATTGAGCTCTCCCTGGACGATCACCGCTGTCCCCCGGCAATAGCTTGCTCGCTGATACAGAAGCTATCACACCCAAGCACCACCCAAACAACTGGAAATCCTTCAATCCCATCTCCGTAGCTGAGATCGCAAAAATGATTTCCAGCTCCACTCCCTCATCTCACGTCTGGGACCCCATTCCTGCCCAACTGGTCAAAAAGCTCAAACTTACCCTAGCCCCGATCTGGACTAAGATTATAAATAGCTCCCTGAGAACTGGAGTCATGCCAGACTGTCTCAAAATCGGCCAAGTCACACCACTATTAAAAAAACCGGGCTCTGACACAAACGATCTTAGCAACTTCAGAGCCGTCTCCAATATCCCTCTCCTAGCTAAAATCCTGGAAAGATGTGTTCTCCTCCAACTCACCCAACACATGGACTCAAACAACCTTCTAGACCCTCACCAATCAGGCTTCAGAAAAGGTTGCAGCACAGAGTCAGCGATCCTGAACGTCATAGACGATATCCACAAATCACTAGAAAATGACCAATGCTGTCTACTCATACTCTTGGACCTATCGGCAGCCTTCGACACGTTTAACCACAAATTACTCATTAAGGCACTGCAAGAAAGAGTAGGAGCGGATGAGGTGGTCCTACAGTGGTTCACCTCCTTTCTACAGAACCGCACCCAAAGAATACAAATCAATAACTTCGTGTCTGGCCTACACCCCGTCAGCAGGGGGGTACCCCAAGGATCAGTTCTCTCTCCTCAACTTTTCAACATCTACATGGAACCCCTCACCTCCATTCTCAAAAAAATAAACATCCCCTTCCACCTTTATGCGGACGACACCCAGATCTATCTCGAAACCTCCTCCATTGACGACATTCAAAGACTAAATGACACTCTAAGAGAAGTCCAACACTGGCTAACACTCAACCACCTGAAACTCAATCAAGACAAGACGGAAATCCTGCTCATTTCCAATAAGGAGCAGAACCCCCAAGTCACAGAATGGCTAAAAGCCATGGATGCTCTCAACTGCAATCTCACCCTGACCGACTCTGTAAAATCACTTGGAATCACTCTGGACCCAAAATTAGACATGGCCAAGCACATCAAGAACTCCACTAAGAGCGCCTTCCTCAACCTTAAACTGCTCAACAAAATAAAACCCTTCATCCCTTCCAGTGATCTCAAACAAGCCACTCAATCCCTGGTGCTGTCCAGACCGGACTATGGGAATGCAACCCTCACAGGAACAGCAAAATCTCGCTTAGCTCCTCTTAGATCAACTCTTAATGCAGCAGCCAGAATGGTCAACGGAGTGAAGAAATTTGAACACATTTCGCCGGCACTCAGAGAACTAAAATGGCTCCCAATCGAAATGCTTGCCAACTTCAGAACTGCTTGTCTCACGCACAAAGCTCTGCACACAGGGAAACCCACCTACCTGGCCGCCAAACTCAAGAAAGCCGGCCAGACAAGACGCCTCAGGAGCACCAACACTCTACTCCTCATACCCCCGAAAACTCGCAAACAAAAAACATCATCTCGATCCTTCTCTGGTAATGCGCCGAAAATCTGGAACTCCATCCCAGTCCATATCAGGACTAACCCCTCCTTTGTAAAATTCAAAAGGCAGCTCAAAGACCTCTTCCTCAACCGTTCCCTTCCGAATAGATAGCTGCGTCCCGAATGCAGACTCTTGTCCATTGCAGCACTGAGCCACCTTAATATTAAGACTTCTACCTCACCCACCTTCTGACTCGTTCCTATGCCCCCCTCCCTATACTCTGTGATCTCCTGCTATTCAATGTGTATTCTGATCTGAGACTTTCGACTCACGACGAGTTAACATGTATACTACTGTTATTTTCTTTGTGATTTCCCCTCCACTTATGTTGTAAAGCGCTCCGATACCTTCGGGTCTGGCTAGCGCTATATAAAACTCCTAAATAAATAAATAAATGACAGTCATTAATGTATGCAACTGGAATGTCCGGGGAATCCACACACCTTCTTGTAGATGCTCAATATACTCCTACCTCAAAAGACACCAGGCCCAAATAGTCCTTCTACAAGAAAAACACCTCACAACTCCCGAAATAGCAAATTTGCGGAGGAGATGGCGCAGGCAGGTCTACGCTACTCGATACTGAGCCTTCGTTTGGGGAGCGCTGATCTGGATCAACCCAGGTACCCCCTTTCAAATTAACGAATCAGTGATAGACACAGAGGGGCGGTATGTTCTTGTAAAAGGCCATCTGGCTGGCAGACACATAGTATAAGGCTCCATATACGCACCCAACACAGATCAGTTATCTTACTTAGATACACTGACTGGCAAACTTTCTAACTGGCACGGGATGCCAAGGTTGTTGGGGGGGACTTCAACTGAGTGCTGGACATAGCTCATTGACCGTCCCTTTCCCCCCTCCCTGGTACATCCACGACATTATCCATGAGGGCATTAAATGCCTGGATGGTGCACTGGCAGCTCATAGACATCTGGCGACAAAGAAACCCCAAAGACAGGGTATACTCTTATAACTCAGGCTCCCATGGGCTACATGTGAGGTTGGACAGGCTTCTCTGCACAGATGCGATCATTACGGTAGTGACCAAGACCGAATACTTGAGCAGGACCCATTCAGATCATAATCCACAATTCCTTCAAATGTTATGGGACACTGCCCATGTAGCCATCCCCAGGTGGCGCTTGCAACCCGAGACATTAGAAGATCAACCATTTCGCGAAGCTCTTAACACAGAAATCATTAATTACTTGAGCAACAGTACAGGCACAGTGTTTTCACACCTTATTGAGTGGGATGCCTTCAAAGTGGTAATTCGGGGCCACTCCCTAAACACACAAAAGGACTGCGAAAAGCCATAGAAACTGACATCAGGAAGGTGGAAGATGGGCTACTCCACCAAGAAACTCGGGTGATAGAAGACCCTCTGTTGAGACCACAACTCAATGAAAAAAGAACATAGCATCCCACATTGCTGGAGAGATTGAGATGCCTGAATTATAAGTCACACTCAGCACGCACGCACAGCGCCACAGACAGGACAGGATGCCTACTCGCATGGCTTATCAGACAAGAGGATGCCCGGATGCCCATACCAGCGATTCGAGCACCGGATGACACACTACTGTACACGCAACTAGAAATACACTCTGAGTTCACAAGACACTATGCAGAGTTGTACAGATCCACTATCACAGCACTGCCTGAGAAGATCCAACAATTTCTTGTGGCAATTGCTCTCTCCTGCCTCACCCCAGAGCTATGATTAGAGTTAGATGCACCGGTCACCCCTCGAAGAAATCCTAGCAGGTATACGTGCTCTGGCTACAGGGAAGTCCCCTTGCCCGGACGGCCCACCGCCCGAATTTTACAAGGCATACACCACTTTGCTTGTGCCACAGTTACAATCAGTGTATGATGCCACACTGTCGGCCTCTACACTTATGGCATCACAACAAGAGGAGTTACTAATATCTCTCTCTAAACCTGATAGGGATCCATCACAACTGGGATCATACAGACTGCTGGCACTCCTTAACACTGATTATAACATTTTAGCTAACATAATTGGTACACCCAGATCAGAATGGTTTTGTGCCGATGTGCAACACTTCCCTTAATATTCGGAGATTCTTCCAGCTCCAAGAATATGCGACACAGCGTTGGCCCAGCTCGGGCTGCCTGCTCCTAGATCTTGAGAAGGCCTTCGACTCCCTTGAATGGCCCTATCTATTCTCAGTCCTCCACCAATATGGATTCAGAGCAACTTTTCTGAACCTTGTGAGGCTGCTATACATACAACCTCTCATCCAGATCCACACAGGATGACAAAAATCAGGGAGCTTCCCAATAGGCAGAGGAACCAGACTTGGGTGCCCCCTTTCTCCTTTTCATTGTTTTCATTGTCTATGGAGCCGCTCGTGGCACACTTCTGCAGGAGGGGTAATGACTGGGGCATTTGTCTGGAAAACGGTCTACATGTGGTATCCTTGTACGCAGATGAGCTACTACTATATGTAAGAGACATCGATAATGTGCCGGACAGCATAGCGGAGATTTTGCAGTGATTCGCTGGGTTGTCGGGGCTGAAGGTGAACTGGAATAAGTCCGGCCTCTACCCCTTTAAACACAATGCGCAGGACCCAGGACTTATGGTCAATGGTGTGTCAATTAAGTGGCAGCCCTCATCCTTTTGGTACCTAGGCATACACACATATCACTCTGCAAAAGATATTCTGGATGGCAATCTCACCAGAGCCATATCATCCACCCGGTCCCAAATAAATCTTTGGAAAACACTGCTGTTAAACGTCATGGGCAGAAAAGCCTTGTCCAAAATGGTGATACTGCAGAGACTCTTGTATTATTTCATAAATGTTCCCATATTTGTTAAAGCTAAAATGTTTCACGAATTGGAACAATTGCCTAGAGATTTCATCTGGAATAAAGGGAGCCACAGAGCAGCTCTATGGAAGCTATATGTGCCAATGGAGAAAGAGGGCCCGGTGGTTCCCAATAAGGAACTATACTACTTAGCCGCGCAACTACAGTGGGTGACAAAACGGCTGGCGGGACTGCAGCTAGCTGACACAGCCTCTGTACAACCACCCTGGCCGCTATCCAGGATTTTCTACCCGTTTCACCCCATTGCCAAAACCCCCATCCCGAAGCCAACTTCATCTTTGAAAACCACCCTACAAATGCAATCTTCTTATTTAAGTGTTGTCGTTGTTTGTTTGTTATAGTTTGTATTAACCCAATCATGTGGGACGGAATAATCATGTATATCAATTTGATTATATGTATGTAGTATGTCTCTGATTGTGAATGAATGTGGTCAGAATGTTGTATAATTGTCAGTCTCTGTATGAATATCTTTATGTTTATTATGTGTTTTTATAGTTACCTACCAATAGGATTAAGATAATTTATAAATAAACTTTTTTATACATTTCTAATTTTTAGTGTCACTGTAGTTATTTCTCAGCCTTTTATGGCGTGAGGGTTTATGGTCTGAAGTAGCCCTAGAGTATTTACATTAATGCTGCGGGGGTACAGACACTGGGTGACTTATACGAAGATGGAACACTATTATCATTTGATAAGCTCCTCCAAGACACAGACATGCAACCGGGTCAATTTATATCATACAACTCAATAATATCTGCGCTGACAAGGACCTGGGGGACATGAGCACCGAGCCCCAACCCCATTTAGTAATACAATACCTTCATGTTATGGGAACGGGCAGCCATATAGTGCATTGGCTAACCGAAGCACTACTAACACACACATTAAGACCTCTTGAGACACTGTGCACCAACTGGGAGGCAGACAAAGTTAGGCCCTGGGAAGAAAAAGTGTGGGAAATGATACTGGCAAACTCCACGCAAATTCCGCGGAACGCAAAATTCCGAATCATACAGTTTTTTATCATTCATAGAGCAGATTTATCACTGGACAAAATAAATAGATACTTTCAACTAGCAACGACAGCTTGCCCCCGCTGCGGTCAGGTCAGAGCTGACCTTCTTCATATGCTGTGGTCCTGTCCTCTAATACGCAGGTATTGGCAGGAGGTCGGACCTACTTGTCGGAGTGCACGGACCGCCCACGGCTTCAAACATGGGAGGAGTGCATACTAGGTGTGTTCCCCAGGCCAAAAAAGCACAAAGGTACATCCAGATTATATAGATCTAGGCCTTATAGCAGCTAAAAGACAGGTCACCCGTAGATGGAAGAATAAATATCCTCCCATACCGAAGTGCTGGAAGTGATCACTCTTGGTGTGGGCCCAGGCTGAAAGCGTAGCGATACACAAAGAAGATACAGCCGGGCTGCGTAAATTCCCCATTGCGCAACACTGGGACACTGTATTGGTGACGTTACAACATACGGGGCCAATGCAGGATGGGGTAACACGACAGGGCGGAGACTGAAGAAGGGATAAAAAGTGGTTGCAAACAGACTGTATCAAAGCAGGCATCTAGCCTAGGGTCGCCACAAACTTACCGTGAGAATAAGTGGGGAGAGGACTGATGAATAAGTAAATACAACTTATCGACTTAGAGACATGGGGAGAGAAACCAAAACGGGATGGGAGAGGGTTAAATACAGTGGGAGAAACTCAAACTGGCAATGAAGTTGTATTATTGTGTTCAGTAGTTGAAATGCATCACCATTGCATTGCAAATATCTAAGTAAAGTAAACACATGATTACATGGAATACACATAAAGAGCGAACCTAAACTAGTAATTTATTGTTAGATATTAAATATGTGAACCATGTTACAGAAATGCTTTTTATTTTTCAGTCATAAAGTATTATGTAAGAAATGTGCATATCAAGATACTGGAAATGAGACTTGCCATATGTTGGAACTGACAAGTGTGAACTTATCCTTCATATATTGTACTTCATAAGAAAACTATAAAATGCAAATAAAGAGATTTTTAAAAAAGTTCGTGGAAAAGTAACTTTATGAAAATTTACTTTATTTTGACTGAGCCAAAACTGGCTTAAAACCATTTTACCCACTTAGCCCATCCACATCTGAATACATATCTTTAGCCCAGTAGAGTTAACGACTCTGGCTCAGAAGCCAGTAGTCTTCCTCTGAGCTCAGGAAGAGCAGATCAGTGTTAACTATTGGCCCTCAAGCAGTGATTAGCTATCTGGGATGGGGAGGAACAGTTGACAGAGTTAAGGGGTGGTTTAGTACCACATACACACTTTTTAATTTGTTAGTGCTGCCCCTCCCTTTCCTGGGTCTCCACGAGAATTCATATGCACATTTTACAGCCCTTGCAGGGGGTTAGCCCCAGCCATGATTATCACATATATTATAATTAGTGGCTTTAAAATGCATCCTCGTGCCTCAGCTCTTTGCTTTTTTCTGTTAATTGTTTATAGTGTGACTCCTCACCTTATCGACAACGCTTCGGATGCCAGTGCAGGAGCGGACATCTCATTCTTCCTCAACCCACTCGACAAGGGCTGGAAGAGGTGTGCACTCATGTTACTCAGACACAGGCACAGGGAGAAGGGGCTACACAACAACGTAGCAGGCAATGCGGTGGGGTTCCCTTTGATTCCTGTTCCATGAGATGGGGTCCCAAGGACAAATCTTTAGTGCATCAGGCCAAAGGGGATGGGGTCTCTGGGGCCATAGAGGAGCTCATGGAAGGGTCCCACGCACTATATAGTAACAGGACCCCCTGCCGAATTCCTGCTTCACAGGGCATAGAGAAAATCTTGGCAAACTAACTCATTTGCAAAAGCTACTAAGTCATACATCACTCATACATGTATGGTCCAACAGATCATATTTTTCATTTCTTTATCATTTTGTTGTTGTACAAATACATCAAATACTATTTTGTATGTCATTTATTTCAATTTAGAAATACATTTTTAGTAGTTAAAATACAGGTCCACATCAAAAAACATATTGATAAATTTGAAACACAATCCTCAATCGTACCATATGTCTCATACATCAATTACATACTCATGCATCCTTCCATAAAATAAAACAACATTAGGGCACTTCAATAGCGTTGGTTTGAGCATATACAATATTTCACTATGATCTAATTGTACCGTTATTGTTCATTTCATCATAATTTATACTTACTTTTGGTGTGACACCATTCTACTCTGTTTGCGTGTTCTGAAAATCACATCTCAACTATTCAAAATAGAACATTAGCAGTTTGATTTGTTCACACTATTGTGGCTATGATAGATTCTCTTCCACTGTTTTGGCTAAGATAGATTCTCTTCAATGTGCCTTTTGGTGGTGAATGCCTTCTTCAGAAACGCCACAATTCAAGACCTCACATTGATTTAAATGTTCTGAAAAGACATCAACATAATCTCTGTTGGACCATTCCTTGTGAGCATGCCACCTCCTGAACGTGAGCTTACTCAACCTGTGAAACCTCAGGAGGAAAATGTGCTTCCTTATTACCCAAACGGACATTCGTGAACACCACTGGTGCATTTCTCTCTTCTAGTGCCTAAGATTAAACGATGTGCTACTTTTTCCACTAATATCGGTAGATAGATAGCCTACCATGGGTACCATCATTCCAAAATTTCGTCTTGACATCAGAATAATCAATTGTTGGCAAGCAAATCAACAACCAAGGATGCTATCTGGAAATATCAACAATCCAAAACATTATGATGGATACATTCCACTTCAACCCAGGATAATGCTATTGTCACAGAATATATTATACCTGAATGGTCTATCCCCCCTAAATGAAGACTCCTGTCTTTAGCACATGCCTTCTACTCTGGCAGCGTCTCTGGGTCCCTAGAGTCCCAGAGATGATTCAATAATGTACTAAAAATGTAAATAACATCAGGGTGATATGACCATGCTTTGTAAATAAGCAGCGCCTCACTTCACATGAGCCAACCCAGTCCCGGACTAAAATGTTGTTAACGTGGCAACCTCAAAGTGATATAAGGAAAGCGTTATGCCTGTGAGGGACCTTGTCGCTTCAGTACCTTTTTATATGTGGACATACTCTCTAGGCATGGGTGCCTGACCATGATATGAGCAAAAAGAACAAATTATGGACGGAATGCTGAACAAATCAAACATTTGGACCGGAAAAAAGCATCAAGGGACCAGTTTCGGAAAAGGTATGCCCAGACGTAGCTGATGAGGGGTGATACCCTGATACTGGTCCCAGGATGCTTGTTTCCGGCCCCGTAGGTTTGTTTTTCACAGGAAAGATGTTGTTTCACTCCTAGGGGCCAGCTCTAGACCCCGAAATTTTTTGGGATAGGTTTTCTGGCATCTAAATGCTACTTACATTGTGGAGCGTGATTTTGCTGCTCCCCTGTCAGACTAGACATCTGCCTGGGCTCCTGATGCTCTTTTCTGCTTGGAGGGCATCATTCACAGCCCCTCCACAGTCAACAAGCAGAACACCCTCCCTGCCACACTCACCCTTTCCTACGGCCCCTTGGCTGCTTGCAGGGCCCCTGTGTGTCAGCAGACTCAGGAGCCAGTCCAAATAAGTTCCAGGTGAGGCCTCCAGGGTCCCTCAGCAAGTCCACTCCCCCTACTGTTTCTCAGGGGGCATAAGGGGACCATCCCTACTGACCCTGAAGACTTGCATGCTAGTCATGGGGCCCAGTTGAAGTCTCAGATTACCAAAGTCCATCATTGCAGATGTTTAGTATTCTTCTTCATTTGAGCTGGGCATTATTGTGACATTGCAGCCCCAAGGTCAGTGTCTTCTCAAGTGTCTCTGTCTTGTGGGGGGCATGTCCTGAAATCGATGGATGAACAGGCAGTTCAAAAGTCTCTTGACTGGCTACCGCTATCTGATGCCATTCTGTTATCCACCTGAGGCCCTACTTTACTAAGCACTAGGAGCATGATACCTAGATACAGCTGGTAAGGGGTGGCCATCGCAAGTGCCTCTGCTTCATGTAATTTTGCTTCTTCGGTGTCCTTCTTGGAGCTGTCGTGAAGGATGATCCAAGATGATGGACACTTTTCACTTTGCGCTGCGATGGCTGCTCATTGTGGTGGATTAGATCTGCCAGATGCTTGGGGCCTCTCTTCAGCTGTCTCTTCATTGGTAGAGGAGAAGTTAGCAAAAGACCACTCGTCTGCCTCGCTTTGGAGCAGCGGCTGAAATGACAGCCTGAGTGAAGCAGGGTGGTGACTTTCTAGCACTTGGAGCAATGAGAGTGGGGAACCTCAGGATGACTGGACTTGCATTATACAAGGAGGATCAGCTTGGGGGTACACGTGGACCGATCCCATGTTTCTCCCTCCTGCATGTATGACGGTGGAGCAAAATGTAAACAACAGTGGAGTCTTGCCTTAGAACACCTCCAACAGTGAGTATGTGGGGTGCTTTCAATGCGTGAGTGCATTTTGTAACTATATCATCCCTCTGATGACTGGAGCAGGGGCTGGATGTGTGCAGGACGAGAGCCTACTAAAGGAGTGGGGATGTATGTGGCATTTGGCATTGACTCTGTGGACTATTTAACCACTTGCTGTTCTAGGTCCTCGTTAAGGCTGCCAAATTACTCGAGTAATGAGAAGATAGAGCCTGAAAATGACCAACTCTAATGCTGGAAGCCTGATCAGTGGAAATAAAGGGTGATAAGTCAAACAATATTCAATTTTCTTAATGGTTTGATGAAATTGATCCATTTGAACTTGTGGGGTTGCAGAAAAGCTGTGCTCTGCAAAATTGTACCTTACTGACTTAGGTCATATTGATGATAACTCCAGTAACACTATACCTAAGACAGCGGGAGACATTCTAAATGGAAAGATGCAAAAACAGAATGGCAACTGGAGGCTCAGAATGAGGCAACTGTACAAGAGCCCTCACCACATGACACAAAGGGCAGCAAGGGAGACCAAAGAGACAAGCTAGACTATATATTAGCTACCGTAAAGATCACCAGAGATGATCTTGAAAATAAAATAGACACAGTGATGGTGGACATTATTCTATTGTGCGATGATCAGCTCAGGATTGTGGACTGGATTAGTAAAATTGAACAGGTAATGGCCTCCCTTGGTTCCACCTCTCACGTCCCACAGGGATAATTGAAGGAGCTGACGCAGAGGATATGCAACCTAGAATATAAAGCAGAAGATTCAGAAGGGTGGGCCTGTAGAAAGAACATCAGGGTTATTAGCCACAATGAGCAAATGGAATGTAAATGAATGGTCACTTCTGGAGGAACTGGCTAAGGCAGGTGGTGACTCCTGAAGGCTTATCCTCATTTTTTGCTGTAGAAAGACCACACATGGTCCCAGCATGAATCTCTCCTCTGGGCACCCCTGGAAGACCACTTGCAACCAAACTCCTCCTTTACCAATACTGTGACTATATGTTGCAACAGGTTTGTGAAAAAGGTGACCTGGTTATTGAAAACTGCAAGGTAATGCTGGTTCTGGATTTTAAGGCTGTGATGCAACAGCAAAGAGTGCCTTTTATTATAGCTAAAAAACAATTATGCATGATGGGAATGAAATATACTGTTTCGGCAAAGCTCAGAGAGTTGACAGAAAATGGAGCGTTATTTTTCACCGAATTCAAGGAAATGTGGCAGCGAATAGAGGCTCAACTGCAAAAAGATCCTGGTGGGAAAGAACACCTTAGACCACAGCCTCATCAGTGCACAAGAAGTGGTGGACACGGGAAGCATGGTGGGGCTGCCCTTGAAGAGCTCATGCCCAAACGGATAGAGTGAATGGCAAGCACTGCTGCTGCCCAGCTTCGGAGAAAATCCTTAAATGATATGACTGTATTGGATGAAGATGCTGAGAATGGTAAGGATTCTAGCCTTGAGACAGACTCCACATTGGACTCTGGAATTAAAACTGGCCTCACTAGAAACATCCCAAGAACAGCTGATGACATTGTATAAATGATATACATAACTGACAAGCTTAGATTAATGTTAGGGAACTATCTTTGTACCTAGCAAGAACCATATGATACAGTTAGTTTATGTGATGAGCTGACTGTGGTAAAAGTTAACAAATTGAATGCAATAGGATGATGGGCTGGCCAATTAGGAGAGGTGACAATTTACACGCTTTTTTTTGTAAACATAATTTTATTATTTTACCTTGGAAATTATAGCACAAGATAATACAGACAATGTCATAAATTCCAATACTGAAATAAACATCACTGTTAGAGGCTTTACACAACTTTTGATTATTTTAGAAGTGCTTTAACAACATATGTTGATGTTGGTAGCTTTTCAGTTTGGATAGGATACCATTGTCTCACTATCCTGGGTAGAGGGTGTTGAGTTAGTTTGTTTGGTCATTCTGATGGAGGCCACATTATTGATCGTATGCTGGCTGGATACCAGAGAGACTTGAATGATTCATTTGTGAGGGAAGGAAGATCGGATGCAAGCTTCTGCAAAGAGATGCTATTGATATGTGTGGGATAGATTCCAGTTACAAGTTTCTGACTTGAAATGTATGGTACCTTAATAACATGTCTAAGAGATATAATGTCTTGGCCTGTTTGCGCTGCTACAGGAAACACATTTGACTGACTTGGAAGGCAACACCCTGCAGAAACAATGGCAAGGGCAATTTAATGTTGTAGCCTACTCTGCTTTTGCAAGTGGTGGCCTTATTTGGGGTAACGAAGGACCCCCTTCTAGGTAACTTCTGAGATAATGCAGCCCAGTACATTATCATAAGAGAGTGATTAAATGGTAGAGACATGACTATTGTGAATATATACCCCCAACAAAGATCAGGTAGGGTTTCTGTATTGATAACTCACTTGCCAAAGTAACCGAGAAACATGTCAATATTCAACTGACATTTTTTATAGAATCTAACAACCTGCTTCATGAGTCCCAATCTGGTTTTCGGGCCCAATACAGCACCGAGTCAGCATTGGTTCTGGCCTCTGAGTCTCTTAGATTTGCTGCGGACAAAGGTCACACTGCCGCTTTGATCCGGCTGGATTTAAGTGTAGCATTTGATACTGTCTCACATGGCCTGCTGTTACAACGGCTCCGGACTTGTGGTGTGTGCTCCTTGCCACTAAAGTGGCTCGCCTCCTACCTTCAAGACCACACCTTCCTGGTAGTTCAGACTCCTTTTGCTTCAGAAGTGCTGCCCCAGTCCCAGCGGGTGGCACAGGTCTCAACGTTAAGTCCCACGCTATTTAATATCTATTTGAGATGTCATTGACAAACACAGTGTCATAATGGTGTCTTATGCCAATGACATGCAATTGATTATCACTCTTGCTCAGGATGAAGGAGGATCTGCAACGTGTTTTAGGTCCTGCTTGGTAGAACTGGCTCAGTGGATGAACTCTAGCTGCCTAAAACTTAATTACAACAAAACAGAGGTGCTCGATGTTGGAAAGCAACCTTCTGTGCGGTCCTCAGCATGGGGGCCGAGGACACTAGGCCCTATTCCTAGCCCAAAGCCTAAAGTGAAAAACCTCGGAATATGGTTTGATCTAAATCTCTCCTTTGACGAGCAAATAGCTTGCTTGGCCGGAAAATGCTTCGCCTTGCTTAAAATGTTAGCCAAGATTTCTGACTTGCTTTCCTTGGTGGCTAGGAAGTCGGTAGTGCAGGCCCTTGTGATCTCAAGACTGGATTACTGTAACGGCCTCTATATCGGAGTCTCACAGGGCAGAATCCAGAAGCTCCAAAGAGTGCAAAACGCAGCTGTCCGACTTCTTTTAAAACTCCCTAGACGAGCACGTGTCCGACCTTGTCTGAACTTTATTGGCTCCCACTGGAAAAACACATCACCGTTAAGGCTATGTGCCTTTGTCAAAAAAATCTAACAATAGAGGGCCACACTATCTGTACAACTTGGTGAAATTCTAGTCACCCCGCCATAACATCAGATCCTTAGGTGCAGCACTTGCTATAATCCTGTGTGCTAAAAAGCCAAGATGGGTGGATGTTCCTTTGGCTTTTGAGCCTCCAAGCTTTGGAACACCCTTCCCTTGTACATGAGACTTGAACCTGCTGAGGCTATCTTTAGAAAAAAACTGAAAGCCTGGCTGTTTAGACAGAGTTAATTTCTCTGGTTAAGCTTGGCCTTGGCATTCAATTCGTGCCTGGGTTGCCTTTTTTTCTAGGGTTTTGTTTGCCTTTCTGTGTCGCTTTTCTGTTCTTTTCCTGCTCTGAAAGGGTAGTAATCCCAGTGTGAAGTCGCTCCAGCTGGAGTAATCGGAGTGCTTTAAAAACCACGAACCTAACATAACTTGTTGCCGCAATATTTAATTGCTGGAGGTGACTTTAATTGTGTGGCTGACACAATATTAGATAGATCACACCCACCTCTTTCACCTTCACCCTCCATTAAGCTAGCCAAGAATTTTAGCAAATGGTAGACCGATTCCTGGAAGACAATTCACCCTACAGCTAGGGACTACTCGCTCTACTCTATTCTATGCGATCGACATGTCCAGCTAGAAATATTCCTATGTACCGCCAACATTTATGCTGAAGTTACACATAGGGAATATCTTGCTAGATTCTGACAGATCATAATCACCTTTAGACATTGGTGTGAGGCAAAGGTAAAAATGCAGTATCTTGAAGTCTAAAGGTTGAATTTCTGGACCACCACACCTTTCGACAAATCATAAATGAGACAATCTGGGACTATCTAACAGAAAATGAGATCATAGCCTTCTCCACATTGATTGAATGGGAGTCCTTTAAATCGGTGATTTGAGGGCAACGCATTGCTGGCTCAGTGGGAGTTTGCTCTTCACTAGTCTGAGATATTGAGGTCCAGGAGCATATGATGAGAGGGGCAGAAAAGCAACAAACTTGACACCCAGACCTGCATGAGGAACTATTAAGGAAAAAAGAAAAGCTAGCCTTTCTAGTTGAGATATTGTGCTGTTTTGTTTATAATGAGTGCAGAAATCAATAGGGACTAGTTACGGGGTAGAAGCTCTATGTTTATGTTTCAAGGAAAAACATTTGTTTTTTAGGAAGACCCTCACCCACCAACCTAGTTGGTGGCATGCTTCATCATCGGGTCCCACCCAAGGCACCGAGTGCACCTTGGGTGTGCTTCGACACCTGATCACAGCGGAGCGGGTTATGTTCAGTGAGTGTGCAGTGAAAGTGAAAAGTGTGTGAATTAAAAACTGTCCACAGGGTCCCAGGAATTCAGAAAAATATTTTTAATATTGGGCCCTTGGCAGTATTAAAACTGAGGGGTGGATATTGGTGGAGGTAATTTATGGCTCCAATATCCTGTGCGGTCTACATGTTTCAGCCAGGTCTCAGTGTTATACTGGCTTTCATCAGGACCTATGTGAAAAGGAATTAGTGATGGTCAAAAATATGTATTTGAGACCAAAATGTGTCACACACGCTAAGGTGCGTTAACTGGAAGAGGAGGTATTCCTCTAGTAGCTCAGTGCCTGTTTGGGATAAAAGACAGACACACAAAACATACAAACATAAACATTTAGATAAAGCAGGCTTCATTTTGCACATAGAATCATGGGACTGGGTAGACGTCATGTCCGTACTCTATGTGGTAAATGAGCGAGAGTGAGAACGGAACGTGACGTTTTGTGCAAAAGTGGCTTTATAATCATGCCGGATTATGCGCTACTGTGCGGTAGTTCAATAGCGTCAAGGCAGAAACACTGCTTAATTAAGTGGTTGGTGTTATAGATAGAAAGGTTTGCTTACTCTGAACTTTCCAGAATGAGCCCCATGAGTCCCGTTGGGCTGCCGGACCTATAGTCACACACTGCGTGTGTTGAGGAAGAAGTAAAAATAAACAATGAAGAAGTTTGTAAAGCCTGGCCGCGTTTGGGCTGGTCTCCGCAGGCCGGCTGATTGAGGAAAATCCCCCCACTTTTTTAGGACCCCACTTACTTCATCAAGGTCTGCAGCCCTCTGTCCATACCTACTGCGGCCTGCATCGGGACTCCGTCGATGCAAGTCTGTGGACAAGGGGGCGTTTAAATACCCTGTATCTGTTCCAGGTGTCTCGATTCAGTGCCAGTGTTTGTGAATAGCGCCTAGAGCCGACACTTCCGAAACTGAGGGCGGACTACAGTCCGTGCGTGTGTCTCGCGCTGAGGGTTGTCAGTCACATGAAGTTTTTGATAAAGTTGTTGGTATTGACAATGTTCACAATAGTTATAGTGTTGTACAAGAATATAAATGTAAAAACATGTTTGACAATACAAGTATGTGTATCCTGCCGTGAGGGTAGGAGAGACATGGAAGAAAGACTGAGCATGTGTATGTACAAAAACCAGCTGGGTGGATTTCTCGGAGCATGTGGAAGAGTATCGAACTCAGGATCGAGAGTACTATTGAGGAATGTATGGCAATGTTATCCTCGTTTGGTAGAGTGTTTGGAAAATATTTTGGGCACGCAAAATACCCCGGAGACCAGGAGTGAACCTAAATGTGCGACTTGAGCCAGCTTAGAGGCAGGGTGGCCACATGAGTGGTGTCTGTCTGAGTTGACTGCCCTTTCTGTGTGGGGTGATGTCAAGGGCCCAAGGGGGAAGAAAAGGGGACTCTATCTGTGTGACCAGGATTTGCATGGTCAGTCATTGAAAATGCACCTTTGGACTTTTTGTGTTGGCTCGTTTGAGAGGGGACATGTGGCCCGGTCAGACTGGGGTGTCATTGGTTCATATGCGTTTCGACATTTCCCTATTATTTGGGCATGTCATCAGGGTAGATCTCAGCGGTTACTTAAGTTGTTCCAAGGAATGTTGTCATTGAGTCCCACTATATGGGTGGAAAGACGACAGATCCAACGTTGTTCCTTCTGGAGTAGGATCTTGTCATCTGTGAGATTGTTGCATGCAATTTGTTCGATAATTGTCCACCTTATGTCGTTGGGGGTGTGACCACTTTGGATAAAGTGATCGTCATCTTGGTTGTATTACTTTTACACCGTATGCTGCTGCGATGTTCTCCTATTCTAGTTTTAACCTTGCGGCCTGTCATTCCGATATAGCGAAGTCTGCACGGGCATTCTATGAGATATATTACGTTTGATGAGTTGCAATTGGTATGCTTTCGTTGATGCCAGGTTTTGCCTTCTTCCAGGTCTAGTGTTTTGGTGGCTCTGGTGAGGTGGCAAACGCAGCAGTCTCCACATGGATAGTGGCCGACTACGTTGGGTAAGCCCCATGCATTTTGGACTGTGCTGGTAGTGGGGGCCTGAGGTTTTTTGGGGTGAGTGGACACTAGGCGATCTTTTAGACTGCCTGCCCTTCTATATGAGAAGAGGGGTGGGTCCCATTTCAGAGCTCCGGTATTCAGGATGCATCAGTTCTTGTGAATGATCTTGGCCACTTGGTTAGAGGCTGGGTTGTATGTTGTAACGCACGTGAGGGGGGTGGTGGTGGTCTCCCGTCTGTTGTACTCCAAAAGGGCTTCTCTGTGTTGGTTGCATGCTCGTTTTTTAGTGGTCCGGATGATTCTCTCTGGATACCCTCGTTCACTGAGTCTGGTGGCCCGATCGGCAGACTGTCTCTGGTAGTCCTGTGTGAGACTACAGTTCCTCCTTATCCGGAGGAACTGTCCATAAGGGAGGTTTTCTCTGAGAGGATTGGGGTGGAAACTCTCAAATTGGAGTAGGGAGTTCCTGGAAGTCGGTTTGTAGTATGTCGTTGTTTGAAGTGACCCCTCTTTGGCCCCTATGTTGAGATCCAGAAAGGCTATGTTGGAAGGGCTCGCTGTGCTGGTGAAGCGTAGAAATGGGTCCCGGTCATTGAGCCACAACAGGAAAGTGGCTAGGGAGTCTTGTGTCCCTGTCCAGATCATGAGGATGTCGTCTATATAGCGACGCCAGAATTTGATGTTGAGGCTGTAAGGGTTGGTTGCGGGTAGGATGTGTTGCCTCTCGAAATGGTACATGTACAGGCCTGCCACGCTCGGGGCAAAAGTGCTGCCCATAGATGTTCCGTTGGTTTGTAGGAAGAACTCCCCTTCGAATTCGAAGTAGTTCTCCTTGAGGGCCAATGTGGCACATTGAAAGATAAATTCCCCGGGGGTGGTATATTCCCATGGAGTATCCGCTAGCATCTGTTGGAGGACTCGTAGTGTCTCATCCTGTGGTAGGCTTGTGTAGAGACTTTCGATATCGAAGCCCACCAGCAGTTGTGTGGTGGGGTCAAAGCTCCTGTCCTTGATCAGGTTGAGTAGGTGCTTGGTATCCTTGATGTAAGTGGAGGATTTTTGTACCAAAGGGTTGAGGAAAAAATCACAGAAGTGTGACAATGGCTCCAGGAGGGAATTGATCCCCAACACGATGGGTCGTCCTGGGGGTGGTCTGGTTTCTTTATGGATTTTTGGCACCGTGTAGAAATACGGTGTTCTTGCTTTCTTGGTGCATAAAAATCCGCTTCCTGTTTGGAGATGTAACTATTGACTTCCGCTGATTCCACCAGGGGCACAATGGTGTTTCTGAGTGCCTCTGTGGGGTCTTCTCTGAGACGTCTGTAATTTCTCTCATCTCTGAGGAGTCGTCGGCACTCGTTGGTGTAGTCCGTCTTGTTCTGTATTACTATGCCTCCCCCTTTGTCTGCGGGTTTAATGACAATGTTGGGGTTGCTCTGTAAATTTTGTACGGCTTCCCTGTCCTTGGCAGTGAAGTTGTTGTAGATCCTGGGTTGGTGTATTTCCTCTATCTGGTTGTAAACCGCCTGTTCAAAAGTAGCTATTTCTACAGGGAGGCAAGAAGGTGGTGGAAGGAAAGTGGACTTCACTTTCAAGCCTGTCTCGTTGGTGGGTGGTGTTGGTTCCATGGGTGTTTGTTTTTCGAAGAAGGCTTTGAGTTTACATTTTTGAAAAAATTCTGTCAGTTCGGTGTGTAGTTGGAATTTGTCCAAGCGTGTCGTGGGGACAAAGGAGAGACCCTTGTTGAGGACACATTCCTCCGTAGACATAAGGGGGGTTGTAGTTAGGTTGAATACCAGGGAGGGTGTCTGGTGGTTACTTTCTGTTAGCGTAGTCCGCTCTGGCCTGGTTGGGGTTCTCTGGATTTGCTCCGTGTGTTCGCACCCACTGGTCCTGCTTCCTCTGCCCAGTGCACTTGTTGTTGGGTTCGTCTCCTTCCTCTTGACCTTCGCCCCCTCCCTAAAAAAGGCGGTGGCCTTTGGTTTTGTGGGAAGTAAATCTGTGGTCCTGGGTGGTACATGGGATGCCATCCCAGGAAAGGGTTCTGGGGCGGGTGGTTGAACATAGGGGGTGGATAGTTCTGGCCCTGTTGAGGGTATGTATCCCAAGAGTGTTGCCATCTTGGTGCTCTTCCTCTGCCTCTTGTTCTGTGTGCATTACCGGTGCTGGAGCCACTGGAGAGAGATGAGTCATCTCCTGAAGTGTCCGATGATGCATCCTGTTTGTGGGGTGCGATGTAGTTGTCATCGGCATAAAGGGTATACCTTGTTGTAAAAAAACCTCTTGAGGTCTTTCTGAAATTTTTTAATTTTGGACTGGGTCAGGTACTCCTTATACTCTGCCATTTCTTTGTTGGTCTCGTCCAGCTTTTTTTAAAAAGCTGTGATGGTCGTTTTAAAGAGGTTTTCTGTGACCTGGATCTCAATAATCATAGCGTCCAACAGTCTCTTGGCAGTTTTTATTATGAGGACTAGCCAGTCTCTTGTGCAGTGCCATGCGATTTGTGCCCGGTCCTTCCTGAAGGAGGCATCCTCCAGGAAGATCCTGGGGGTATTTGTCACAAGGAGGCCTTTGGGTGCTGTGTTTGTACGGAGATATTCGGTGAGGCTCTCACCATGGAGAATAGTGCGGATCCTGTTCCGCTTTTGCTCAGTCAGTTTGTCCCAGTCAGTGGTTTGGGCAATGGTCTGGGATATGTTGAAATCAGCCAATAAGGGGGGGCCGTCGAGGATTTCATTGATGTCATCCTCAGTGAAGGTGAGGCTGGGATTCTCCGCCATTGTGATGGGCGGATATGTTAGATATTGGTTTCTACTCTCACAGCTATGCACTGCCTATAATGATCTGTATCAAGCGAGAGAGAGAGGAATAACGTGTGCTATTTCACTTCCCCTATTAATGTATGCAGAAATGAATAGGAACTAGTTACGGGGTAGAAGCTCCATGTTTATGTTTCAAGGAAAAACATTTGTTTTTTAGGAAGACCCTCACCCACCAACCTAGTTGGTGGCATGCTTCATCATCGGGTCCCACCCAAGGCACTGAGTGCACCTTGGGTGTGCTTCGACACCTGATTGCAGCGGAGCGGGTTATGTGCAGTGAGTGTGCAGTGAAAGCGAAAAGTGTGTGAATTAAAAACTGTCCACAGGGTCCCAGGAATTAAGAAAAATTATTTTAATAATGGGCTCTTGGCAGTATTAAAACTGAGGGGTGGATATTGGTGGAGGTAATTTATGGCTCCAATATCCTGTGCGGACTACATGTTTCAGCCAGGTCTCAGTGTTATACTGGCTTTCATCAGGACCTATGTGAAAAGGAATTAGTGATGGTCAAAAATATGTATTTGAGACCAAAATGTGTCGCACGCGATAAGGTGCGTTAACTGGAAGAGGAGGTTTTCCTCTAGTAGCTCAGTGCCTGTTTGGGATAAAAGATAGACACACTAATTCCTTTTCACATAGGTCCTGATTTAAGCCAGTATAACACTGAGACCTGGCTGAAACATGTAGACCGCACAGGATATTGGAGCCATAAATTACTTCCACCAATATCCACCCCTCAGTTTTAATACTGCCAAGGGCCTATTATTAAAATACTTTTTCTGAATTCCTGGGACCCTGTGGACAGTTTTTAATTCACACACTTTTCACTTTCACTGCACACTCACTGCACATAACCCGCTCTGCTGCAATCAGGCATCGAAGCACACCCAAGGTGCACTCAGTGCCTTGGGTGGGACACGATGATGAAGCATGCCCACCAACTAGGTTGGTGGGTGAGGGTCTTCCTAAAAACAAATGTTTTTCCTTGAAACATAAACATGGAGCTTCTACCCAGTAACTAGTTCCTATTGATTTCTGCATGCATTAACAGGGGAAGTGAACTAGCACACGTTATTCCTCTCTCTCCCGCTTGATACATATCATTATAGGCAGCGCACAGCTGTGAGAGTAGAAACCAATATCTAACATATCCGCCCATCACAATGGCGGAGAATCCCAGCCTGATCTTCACTGAGGATGACATCAATGAAATCACTCGGTGGCCCCCCTTACTGGCTGATTTCAATAGATCCCAGACCATTGCCCAAACCACTGACTGGGACAAACTGACTGAGCAAAAGCGGAACAGGATCCGCACTATTTTCCATGGTGTGATCCTCACCGAATATCTCTGCACAAACACAGCACCCAAAGGCCTCCTTGTGACAAATGCCCCCAGGATCTTCCTGGAGGATACCTCCTTCAGGAAGGACTGGGCACAAATCGCGTGGCACTGCACAAGAGACTGGCTAGTCCTCATAATACAAACTGCCAAGAGACTGTCGGACGCTATGATTATTGAGATTCAGGTCACAGAAAACCTCTTTAAAACTACCATCACAGCTTTTAGAAAAAAGCTGGACGAGACCAACAAAGAAATGGCACAGTATAAGGAGTACCTGACCCAGTCCAAAATTACAAAATTTCAGAAAGACCTCAAGAGGTTTTCTTACAACAAGGTATACCCTTTATGCCGATGACAACTACATCGCACCCCACAAACAGGATGCATCATCGGACACTTCAGGAGATGGCTCATCTCTCTCCAGTGGCTCTAGCACCGGTAATGCACACAGAACAAGAGGCAGAGGAAGAGCACCAAGATGGCAACACTCTTGGGATACATACCCTCACCAAGGCCAGAACTATCCACCTCCTATGTTCAACCACCCGCCCCAGAACCCTTTCCTGGGCTGGCATCCCATGTACCACCCTGGACCACAGAATTACTTCCCACAAAACCAAAGGCTACCGCCTTTTTTAAGGAGGGGCGAAGGTCAAGAGGAAGGAGACGAACCCAACAACAAGTGCACTGGGCAGAGGAAGCAGGACCAGTGAGTGCGAACACACGGAGCAAATCCAGAGAACCCCAACCAGGCCAGAGCAGACTATGCTAACAGAAAGTAACCACCAGACACCCTCCCTGGTATTCAACCTAACTACAACCCCCTTATGCCTACAGAGGAATGTGTCCTCAACAAAGGTCTCTCCTTTGTCCCCACGACACGCTTGGACAAATTACAACTACACACCGAACTGGCTGAATTTTTTCAAAAATTAAAACTCAAAGCCTTCTTCGAAAAACAAACCCCCATGGAACCAACACCATCCACCAACGAGACGGGCTTGAAAGTAAAGTCCACTTTCCTTCCACCATCTTCTTGCCTCCCTGTAGAAATAGCTACTTTTGAACAGGCGGTTTACAACCAGATAGAGGAAATACACCAACCCAGGATCTACAACAACTTCACTGCCAAGAACAGGGAAGCCGAACAAAATTTACAGAGCAACCCCAACATCATCATTAAACCTGCAGACAAAGGGGGAGGCATAGTAATACAGAACAAGACGGACTACACCACCGAGTGCCGACGACTCCTCAGAGATGAGAAAAATTACAGACGTCTCAGAGAAGACCCCACAGAGGAACTCAGAAACACCATTGTGTCCCTGGTGGAATCAGAGGAAGTCAATAACTACATCTCCAAACAGGAAGCAGATTTTTTATGCACCAAGAAATCAAGAACTCCGTATTTCTACACAGTGCCAAAAATCCATAAAGAAACCAGACCACCCCCAGGACGACCCATCGTGTCGGGGATCAATTCCCTCCTGGAGCCATTGTCACGATTTTGTGATTTTTTCCTCAACCCTTTGGTACAAAAATCCTCCACTTACATCAAGGATACCAAGCACCTACTCAACCTGATCAAGGACAGGAGCTTTGACCCCACCACACAACTGCTGGTGGGCTTGGATATCGAAAGTCTCTACACAAGCTACCACAGGATGAGACACTACGAGTCCTCCAACAGATGCTAGCGGATACTCCATGGGAATATACCAGCCCCAGGGAATTCATCGTACAATGTGCCACATTGGCCCTCAAGGAGAACTACTTCGATTTCGAAGGGGAGTTCTTCCTACAAACCAACCAAACATCTATGGGCAGCACTTTTGCCCCGAGCGTGGCAGGCCTGTACGTCTACCATTTCGAGAAGCAACACATCCTACCCGCAACCAACCCTAACAGCCTCAACATCAAATTCTGGCATCGCTATTTAGACGACATCCTCATGATCTGGACAGGGACACAAGACTCCCTAGCCACTTTCCTGTTGTGGCTCAACGACCGGGACCCATTTCTACACTTCACCAGCACAGCGAGCCCTTCCAACATACCCTTTCTGGATCTCAACATAGAGGCCAAAGAGGGGTCACTTCAAACAACGACTTACTACAAACCGACTTCCAGGAACTCCCTACTCCAATTTGAGAGTTTCCACCCCCGGCCTCTCAGAGAAAACTTCCCTTATGGACAGTTCCTCCGGATAAGGAGGAACTGTAGTCTCACACAGGACTACCAGAGACAGTCCGCCGATCTGGCCACCAGACTCAGTGAACGAGGGTATCCAGACAGAATCATCCGGACCACTGAAAAACGAGCACGCAACCAACACAGAGAAGCCCTTTTGGAGGACAACAGACGGGAGACCACCACCACCCCCCTCACATGCGTTACAACATACAACCCAGCCTCTAACCAAGTGGCCAAGATCATTCACAAGAACTGGCGCATCCTGAATACCGGAGCTCTGAAATGGGATCCACTCCTCTTCTCATATAGAAGGGCAGGCAGGCTAAAAGATCGCCTAGTGTCCACTCGCCCCAAAAAACCTCAGGCCCCCACTACCAGCACAGTCCTAAACTTATGGGGCTTACCCAACGTAGTTGGCCACTATCCATGTGGAGACTGCTGCGTTTGCCACCTCACCAGAGCCACCAAAACACTAGATCTGGAAGAAGGCAAAACCTGGCAGCAACGAAAGCATATCTCAAAAACACAGACCTGCTCTAAACCAGGACGTATACTGTGAGCATACCCCAAGCCATGTCTTGGCTATAATAATCAGATACCAGCTATTCAAATGCTGTACACAATGGGTGCTCCAATCCCTTTAAAACATTTTTTGTAAAAAAGTGTCTATCCCCATAGATGGACAAATACATCACTCACACTCCAAATTTTTGCACAAAACAAAAATGTGTGCGGGTAATGAAGGCGCCTCACGGAAACACCCCATGGGAGCTACTGATAGGTTCTCATCAGTGTGCTCCGATTTTCATCATTGGCAGCCTTCACACCCCAAAAAATTAAATGTGAAAAAATGTGCCCATATAAATTAAAAGTGTGAAAAGGTAAAACACTCACTTCAAAGGACATTAGCGTGCCAACCAATCGTGACCCCTTACTATTGAGGCAAAAAGCTTTTTTACCTCTGTAAATTAAAAACGAGCTAAACAATCACTGGCACAACCCTCAAACTTTAATCACTGCCGTGTGTTTGCTCAGTTTAAAAACAAGACATACTGTCGCATTCCCTTAGTTCTTACAGAAAGCCAACATGTTTCATTGCCTTCTAACAATTTAGGCAATTTCTTCAGGGCTAGGGGTCACTCCATGCCACACTGTAAGTTCAGTAATGTACCCAGTGGTTGCCCCCACTTAGCATATCGGCAGCCACCTTTGTTGGGGATGTGTACGCGTCCACACCACCCATAGGTATTTATTAAGGTTGCTATCAGTCAATGGAAAGCCAACATGTTTCATTGTCTTCTAACAATTTAGGCAATTTCTTCAGGGCTAGGGGTCAGTCCATGCCACACTGTAAGTTCAGTAATGTACCCAGTGGTTGACCCCACTTAGCATACCGGCAGCCACCTTTGTTGGGGATGTGTACGCGTCCACACTACCCGTAGGTATTTATTAAGGTTGCTATCGGTCAACCGCTATATACGTAGCGTCTGGCTTCAAACTCCGCGCTCCGCGTATATAGCGATTGACTGATAGCAACCTTAATAAATACCTACTGGTGGTGTGGACACGTACACATCCCCAACAAAGGTGGCTGCCGGTATGCTAAGTGGGGGCAACCACTGGGTACATTACTGAACTTACAGTGTGGCATGGACTGACCCCTAGCCTTGAAGAAATTGCCTAAATTGTTAGAAGGCAATGAAACATGTTGGCTTTCCGTTGACTGATAGCAACCTTAATAAATACCTACGGGTGGTGTGGACACGTACACATCCCCAACAAAGGTGGCTGCCGGTATGCTAAGTGGGGGCCACCACTGGGTACATTACTGAACTTACAGTGTGGCATGGACTGACCCCTAGCCCTGAAGAAATTGCCTAAATTGTTAGAAGGCAATGAAACATGTTGGCTTTCCGTAAGAACTAAGGGAATGCGACAGTATGTCTTGTTTTTTAAACTGAGCAAACACACGGCAGTGATTAAAGTTTGAGGGTTGTGTCAGTGATTGTTTAGCTCGTTTTAATTTACAGAGGTAAAAAACTTTTTGCCTCAATAGTAAGGGGTCACGATTGGTTGGCACGCTAATGTCCTTTGAAGTGCGTGTTTTACCTTTTCACACTTTTAATTTATTTGGACACATTTTTCACATTTAATTTTTTGGGGTGTGAAGGCTGCCAATGATGAAAATCAGAGCACACTGATGAGAACCTATCAGTAGCTCCCATGGGGTGTTTCCGTGAGCGCCTTCATTACCGCACACATTTTGTTTTGTGCAAAAATTTGAGTGTGAGTGATGTATTTGTCTATCTATGGGGATAGACACTTTTTACAAAAATTTTTTAAAGGGATTGGAGCACCCATTGTGTACAGCATTTGAATAGCTGGTATCTGATTAGTATAGCCAAGACATGGCTTGGGGTATGCTCACAGTATACATCCCGGTTTAGAGCAGGTCTGTGTTTTTGAGATATATTGTGAGTGGAGGGCGACCTGCGCTATATCCCTCTTGAGCTCCTTTTGTGAAAGATCAACGAAAGCATACCAATTGCAACTCATCAAACGTAATATATCTCATAGAATGCCCGTGCAGACTCCGCTATATCGGAATGACAGGCCGCAAGGTTAAAACTAGAATAGGAGAACATCGCAGCAACATACGGTGTAAAAGAAATACAACCAAGATGACAGATCACTTTATCCAAAGTGGTCACACCCCCAATGACATGAGGTGGACAATAATCGAACAAATTGCATGCAACAATCTCACAGACGACAAGATCCTACTCCAGAAGGAACAACGTTGGATCTATCGTCTTTCCACCCATATAGTGGGACTCAACGACAACATTCCTTGGAACAGCTTAAGTAACCGCTGAGATCTACCCTGATGACATGCCCAAATAATAGTGAAATGTCCAAACGCATATGGACCCATGACACCCCAGTCTGACCGGGCCACATGTCCCCTCTCAAACGGGCCAACACAAAAAGTCCAAAGGTGCATTTTCAATGACTGCCCACGCAAATCCTGGTCACACAGATAGAGTCCCCTTTTGTTCCCCCTTGGGCCCTTGACATCACCCCACACAGAAAGGGCAGTCAACTCAGACAGACACCACTCATGTGGCCACCCTGCATCTAAGCTGGCTCAAGCCGCACATTTAGGTTCACTTCTGGTCTCCGGGGCATTTTGTGTGATCAAAATATTTTCCAAACACTCTACCAATTGAGGATAACATTGCCATACATTCCTCAATAGTACCCTCGATCCTGAGTTCGATACTCTTCCACATGCTCCGAGAAATCCACCCAGCTGACTTTTGTACATACACATGCTCAGTCTTTCTTCCATGTCTCTCCTACCCCCGCGGCGGGATACACATACTTGTATTGTCAAACATGTTTTTACATTTATATTCTTGTACAACACTATAACTATTGTGAACATTGTCAATTCCAACAACTTTATCAAAAACTTCATGTGACTGACAACCCTCAGCGCGAGACACACGCACGGACTGTAGTCCGCCCTCAGTTTCGGAAGTGTCGGCTCTAGGCGCTATTCACAAACACTGGCACTGAATCGAGACACCTGGAACAGATACAGGGTATTTAAACGCCCCCTTGTCCACAGACCTGCATCGACGGATTCCCGATGCAGGCCGCAGTAGGTATGGACAGAGGGCTGCAGACCTTGATGAAGTAAGTGGGGTCCTAAAAAAGTGGGGGGATTTTCCTCAATCAGCCGGCCTGCGGAGACCAGTCCAAACGCGGCCAGGCTTTACAAACTTCTTCATTGTTTATTTTTACTTCTTCCTCAACACACGCAGTGTGTGACTATAGGTCCGGCAGCCCAACGGGACTCATGGGGCTCATTCTGGAAAGTTCAGAGTAAGCAAGCCTTTCTATCTATAACACCAACCACTTAATTAAGCAGTGTTTCTGCCTTGACGCTATTGAACTACCGCACAGTAGCGCATAATCCGGCATGATTATAAAGCCACTTTTGCACAAAACGTCACGTTCCGTTCTCACTATCGCTCATTTACCACATAGAGTACGGACATGACGTCTACCCAGTCCCATGATTCTATGTGCAAAATGAAGCCTGCTTTATCTAAATGTTTATGTTTGTATGTTTTGTGTGTCTGTCTTTTATCCCAAACAGGCACTGAGCTACTAGAGGAATACCTGCTCTTCCAGTTAACGCACCTTAGCGCGTGCAACACATTTTGGTCTCAAATACATATTTTTGACCATCAATAATTCCTTTTCACATAGATCCTGATGAAAGCCAGTATAACACTGAGACCTGGCTGAAACATGTAGACCGCACAGGATATTGGAGCCATAAATTACCTCCACCAATATCCACCCCTCAGTTTTAATACTGCCAAGGGCACATTATTAAAATAATTTTCTGAATTCCTGGGACCCTGTGGACAGTTTTCAATTCACACACTTTTCACTTTCACTGCACACTCACTGCACATAACCCACTCCGCTGCAATCAGGCGTCGAAGCACACCCAAGGTGCACTCGGTGCCTTGGGTGGGACCCGATGATGAAGCATGCCACCAACTAGGTTGGTGGGTGAGGGTCTTCCTAAAAAACAAATGTTTTTCCTTGAAACATAAACATGGAGCTTCTACCCCGTAACTAGCTCCTATTGATTTCTGCATACATTAACAGGGGAAGTGAACTAGCACACGTTATTCCTCTCTCTCCCACTTGGTACATATCATTGTTTATAATGAGTACATAGTCTGGGCTCATGAAGAAAGAGACACAGCTGGGACTCTATTAGATTGGCTTGCGATTCCATAGATGTGGTGTGCCTCAATACTAGGCCTCTGGACTGAACAAGGTGGATAGGTGCATGCACAAGTGGCAATTAATTATACTTTCACATAATACTATAAGATTTTGGAGATGGCACATGTTAAGGTTCTGGGGTCTGATGACCTACCAGCTGAGTTTTACAAAACATATTTAGACCAGATGGCCCTGAAATAGGCAAAACTGTACTAAATGGCTAGAGAGGACTAGGGTCTTTACCTAAATAAAATGTGAGGTTTTAGTAATCCCATTACTTAAGCAAGGCAGGGACCAGGAAGATATGGTGGTATAAAGACCTCTGTCTATACTTAACACATATTTTAGAATATTAAGCACAATACTCACTCGGAGGCTGTTACCTCATATACAACACCTCATACTCTCTCATACTCCTTGATCAAACTGGGTTCATCCCGGGGAGAAACATGGCAATGAACATACATAGGTTGATAGGCCAACTAGTTAATCGCATAGATATGCCAATTGATACTTTAATACTAGTGTTATATATCGAAAAAGAATTCAACACTCTGGAGTTGGAATATTGATATGCTGTTATAGATAAAATGGGATTTCGGAATTACACCTACTGCTCTGGTTTTTTCTGACCCATATGAAGTGGAAAGAGGGTCGAGATAGGGGTGGCAGTTGTCCCCTCTGCTATTTGCCCTAGCAGTTGAGCCACTGGTGCTCAAGGTGAGACATGGGAATATCTGTAAGATGGCTAAACAGGATCAAACACATAATATGTCTCTATGTGCAGATAAGATGTTGCTCACTTTAATAAGAGGCAATCAGACATGGGAAAAGCCATTCAGGTTTTGAATAAATGTTGGGACCTATCAGAGCCGCGTATGAACTGGTATAAGTCTAATGCATTTCTGATTAATGCACGTAGTGGGGGAGGATAGAGAAGCACATTTTGATAAGGGACACAAATATGAATGGATATCCAGAAACTATCCGGGGATCTGTATATCCAGTTCTGAATTGAATTTGATTGATGGCAATATAAAGGCTGCTGTTATGGCTATGAGAGCTAGGACAGCCTTTGGGTGGACCCTTCCAACATCAGTGGTAGGAAGAGTAGCGCTAGTTAAGATGGTCATGTTTCCAGGGCTTTTGTATCCATTTGCTGCCCTGCCAGTGGTGATCTACAGGGAATGGTTTAAGAACATGGATTCCTTGGTCATGGAATTAATATAGGGTCTGGAAGCCACAGAGTAGCATAAGCTTAATTGCAGCTCCAAATCAAAGAGTGGGGGTGACTCACTGCGTCTGATTTTGAAACATTATTTTACTGCGGAGTTACAGTGGATGACAAACTAGGTAACAGCACAGCCCATTATGACCACGGACACTGAATACCTTGGGCCGGGACCATCATTGTTGGCACAACTTCTGCTTCGCCATTAAAAGAAGAAATTGATAGTGCATGGGCCCTGAGGGTGATCAGATATTGTTGGAACAGGAGCTTACACAAACTTGCACGCTAATCCAATACTCACCAAATATATCACTGACTGGTCTAAATGCCCAGCACACAAGAGTTGTTGGCAGGGATTAGGTGCATGGAAGGGTTATGGGGTTGATGTTATTGGAGATATATATAGAGAAGTGTTGCTCTTGAAATTTGAAGATCGGCTAAAAAGAGTCTAAAAAAGGATGAAGGTGTATTGGAATTTTCTAGAGCATGGGAAATGATACTGTCCTTGTTGGCGGAGGCAGGATGTGATCATACCGCTGATGTTTCTCCACTGAATGCCCTGTAGCTTCCTAGGGAATGATTAGTTAGGCCTTGACCTACAGTGACTGAGTTAAGTGACCCTACTTCTTATGCCTCACCAACATCACTATAGGTAACAATCTAGCTTAATTGTCCCCTCTCCCGTCCCTGCCGTCCAGTCTTTAGCTCTTTCATATTAGGCCATAAGAGTGTCTAGGTTGGTGAATGGTCTTCACATGCAGTTAGTTGTTTAAACTTACTGTTATTAAAGTGAATGTTTGTAATTCCGAGGCAGTATGGATTCCATGACAAAATGTTACAGGATTGGGGCTACTTTTAATGAGCTAAGTGGAACTGATTCAATAACATTGGTATTCACATGTTATTTATCTTGTTATAAAAAAGGAAAATGTCAAAAATAGTTTGACTTGAAAGTTTTTAAAATTTCCATAATATATTTTTTGTGTTTCAATATTGTCTTGAGAGGCATATTTGTGTTGTAAATGATTAGGAGTGTTAATGAAAAATAATAAAAACAAGTAGGTTAAAAAAGTGTCTCTCACTTGAGGAGGGATTTTTAAGTGGCGGTGGAAAGTTCTGGAATGTAGGTACAATTGCCGAATCTGAGGGTGCCATATCATCAATCAACCCCTGATCCAACCCTCCTGCACAGCATTCTGGGATATTTCAACCAGTGGTAGGTATAATTCTCTCTTGTGTAATTACGCATTATCACCACAATATTACTTGTAATTATACATAATTAAGTGAGAATAGTAATCCAGCATTTAGCGATATTTTCTTAGTGCAAAATGCACCCCCAACATCCAAAATGGGCCAGAAGATGCATTTTGCATTAAGAAAATAGTACTAAATGCTACATGACACGAACAGCAGTCCATTGTTACTGCACTCCTGCGGTAGGATTTTTGCCTAAAATGACACTTGATTTCTCAAGCTCACATAATCATTTAATTTAGCTAATTATGCATAACAAAAGTAATGTGTAATTATAAAAATTACTCTGATTACTCTAGCATAATAAACATTTCTCCCCCAGGTCTGATTTTCAACATGGCAGCTTCAAGTGGTCTATGGAAAGACATTCCCCGGGAGCCTCACCCTAACACAGTTGGCTGACCCCTTCCCACCAAAACTTTAAAGGGAGCCCTCCTATGTTTGGCTCCAGAGGTCTGGCCTTCCTCATTTGTTTCTTTGAGTTTAGACATGCAGAGGAGAGATGCTACTTGAAGTGTTAATTAACACATGCTGATTTCCTCCCCACCTCTTCCTTTCTCAGGAACTGGACCAAGAACTGTTAATGGCTCTACTGTGTGGGCAGGCTTTTGATCCTCCTGCTGGTCAACAGAGTAATTGACATGGCAAAGTGGGGGGGGGGGGGCAAAGGCACTGAATCAGAATATGGCTAAGCCAGGGAAAATTAAAATTCTAGAAGTGTCATAAGGAGTAGAGTTATCACAAAAGTGACAGTGGATCTGTGCTCGATGTAGATGTTTACACTAACATTGATACCTGACCTCTGTCTCTCAGTCTAAGTATGGCGAAACTGTGGGGTGGCGCAGATTTGTCCCACAATGTATAATGTAGTGAGAGCACAGCCTTTCAGTAAGCACTGCATCCTTAGACTGTAAATGCCCACTCACATTATAAGATCTACACAAGATCAGCACCAATCCCTGAAAGTGGCCCTTTTGCAGCAGGTTACCTGTGCACAGATACCGGGCTGAGGTAGATGGCAGTCTCCAAGTCTCAGCCTGCAAATGTGTACACCCTCGGCTTCAAGCAATCAGTGGTTAAAGGAAAAGTTACTAGTCTTCGAGGCCAATCAGTAGAGGGACAGGTTCAGTTTCTTCAATTGTAGGGATATCAATTGTATGTTCAATCTTGTATAGGAAGCTCTCCTTCATTAAGTGCAGTACCTGGTTTAACTGCATGATGATGTTGGTGGCTTAATCCGGTTTATTGTCTATCTGAACCAGAATCCTCATATCATCCCTATACCTTTGTAAATTTGCTACTAAGCCAGGGGACAAACAGAAACAAAACAGTAGGCAAGAAAGGAATGATTCCCTTAGGGATACCATATGGCACTGGGTGTGATGATGACTCACATGAACCAATCCTGATGTGTTGTCTGCGTTGGAAAAAAATAGATTACATCAAATACAAAGCAGACGGTGTCATGCCTGACTATGGCTCCGTCTATCCCCAATATTTTGTGGTCAACAGTGTCTAGGGTGGAGAGAGGCTGAGGAGAATAAGAATTGCTTTCTTGACTTCGATCACCATGAAAAGGCAGATCTTCTCAGTTATATTGGCTCGGGATGGTTTAGTGCCTAGGGAGGATGGAAATCTAACATGATTGTCTTGTACAATGTGACTTAGTTTAACATACTCTTGAAGTTCTCATGTTTACCTCCCTTTCCACATGCTTTCTGGGAAGGGAAGTTGGAAACTGGGGGGCGTTTACCATGTTTAGACTGAGAAAGAAGGGAAGAATTGTTAGAAGCGGGAAGCTGGGCAGGGGTGAGTTTGATGTTTTTACCTTGACAGAGATGGTGATAAAGTAGATTTCCACCATCCCAAGGTAACGCTTTAGGTGTCCCTCCCAGCCTGTAGCAAGACTGCAATCGGTCAGATAGGCCTAGGTCATGGCGTACAAGCAGCATCCGTATTCCCCCGTGACTAATAAATCGTTACCAAGGATCCAGATATCATTGTAGCTGGGCACTCAGGGCAGGGGTACACGTCCATCACCATGAGAGGATTTTTTTCTTTTGCAACAGATACTTCAGTGGGTATCTGATATCGATCAGAATTAAGTGTGTCACATTACAGGCTATATTTTTATTGTAATGGGAGCATCATGAACACAAAGATGTGTAGTTAGGACTGAGGCGCATTACAGAAATGAAGTTGAAATGTTAGATGGCACAGTCTGAAGGATGCAACACCAAGCACTCTTATTATTTACCTACATTTCTCACTGCAAGTTCATTAATAATTTGTATATTTTCAAGCATGTTAAGAGATTTGCCCATAAATGTAAAATTAGAAATTGTATGCTCTCTTGATGCATTTTTTTATACATGAGTTTGCATTTTATGCACCACATTATTGATTCACATTTCCGTTTACAAAAAAGTGCAGCCCAATTGTGTGAACACGGCACATACTGTAAAAACAATAGCATATTATGGATTCCCTGCATCTGTAAACAGACTCTATCAAAACACAAAATACAATAGGCTCAGATGACGTTATGTTTCCCTGCGATCCTTTCAAGACTGCAAGATTCTCAATTAGTTTGTATAATAGGGTATCTGACTATTTGATGTATTGTTTGCTTAGGCACTGCTCATCTGTTACTGGATGTTTCCAGATGATTATTTCTAGATAATGTGCTATCGATTTCACTGTAAAGCCTCACAATGTCTGTCTAATATGAGGCTGTAGGAACATATGAAAAATTATTAATGCTCTTTTGATAACACCTAGCACAAGTAATGCTTTTTTGACTTCCGTTGTTGTATTCCTAGACTTCAGTTTATCAAATTGTGCAAATATTGACAAAGTTTCTGCACTTTGTATTAAGAATGCATTTGTTAACAGTTGTCACAATTTGGGCACCGAGTTTTACTGAATGCATTGGTATTTTGCAAACTGACCTTTGTACTAATATGTCGGTTAAAAAAATACCGAATCGTAATGGATCACAATTCGACCTACCTCATGAATATTAATGAGGTAGGTCTCAAATTGCTTCCACCAATGAATTGTTGCCATCACAGGGATGGTGGCCTGCTAGAGTCAGCAGACCACCATGTCTGTGATTGGTATTTAAAAAAGCAATCTTTTTAAAATTAAATGCAGCCTGTTTTTATACTAAAGGAAAAAGGAATGCGTTTAAAAAAACTGAAAACTTTTAAAAAAAAATTTAAGACTAGTCAGAGGTCCATGGAACTAGTGCCTACTCTTGAAAAATGATCCTGTGAAAATTCACAAAGGGGAAGGCATCTAGTTTATGTAGTCAGTAAAATATTAATATTTTGCAACCAGAACATTAATACATACCATAAGAAATTGGTATTTGCATATTGCATATTGCTGGGTCCAAACTGAGGTGGCATAATGTGCAAAATAATATTGAACTAAGATGCGGCCCAAGTAATTATGTGTGGCTGAGATTAATTTAAGCTTTCCATTCATCACTTTTTTGTATACTTTAATGCGTTGAGCTAAGTGCACAGAGCCATGGATCCTGTGCACACTGTCCCACTCGAATCAAGCTATACCTGGCTGATGAGCCCTAACTAGGGCGAAACTGGTCCTCGGTTGCTTGTGCTCACGTTCAGGGAGGATCTGACATGCCAATTTGGGCAGAACTGTTCCCATTGGAGCAGGGTCAAGACTGATTTGCATATTGCTGGGTCCAAACAGGTGGCATGGTGTACAAAATAATGATGGACTGTGATGCAGCCCGAGTAATTACCATTGGCTCAGATTGTTCAAGCATTTCATCCATCACTTTTCTGTACATTTTAGTGCGTTGCCCTAAGAAGGACGGGTATGCCTAGATGCAGGGCCCATGCACACTGCGTCATTGAAATCGAGTTATACTTAGCTGATGAGCCCTAACTAGGCCGTAACCAGTCCTGGGTTGCTTGTGTTCCAGTTTAGGACCTGCCCTGGTAGTTCAGGCTGGATTGTACACATCGGAGCAGGGGCAATGCTGATTGGCATATGGCTGGGTTCAAACTGAGGTGGCATGTGTGTATAATAATGATGGACTGAGATGCAGCCTCAAGTAATTACCAGTGGCTATGATTAATACAAGCATTCCATCCATCACTTTTTTGCATACTTTATTACCAGGAATTGCTACATGATTCAGCATGTGCATCAGATATGAACCACTGTCTAACTTGCGCATAAGGGATCACACTCACTGAAATTAAAAAAATATCGTAAATGTATAGAGAAAAAAGCAAATAAATCTAAATTACAGATTCACAAATCTCTAATATGACTTGCATTATGCTTTTTAGTTACATTTGGGACTTTTTTTTAAGTTGCATTTGTCTTTCATTCTATCATTTATTCTCTCCAGGGGTCACACTATAGATACAGGGCACTGTAACAGTGGTACACATAATCCTGAGCACTAGGGGCAGAGAGAGACTGTGCTGAATCATAATGAAAGCATCATTCTCATGGCAGGCACCTGCACTGGTAAAGGCACATTAGTGAAAGCCGGTCCCCCCGCCATTGTGCAGGTGGCAGAGGCCTGCATTTCAAAGGGCTGCAGAGATCTCCCTGCAGGCGGGTGTAGTAAGCGAATGCACCTTTCAACAGGGGTACCTTGGAGCACTCTGATTGTGCACCACCTCCATGTGGTGTTCATTTAGTGCTTCCCCTGACAACTCATTCGCCTCTGCAACTGAATTCACTATATGGTATAGGCGCAGAGGCAAAATGTTGCCTCATTTGCATGTGCCCTGGTCCCCTTACAAATTAGGGAATGCTGCCTTGAGATCAGGCCGGTTCACATGTAGTGCTGGGGAAATGTGTACTATGGACTAGGCGTACAAAGTCTGAAGACTATCCTGTAATGCTAAAGTGCCCCATGGGCACAGAAAATGGGTGCACATGCCTGTTACATCCCTCAGACATTTAGGGTCTCATTTAGAGTTTAGCAGACAAGGTACTCTGTTGCAAACATGATGGAGTACCCTGTTCACCAAACTCCAGGTCTACCTGTCTCATTTAGAGAGCTTTCCCTCCACAAACCCCTCCTCCGGCCATATTTAGGGTCAGCAGAGTGATATCCAAACCATGCAGTGAGGGAAAAAAATTAAAATATGACCTCACAACCTGTGAGAAAACTCCTTGGATGTGGGGGACATTAGTTTTCATTTTTCAAAAACAAACTCACACTTTGGGAGTTTGTTTTAAAAAAAGCAAAAGGTTTGTTGGAAGGACATGAGAACCAACAATGGCCATCAACCTAACTTTTTGCACCTTGAAGAAGAGACCCACTGTAAAGCCATTTCTTTTCAACATACAGAGAAGATCATTGAGGCAGTCGTAATATATAAATTTGATGGACAGTAGTCTGTCAGGGTGGTGGAGGCAATGTCCCCAGTCACCCTAATGTTTGAAGTAGCGTCTGCTGAATTCTAAATCAGGCCCTTAGTATAATACATCTCACATTCTGTTCCTCTTCTCTCTGTGTCACCATTGCTTTTTTATGTTTGAGAGGTTTTTTTTCTTTGAATGTGCATTACTCTTTTCTTTGTTTTAACCTATTTCATTTCATATTTCACCTGAATGTCCAGTGTTATTGGTGGTTCCATTGGATGCATTGTTTTGCCACTACTCACCCGTGAAAGGTTATGCAGGTGACCATAAACAAGGCCCTGGCAGATTTTTTTATTTTTTGTAGCAATGGATAGACATTATTACATGAAAAATAGGATACAGAAACATAAGATAACCTACTGCAGATCAGGTGAATGAGTAGCTCACCAATGGCACACAATCTGCAGATAAACAATTAAAACTGCCTGGTAGGTAAAGACATTCTTCAAATCGGGCTGAGTTCCATCATCAATTGTTATATTTTACTCTATGCAAAACTTAGGACTAATGTATAGAAATAGACAATATTTTCATCTTTAAAATGAAACCAAAACAACAAAAATCCAATGTACGGAACCGGAGATGGAAATTTTTAAAGATTAAAGACTTTCAAGCACTTAGTAACCTATAGCCCCACTCTGGGACATCTGGTCACGGTTGACCCGGACAAAGTCAAACTTTCAGGCCAACTGCAATGGAGCCCTGAGCAGATACACTGAGCGTGAGGCCTGGTCAAAATTTTACCTTCAGACTTAGAAACTTTGCTGAAACTTTTTCCGCAAGGGTCCCTCAAAGCCCTTCACCAGTCCGGATTCGGCGAGGATTCACTGGCTTGACTTTCAGGGAGCTGCAGGTAAAACTCTAAAAGTTGGACCACCGAAGCTCTTCAGCGGGATGAACCGGGAATCCCGGCTGGTTGAAGGAAGTCGGAACTCCGGAGTTCTTCAGTGGGATGAACCTGGAATCCGGGCCGGTTGAAGGTAGCCGGCTTGGCTCTCGCGGTTGAGTAGTTCACCTTATGGAACTTATTTCTAACTTGCTCCAAACTTCTCTAAATTTCTGGAACTTCTTCCTGAATTTCCTCTTGAGGGCCCAAAGAGTCCAAAATACAATCCAAGTGTCTGGAAGCTCCAAGATGGTCCTTGAAAGTTTGGGGCCACAATTCCCACAATGAACCTGGACAAAACTCTTAAAAGTTCACTGGACACACTCCAGGCAATGAACTCTTGGTGGTGATGATGCAGGTGAGGTTAACCTGTAGCTTGCAGGGAGTCCACTCCTTAATCCTTTAGAAGCAAGGCACATCCACAGGGCTGTAGTTCCAGATAGTGGAGCAGGCGCAGTCAGTCAGAGTGCAGGGTCTGGTGGTGCAAATCGGGTTTCCAGCATGGCAATCCTTCTTCTTCTCTTAGTTTCAAGCAGCAGATCTGAGAGGCTCTGCAACTCCCAGAGAACCCACATCCAGGGGTCTCAAATTGGGCACAAAGTGGGGGGACCCTGCAAACAGGCCCTGATTTCCAACAATTTCTGAAAAAGAAACATAAAAAAAAATCAGCAATATATAATGATTAATTAGTATAGGCTATGTGTTTCCACAGAGAGCATTTTGAAAAAATACAACCCATTGTTGAGTCTAGAAATGTACCTAGCAGAGAGAGGGCCTGATTCACAAAGGTAAACTTACACTTTTGTGTAAGTGTGCGATTTTTTAACATTTCACCATGCAATTTTATGAGTAGTATCTTTATGGCTGCCGATTTTTCATGTGCGTAGATTGAACAGTATTAATGGTAATTACTCTATCATATGGATGGGTGATTTCAACTCACAACACTGTCAAATGTCTTGCACAGGGTGTTGTGGTTTTGTGGGCACCAATGGGGATCCTCTTACACATTTTAGCCATAGCCCTTACAGAGAGGAATTGAATTAACTTCTTATGAAATATAACTTATTGTTTGCTTTTGATTCTTTGACTGTGGACCCAGCTAAGAATCCTACTTTTATTGGGAGGGAGTGCTCCAGTTTTAGTGATTGTATTTTGTTTTCACAAAATGTTTGGAGCTGAATTAAAGAATTTGCAGTATTAGGCTCTGTACATAGTGACGATAAATTGCTAGCCATTTCAATAAACTGCTCTTTTTTATTAAAACTCAGGCGGAGAAAACTCCATTACCAATGGCCTACTCTACTGCATGGGGCTCATGAGCTATTCCAAAATTGATAAGAATCAATTCCTATCTGCTTTAGTGGGTACAATTTGTCCTGACTTTCTGGCGTGCCTAAATGAGATCAACAATGGAGGAGCCACAATAATTCACAGCTTTGGGAACATTTGTAAGAAAGCACACTTTGGTGTCCATTACGATACCGGGCGGAACAAAATCTGCCATCTACCATAGCGGTAAAAAACCGCCCGCTTACACCTTCTGAATACCGACCGAGCAATCACGATGTGGCGAAGCAAACACCGCCCGCGGCGGAAAAAACACACAAAATACTGCCCGTCTATGTCCGAGTCGAAGTCCATCCGTCCGCCACGGACGCAAACCCGCACGACAACCCAAAACCGCCCGCCCTGACTACGGAGACACCGGCCGTGAAATTAGGATCTTCCCGACATGAGCGCGGCAAATCCACAAATACACCGCCCGCCATCGTAAACAACAGTGATGAAAATGGACACGGCGGAAGCCCTGGCGGCCACGTCCCTGCACAGAAACCATCCGCGGACCGAAGAAACACACACAACATGGCCAACAAGTCCACACAGCAAGCCACGCCCAAATACCCAAACACAGTACACATCCCGAAAACACATCCCCCCTGGACAAACAAATAAACTACAAATCCCAGAACACCAGCCACAACACACCTGAAAACAACAGCACATCATGACACACCCACATAGGTAAGTACAAATGCAGCCCCTTCACAGACCACAATCCCTTGCAACACTACAAACTGAGGACGAGAGCACAGAACACAGCGAGACAGAAAGGACAGGAGCACACCACAGACACGCACCCACCACCACCACCACCACCACCAAACACCGGCCCCACAAACCCCCTGCACATCACACACCACACACACACACCGCACCAGCACCACAAACACAAAACCACACACCATGGCAGCACAGAGAATGCCCAAGTTCACTTCCACTGAGCTGACGGTCATGGTCAACGAGATCATCAAGGTGCACCCACAAATCTATGGGAACCAGGTCCAACAGACACCACTATCCACCAGAAACCGGTTGTGGAGCAGGATCGTAGACCAGGTCAATGCAGTCGGGAACGTGCCACGCAACAGAGCCGAAATCACCAAGAGGTGGCACGACATGAAAAGAGTGGTCAAAAAGAAGGAGGCCAAGAATCGGCAGCTGGCTGACAGGACTGGCGGAGGAAATCCCGCGCTATTTAAGACCTTCAAGGCGTGGGAGGAGAAGGTGCGAGGCATCCTACATCCGGAGAGTCTCACCGGAATACCAGGGGGAGTGAAGGCTGGTAAGTACAAACAAATGTATACCAGCACACCACTATGTACTCACATGCACTACCACTATGCCATAGCTCCGAGGGACAAACACCCCCATGTCAAGTACACAATACACAAGACATCACTCACACATGCAACAGACTAACTAACAAAACCATGGGGGCATGTGTACAGTCAGCCAGCACCGCAACTCCCACCAGGTCCCCTTGTACACCAGATGCGCCAGAAGGAGCACTCCCCACACCCACACTCATGTGTCAGCCATAGCTGCACCAACCGACAAGTAACAGGTAAGTAGCCTGAACACAAAGTCAGTGGGTCGGAGGGGGGACAGCTGAAGTACAACACCCACCAGGCCCCTAGTCCTATAGCGCAGCAAGGTGGAGCACCCCTCCCTCCCAGTACCATATGGCATCCATTGCATTGCGCCCTCCAAACCAACAAGTAGGTAGAGTACTGTACAGGGCGGGGTGTCTGTAGGCATGAGGACAGTATTACGACTAACATTTTGGGACATGTCACGTAGCAGAGGAACACGCAGCACTGCTCCCTGTCATAATCATGTGACCAATGTGCACACGGACATATATTACAGAGTCATAGCCCACATGAGCCATCACAAATACAGCAACACCCATGGAGCCACGTCTGCATGCACAAGTCCCACTGGAGTACTGACCCACACGGCGGGCACTGTGCCACTCATCACACACATCAGCAACACCATCGAAGTCCTGTCCATGTAGTCGTTACTGCCTGTTCCCCACAAAATGTACAACATCGCCCATGTACGTCTAACCTGGCTAGAACTAACAGTGTGGAACCCCAGTAATGCACATAAACACCACTGGACCCATGAAACACACAGCCACACAATGCACATCCAACATACCATCCATCTCATCTGTCAGCCCCAGTGTCATGAAAGGTATGTCATCGGAACAGCTGGCCCTCACACAGTAGTTCTGCAAAGATACCTGCCCATCACACATAATGTGTCTGCAGTGACTGAAGCGCACATCACACTGATTTACAACATACATAATATAGTCAACACCCCAAGAGCACTGCATTGCTGCACATGGCCGAGGTAGCACGCACACCAAGGAATTGGCCCATCTGCAATACGTCGTGTGGCACACAACCATCACTCACTCACTACAATGCTTGCAGTGTAATGTCCATAAATGATAACAGTGAGCAGATATGCTGGGGATGTCAGACATACACACACCTTTGTCTCTGCACTGTCATGTTGCCAAAACACATGTCCCGTTCTGCACACATATGTCACAGTATGTACCCCAAAACCATATTTCACCTCAAAAGCGTTGAGGGGGCTGTACCCCCTTTTGCCATCTGCGTTTCTAAGCGTTCCATTTGAACCCCAAAACCATATTTCACCTCAAAAGCATCGATGGGTCTGGAGCCCGCATACACCCAAGCCACAAAATGTAGGAGTACAGCAACACACACTGATTGTCATCGCTAATCCGCCCCATGCCACATGAACACAACACACAGTTCCATTGCCTTGCTCACGCATACACACATCGTACATCCACGCACACGCCACTGGGAAACCTGTGCACGACAGTGCACGAACTGTGAATGTCAGACAACCAATACAAACTTTGCAAGGTGCAACACAATAACCTATCTCATTCTCCCCACAGGTGCCGAACAGCTGGATGCTGGAGAGGGAGACAGCAGCCAGCACAGCCAGTCCGCAAGCCCCCGACCCGGACTCACGGATGTAGAAGACCTGGACACCTCTTCGGACGAGGACCACCTAGCAGGCCCGTCTACCCACCAACACATCACCCAGGGCTGCTGACCAGTCACAGACCCCTGCTGCCACGGTCGTTGCGGCCACCACCACCGCCGCAACAACCACCACCACCACCACCACGCCATCCCTGGCCACAGCACCTGCGCAAGGGGTGGCACGCCTGTCATGCTCGACCCTGGGAGCCAGACAGAGGACCGTGGTGACCAATGTGGCGAGTGGGCAGGTCGGTGGCAGCAGTACCGGTGGGAGGAGCAGGGTCAGGCCAACGCCATCTGATACTGGGAGCCAAGCCCTGCCGCAAATCTCAAGAGTCCTTGGGGCCTATGAAGAGGCCCAAGGACAATGGGCCAGGTCAGCTGCCGACACGCGAGAGGTCCTTGGGGTGTTGAGGTCCATGGACGCCCATATGGGCCAAATCGTGACCCGTATGGACAAACATGTGGACCTCATGGCCCAGCAGGTGTTGGGGGGGAGGGCCCAAGCAAGGCCAGCCACACCACCGCCGCCACCACGTGCTGTGGCACAGGGTCGTGCAACATCTAGTTCCCCTGCGTCCACAGCGAGTGAGCAGTCCTCAGCCACCACCAGCAGCCCACCAACACAACCCCCTACCAAACGTGGAAGGGGCCGTCCGAAGAGGAAACAGGTGTCCAGAGAGGACTACGCACGCTCCAAACGCCAGTGAGTCAGCCAGCCACCCTGACCACCTACTGCACTGACTTTGACTACGATCCTACCCCACACTGCCATGTGAATGGCATGTGTCTGTTGGACTGTGGACATAGAACTTCATGGGTACACCTTGACCATCACGCAGCCATGTCCGTCAACTCATTGTCACAGCATGCACCACTTCTGTCATCACCTTGCACACAATCACATTTTACCACTGTAAATAAATACACCTTGATCACAATCTGCTTCATGTGCCCTGGGTTTAATCAACGATGTGCAACCGCCAACATGAGCAGGAATGCCTCTGCTGTGTGGCATGTAGATAGGCCAGGAGATGTTGTAGGGACCTAGGGGTGAAAATCAGAACAAGAGTCCATTCAATTAGTGTGTCACACACCCATCACACAGTACTTGTCACCAACTACATGCAATGTACACACATCTCACAGAGCAACGGGGCACAATGCCACAGCCACTGTCAGTGGCATACTACCCTGGACATGGACCATTGCCACACAGCACTCAGTGAACAAAAGGCCTCCGTCACAATGCACACATACACCTGCACAACTACAGCTACATCAGCCGTCGTACATGGTCACTCACCTTCAAGTGAAGTAGCGGGCGATGAGCTGCTGACGCACATTCACAGCTTCCTCCTCTCCACTGTCCTCTTCACTGGACCCGTCCTGGTCTGCAGGCCGGGGCCCGGGCTGATCACCGTCATCCACTATTAGGGGATCTGCTTGCGAATAGCCAGATTGTGCAGCATGCAGCATGCCACAACTATCTGGCACACCTTCTGTGGGGAGTACGCCAGTGCACCCCCGGTGCGGTCCAGGCATCTGAATCTGGACTTCAGGAGGCCAAAAGTCCGCTCCACCACACGTCTGGCCCTGCCATGTGCCTCATTGTAGCGGACATCAGCTGGTGTCCGAGGATTACGTAATGGGCTGAGCAGCCAAGGCCCATTCGGATAAGCAGAGTCCCCTGGGTGTGAGGAATACCGAGATTAGTTGCAATTCCAACTGTCCCCAAGACAGCATCACACACCAGCCACGCTACACGAGTACACATACTCACCAACAATCCAAGCACGGTCCGGTTGCAGATTGGTCATCAGACGTGGTAGGATGCTGTTGCGCATGATGTGCGAGTCATGGGCCGATCCTGGAAACTTCGCACACACGTGTGTAATGACCATGTCCGCAAGGCACACCACTTGCACATTCAGGGAGTGGAAGTGCTTCCGATTCCTATATATGTGCTCCAGGGCCTGTGGTGCTACAAGGCCAATATGGGTGCAATCTATTGCACCAACAACGTGGGGGATCCGTCCAAGGGCATAGAAATCACCCTTCACTGCCGCCAATTCACGAGCCCTGGGGAATCGTATGTACCTGTTCCTGTACAGCATCATAGCTGACAGTACATCACGTAGCACCATGCTGAACATGGGCTGGGACATCCCACTTCCATTGCCCACTGTGTGTTGGAATGACCCAGTGGCGAAGAAATGTAGTGCAGCCATCACCTTAGCCGTGGAGGTAAATGCAGTCGGATACACCCTGCGAGGACGGAGGTGGGGTTCCAACAAGGCACATAGGTGATGCAGGGTGGGTCGGTCCAGTCGGAATTTCCGGATTACCTCCACGTCCTCCATGTCTGACAGCAATTGGTAGGGGCGATGTATGTTTGGTCTCCTCCTAGGAAAGATGGAAGTGGACACATGTCAAAGCAACACGCCACATGGCATTTCCACAAACACAAAACAAAAATGACTGACCAAGCAATTGAATCACAGAACAGCTGACAAGTAGGGACATCACAGCCACAATACACTTACACAGGTCCCCTTACCAATAGCAATGAGCAGTGACACAAACCATTGCTATGAGCATGCACATGGGGATTTAGGCCTTAACAACGTGTAAGGCATGACGATGATATCAGACTGCATATTTGGGAAGCGGCAACACCACGGCAATATAACTAGCTGCTGTGCCTGACACAGCTTCCGCGGCTGGGTGAGTATGGCACACACCAACAACGCAATGGACACAGGCTGAGCGGCAAAAACAAGTGGGTCCTGTTGCACGAGGGGATATGAGACAGTCATTGATGTCCCTACTTCACCCTATGTACAGCACTGTACGGATCACACCTCCAAAACACATTGACAGGTGTACACATTGACAGCTCCATGACAACACAGCTGTGTGATTGCAAATACACATCACAAGTGACACGTAACGTAGCACGTGCCAAGTGGGAGATGTGCATAGTGAAATATGGAATGTGTGTGCATATGCATGTCCCATGCTCCCATGCCAATGTGTACATGATGATGTGCCAACAGACATGTGGAGGCTGAGCACTGGCCGTCCCTGCCCATGCGCACAGCATGTTGTGGCCCTGTCCAGTGTGGACCTGCTCCCACACACAAGTCATGGCCACACCTGCAGATGCATTGCGCACATCATACTGTGTAGTGCACATGACATCACTTAGCCGCAGGAGACATGGTTGATGGAGGGCCCACATGTACGCGTGGGTGGACTACACCAGACCGTCCAATGGTTGTCACCCCCAGTGAAGGTGTGCCTTCAACTGCGCCAATCTCAGACTGACATTCCTGACCCTTTCCCCACCCCCTGGGGAGTGGCACATCTGACGGCAGCAGTGCACGAGTCCTAAATCGGAGTAGTGGGGGGACGCTGACGTCACGACCGGATGTGACATGTTGGAAGGTGGCTTGCACCGTCAGACTTAATGGCCTCCCCTCCCTCACCCCAATTTGCGTTTGCATCTGAGAAGCCAGCGCGTGCACAGGCGGCTCCGAGCTCGCACCAGAGAGGCCAAAGAGTGTATGTGTGGGTCCATTTGAACGAGTTGTCTGACTCGCGGTATAATCAGTGGCGGGACGCCGTCCACCTGCGTGGTACCCCGACTCGAGACCTGGACAACATTGACAATGCATGACAGGCTCCGCAGTCCGGATACACCACCTGCAACACACAGAGGCTGTAGCTGCCCTAGCGGCCCAGGCCGCGTCCAACTGGAGGTAATGGACCCACACATTCATCTATTACCTCTCTGGGGCGAACTTGGAGCTGCTTGTGCACGCGCTGGCTTCTCTGTTGCAATGGCATGTAACGTGTGTGGGGAAATAGGCAATGAGTGCGATGGTGCGAGCCACCTTCCGTGACGTCACTCCCGGGCGCGATGTGTGCGTCCCCACTACTTATATTTGACTTGTGCCATGCTGCACAATGAGGATGTGTTGCCTGCGTGATGTGCCCAGGAGGAGCGCGCCATGACCTCTCACCCACCATGCTCCACTGCCATCCCGTGCCCTGGATAGCCCGTGCAGGTGGACGATGTTGGGGGTACACCTGGTCGACAGGGGATGTGCGTGCCTTGGCAAGGGCCTGGCGGACGCACAGCAGTATTCAGCATGTCCCCAGAGGGTGGGCTGACGTCTACACCTGATGCAGCATCTTTCGTGTGGCCGCATGTTGTGCACACACGTGTTCACATTCGTCCCCAGACAGGTGGTCTTTACAAATGCCCAAGACAGCGGTAATCTAGTGCTCCCGAATCCTCCCAACACAGTGTGTTTCAACATTGCATGTGCGCACCTACCCGTCACACCCACCCACCTGGGCCAAGCGTAACTCCCGCTTCACATGACACATGTGTGTCTTCCACAGTTGTGCTACTCTCTCAGGGCCGGACCTGCAACTGTCCCGTAGCACACACACAGCACCGAGTCGTACTGGCATCCTGTTAGATTGGTAGGCACACTCACACATCTCCTTCTGACACAGTGGTGGCTGTGATGGATATTGTGACTGCCATGGCAGTTTTGGCTGGCCATGGCAGGGCACACTAACACACATTACATCCGCGGCACTACGTGTCACTACTCGGCACATCGAACTGGGCACTGTCCCTGGGGTTGATGAGTTATGCTGCCTGTCGATGTAATCTGTGACTGGATGCTGTTGTTCCTGTAGTCGGTTGTATCTGTGTAGTTGATTATTGCAGTTGTTGCAGTGTGTGCTTGGTTAAGTGGGGCACATGCCGTGTATGTGACCTCAGCAATTGCAATGTCTGGTCTCACATTCCAATGTGTTGTACACGTGGCAGGGACTTCACTTATTTCAGACTCTGCTACTGACTTGTGGTTTGTTGCTTGCCTTGCTATGTTGGCCTAGGCCTGGCTGCCATGCTGCTTTTCTTTGCGCACGTTACACTGAGCCAGGGCTCCCTCTCCCTTTGCTCTTGCCAAGTTCTTTTGCGCTGTCTGCATTTTCTGTCTTTCACCTTTTCTCCTGTTCGATTTGGGCTCAGACTGCACAACATGTACAAGGTCGCATAACAATGTATTTCGGTTCTTCCTGATATGGCCAGTCTCGCGCACCCAGACATAACATTAGGTGCAACTGCCATGAAGAATTTTGTGTGCTTTTAATACTGCAGTTTACGGACGCTTAACACACTTGGAGGAATCCTTTCCAGGGAGAAGAGCTGTGATTGTCTGCTGATGTAGTTCTGCATCTAGAGACCGAGGTATGAGGGTTCGCTAGTCAAAGCCCAGAGGTCTTCTATTTTTATAATAAACTATCTTACTGCAAGGGGAGGGTGGTAATGTTATTTATACATTTATCCACTGAGCTATGAGATGCTTTCCCCGTTTGTATTCTATGGAATTGTAACCATGCTGCTTATATTATTCATATGCATTATTCTAGTAGTACTGACACGTGTACTGTACAGTAGAGCACGTAAATTGAAATAAACATTTTAATCTACAAAGTGTCTCTTCATACGCACCTTGTGGACAAGTACGAGTGAGTGACGAAAGAGTGTTCTTGCTTCTGCGAGTCCTGAGATAAAGATACCGTGTTCTGGGTTGTCCAATCATTGGTACTTGGGTGCTAATGGGATGCTAAGCTAGTTGGGTTGGGGTTTTTGGGTGCTACGGTATATGGTAGGCGAACCACTGTATTCCGGGGTCCTATTATCCTGTGCATAGCTCTGTGTATGTGCAGAAACCTTATGACACTACTTGTGTGTGTGATGAATCTGCTTTTCTGTGCAACGGATTGACTGCATGTATTTGGTGTTATTTCTGGGTAAATGTATCCGTGTCATGTTTGCGTGCATGCAATGCACAGGGTGTGAGTCTAGCCACAGGTGGACTCGCAGCATGCGCTGAGTATGCGGGCATGTGTGAGCTTACTTGCTGTGTGTCCAAAGGTGTAGGTGTATGTTAGTCTTGTGATGTGCATTGTGCCTGGGGACATGGCCTACTCTCAATGTGTGCATTTGGGAGGTGGTGGTGGGTGGTGTGGGTGGTGTGAGTTTGTGGTGGCGTTGGTGTGTGTGTGTGTTGTGGCCATGTCGACTACACACATATGTTTCCCAGGCCCATGGTGGATGTTTGTCACCGTGTTGAGGTCTGTGTATATGATGAGATGTGTGTGTTGTATGTTGCACGGAATGCAGTGTGTGGGTGTGTCCTTGCAGTTCAGGATGACTCCTACTTGTTATGGTTCAGACGTTGTGTGTGTGCAGGGTGTGTCACTGTCAAGATTGTGCCTAGTTCAATTGTGCATGTCAGATTTTCTGCAGTTCTTACTCATTGTGCAGTGCTGCCCACCCAAACTGATGTCGTGTGTGTGTTTTGAAAGGTATTGCTGTGGCATGCTTTTGCGTGGCTCCTACTTTTGGTTGCTGAGTGTGTGGTCAGACTGTGTGGGAAATTGTAGACATGTGTAGGACTGTGCTTTGTATTGACCAGGCCGTCAGTGTTGATGTGATGATCTTTCGGGCACCTTCAGAGTCTGACAAGTCCTGCTCCAGGAGCTGTGGTATTGCACTGTGGCCACTGTTGCGGCTACTCATTTGCGTTGACATCCAATGACAGTGGACTACATGGTCATCTCACGATTGTCGTGTACTTCACACACTCTCATCCTCTCTCATTCGTACTTGTGTTTGTGAAATGATTCAGCGGAGTCACATTTTTGCTTCAAGCCATGTATTTGGACTTACGTCCTCCGTGATGCAGTATAGTGGACACTACTGGCAGCGAAATGCATGTGGAGGATCTACTTAGCATGATTACACATACAAAAGGGGTTAGGGGTAGATGTGATTAGTTGTTGACTGTGGAATGAGGGCTTCAGAGTTACAACTGCCTTGCCCTTGCTATGCTAATGTACATTTGCTAGTTACTGAGGAGCTCTCGACTTTGACACAGACAGTAATCATTTTGCCTACGAGACAGCTTGACATCATGAGTACAGTACATCTCAGTTCCATGGTACAGGTTTACTACAGTAGTTACTCCGACACACATGCGTGAGGGGTGACATCAGAGCATGAGCCTACGTGCATGCAGCAGCATGTCACTAGTTGTTGCAATGTGGTGGCTACTGAACATGTCACATTCACTGGGGTCATGTTGTTGGGGGATGCATTTGTTGTCCATGCAAAAGTCCTGGCACGGAAGTACAGACAAAGGTGAGGTGACAGTTCTCACGTGATACAGCTGACAGATTAGTGTGCACTGACCGGTGCATATGTTCATGTGCGCAGGATACATATTATAGCATAGTTGTTCATGCAGTATTGTCCATGTGGTTACTGTACACAAGTCCCATACCTCTGCCTCCCCCTGTTCATGCAGAGATATTGGATGTGGTGAGGAACAGAGAGAATGTCCCGAAAATGTCCGATGTCATGGCAGTGGAGTTGATAGTGTGGTGTTTGTTGCAGGTTGTATGGTATAGTTGTTGTACAGGTGACTGCCCAGTCCGTGCGAAAGCCAAGCATAGGTACGGTGTTGAACATCATTGTTCAATTGGGGGTATTGCGTCGGGGCCCGACGAATTGACAGGTTGTCAGGTATGCAATACCTTCCAGCAGGGCTTCCATGGCATTGGTGTTGTACCTGGATGCCATCCAATGGAGCGGATGGTGGCTGTCAATGTGTTCATCGTAAGTTGTCCCTTGTAGGAGCCTGATGGGACATGTTGGATGACATTCGATGAAACTGTGATCCAGAATCCGTTGTGTGGAGGCACACATGTCCCATTGCAGTGTGTGTCCGATTGCAGCCACATACGCCATGCCCCCATAGGCTGAACAGATCCTGTCGTGTGCGTCCAGGGGGGCGAACAGTTATACCAGGTCCGCCTTTGGACATGCCGGTTTGGAGAGACATAAATCCACAGGACAGTGGAAGGGACACCTCCGACAGTAGAAGACGGGGATGACGCAGCTGAACATTGCGATGCGGTAAGTTACTCGGTAACTTACGTTCAGCGTGGCCAGGTTTTCACAGCCCACTATCTGTAGCAGGCTGTCCATGTAGAGCTGCATCTGTCCGGCGTAGTTGGGTAGGTGTGTTGCGACTGCCATTTTGCTACAGGGCGATGTGATGGCGTGCTCCAGCCGGCTGTGCAGTCAGCAGAGTGCACCCTCCGACGATGCTGGGAAATCTGGAATAGTCGTACGGAGGCAGGGTTTGGGTTATAGTAGCTTGTGCGGAGGACACAGGTACTCATCCCACATGCTTCTATGAGTGGTCAAGGTCAGTGGTGTCTGACTCCTTCCAGATTACTTGCATGTGAACCACATGGAGGAGTGGTCTTATTTTTTTTTTGTGGTCAGAACTTTCTTTCATGTTGTGCGCTATCTGCACATTGGACGGTTTCCTCGGCATGCCTCTGTTTGGCTTGTTGTTGGGACAATGGCTGTATTCTCCGGCTTGTTTTGTCGAAATGTGGTTTCAGAGTGGGAATGGAAGGCCATTCAGTGCTATCTGCTTTCCCGTGTGTGGGCGGCATGCTGCGTTTCCGCTATACGTTGGGCCTTGTGTGTGTGTGTTGTAATTGGTAACACCTGTTGTCAGGCACCCGGGTTTTTCATGTTACGTATTGCATGTATTGGTATTGGGTGCAGGATGGTATTGGTATTTTTGTATGGTACTGGCGTGCCTTTTGCGGACGAGGTACATATTCTGCGGCGTGATGTAGCAGCCGCTGTGTGCTTCGCCATGTTATGCACACAAGGGTGTGTCCTATTTTGGCGTGACGTCACTGCCCTGTTCGGTACACTTGTGTGGCGTCATGTTGGCACCTGTGAGTTGCCGGTTGGGGACATGACTGATGCAGGAATGCCACGTGACATGTGCGTTCATGGTGGGGCTGGTGTGTGGTGTGTGTAGTTGTGTGCCTGTGTTATTTGTGTGCGGCTCATGCATGGCGCTGTAGTTGGCCTCTGCGTTGTGTGCATATGTAGCTGCGTCATCGCCGCTGCGCTCCGTTGCCGTGACGGGGACGTCAGTTCCTGGTCCCGGGTAGTGTGTGCCCGGTTGTTGCGAGTTGTTTCATTTTGCCCGGTGTGACATTTGTGGGTGCAGTGGTGGATGTGTCCTGTCCACACAGGGGTGTCTGGGGGGGCCATGTACATTTTTTCCGCCCTTGCACTGTGCGCGGTGTTTGCGTGCCCTTGTTGTGTGTCTGCCTACCTGTGTCGCCGCGGCGCGTTGATTCCTAGGTGCTGCATCAGGTAGAGCATGAGGATGGCCTTGAGTGCAGGATTCATGTCGGGGTGGGCCGCTTTTTTGGTGTCCGTACTCGTGCGGTCGAGTTTCCGCCTTGTTATCTCATGCGGTGTCTCTTAGCCGGGGGAGCTGTTTGTTTGCGGCATCGTAATTTGTACGCCGGGCGGTACGTGTTTTCGTCGGACGGTGTGCCTCCATTGGCTGGCGCCGCGTACGGGCGCACTTTGATGGCGGGCGACGTCGCGTGCTTACGGGCGGTGTTTTGCTGATTTTACACATCCTAATTGGGCCGGCGTGTGGGCCGCGGCGGGCGGACGGTAACTGGTGGTTTTTGCCTCCGACAGCACGGCGGTAGTGCTTCCGCCCGACATCCTAATGGGCCCCTAAATGCTCACTGTTGCTCAAGATACACATAAAAACAAAAAAAGTAAAATGGTTTGATTTTAATTACTCAAAGCCTCATATCCAGTTATTGACAGCGCTCAAAGAAGTACCTAGAGACCTTGACTTGGCATGTAGCTCTAAGAGTGGAAGCCTATAACACTCTAATATTGGCTAGTACTCTTAAAGAGAATGGGCCTCAATTATGAAATTTTGCAGTAGGGCAGCGCCGCAGGCCTTCCTGCTGCACAGCCTTACGGCCAGCGCACAATGGGCTGCGTGCATGCGAATGTATGACAGAAAATCGACGGACAGAAAATCGACCTGCAAAAATATCGACACAGAAATATAGAAGTCAAAAATATCGAAGTCCAATCTACATAAAGGTAAGTACAAAAATATCGGAAAAAATATATAGTTGTCAAAAATATCGAAGTTAAAAATATCGTTTTTTAAAATGTTTTAATAATATTGTAAAATTAATTAAATAATACATATAATTAAAAGAAATATAGTTAAAAATATTAAAAGATATTTAAAAATAATAACTAATACATTAAGGGGGTCATTATGATGTCGGGCGGATCGCCGCCGCCCGTATGGCGGTGGCAGCCAAAAAAACAGGGCCCCCTTGTGTGCAACGTACCCATTGAGTCAATGGGAGCCCATGTACACGTCGCACGACCGGCTCCCATTGACTTCAATGGTAGTCCGACCGAACCGAGTCCGGCAGCATACGGCCGCATCGTACTCGTTCGGTCGGACTGCAGGGGTCCGGCTCGGTCGGAAATCAATCCGGATCCGGATCGGTCGGAGAGCTTTCCGACCCAGATAGGAATCGGCCCCAAAGTGTCTAGAGAATCTGAATTTCATTAGCATACGCTAATGGGGTGCCTGTATTTTGATATTGACCTTGCTTTGTGGTAGAGGGCACAACTTAAATGTACCATACATCAGAGTTAAGGTTAGAAAATTATTATTGGTAGCATAAATGATTATTTTTTATAGTTATTGTGGTCATCACATAGCAAAAATATGTCTTTTTTATATGTGATTGGTACGTTTTGGGGAATATCTTTATATGTTTAAATCCTACTGATGCTTCTCTGGTTGTTCTACGTATTGTGGCAATTCATCTTTTTAGGGATGGAATGCCAAGTTGCAAGCCATGTTACTTCTTGGGGAATGCTTGGCATAATATTTTTAAGTATCATTCCTGTTGGCTCTTGTGAGATTGTACTTGCCTTTTTTAGGTCCTATAAAAATGTCTATCTTCTATTTCAGTAATATTAGGGGGATGGCTATGTTCCCTAATGCTTTCAAGAATTTCATTTTAGTGGTAGGCCTGCAATAGAATGCATTTTGGAACCATTTTCTTTTGTTGCAGTCTGCTGAAAGGAACAATTTGTCAGTTTATTTACTTAATTTAAAATTTAGATGGGAAGGTTGTTTGTTTTTTTCTTTTATTTGTCAAAGTTAGTGTTACTCTAATGTTAGATTTGTGCTTCGGTTATATACTAACTTTTGAGGTGATCTTTTTTGAATTTCGAGAAATTCAGTGTCTGTATCTTTATTTTCTTTTCCTTCTAGCATTTTCTCCTGCTTGTATCTGATTCTCTGGTAATTTGGAAACTAAAAGTGAGGCATAGTTTTAATTATTGTCTTAAAATATTTTAAGTTTTTTACTAATTTTCTTAGTTTTTATTGATTGTCGAACTTACTTTGTTCGTGGTATTCACTTTTTTAGCAGCATTCTTTTGTGGCTTTGCAATTTGGCGGAGTGAAAACATCCTGCTTTAGCACTTTTCGGGAAGTATTTTGTTGTGCATTTTTAACTCCATGATATACTATTTCTTAATTAGAAAAGCTTTTTTATTTGTTAAGTTTTTATAGGTTTAATTTGATTGGTTGTTTGGAGATTAGCTTGAACTTTTTGGTCGTATTTATGGTAAACGCTAATTAGTGTTTACTTTATTTATTTAATGTATATTGATTTTATTTTGACTTATTGTTTTGGGTGTGTGGATAAATTAAATATAATATTGCATGTTTTATATATATAGATATATATATATATATAGATATATATAAATATATTATTTTGTTATGTTTCCTTAGTTTTAATGTGTAGACCCTCAGTCTAGGTCCACTCTCTCCCCGCAGCTCCGCTGTGCCGTCTCTTGCCTCCAGACCCCGACCTCCTCCTTGGGAGGTTCGAGGCTGCTGCCCGCTCCTGCGCCTGCTGCCCGCTCCAACTGGGACCAGACTGCCTGCAACCACCATAACCTTTCTTAGCCGTTTAAAAAAAAAAAATGTCCCTGTTGTGCCACGGTTATTGTGCCCATCTGTGTCTTGCTCTAATTCCACCACTGTTTTTATTTTCTCGTGCCTGCCTGTTCCTTTCGCCTTTCGCCGCTGCTGCCCCTGCGGCCCCCCCCTCGGAATTCCCCCCTGGAATTTCCCCCCGGAATTCCCCTGCTCCCGCCTCCCAGCCTCTCCTCTCTCCCACCTCCCCTACTTAATGGCGACCGCGCGCAGCGAGCGCACAGCCGGCACGCCGAAGGCATGCCAAAGGCAAGCCCGTCTGCGCCCGTCCGCGACCCGATGGCGGCCAGCGCCAGGAACCCTGACCCTCCCACTACCCATCGCTACGACACGCCACACTGCTCGCACTCAACCCTGGAAGACTTAGAGAATGCCAACAGGCCTCGCCGAACACGACCCACGGCCAGTTCTCCTGCCTCCACTGCCGCTAGACCCTCACCGCCACCCCGGCCTCCAACACCGCCGATGCCAGCACCGGCGACACCCTAAAATGCATCCTCCTCAACGTATGCTCCATACACAAACATGCCATGGAAATCTGGAACCTACTCGACTCTTTCTCGCCCGACATCGCCTTCTTCACAGAGACCTGGACCAATGCATCCTCCGCCCCCGACATCAGCACCGCCATCCCAGACGGATACAAGATCCAGAGGAAAGACCGCCCCAACCACCCAGGAGGGGGCCTCGCCATTGCCCACAAGAGCACCCTCCGCTTCACCACCTCCAGCGAAACCTTCCCCTCCGCCGAACACCTGCACTTCCAGATCCAGACCACCCCCAAAGCCACACTCCGAGGAACCCTCATCTACAGACCACCCGGCCCCCGAACACCCTTCGCCTCCACCATCACTGACTTCATCGCAACCCACGCCATCGCCTCAGCAAACTACATACTCATTGGAGACCTGAACTTACACCTCGACAACCCCAGCGGCCCCAACTCCACTATCCTTCGTGACAACCTCGCCAGCATCGGACTTAAACAACTCGTCAACACACCGACCCACAGAGCAGGACACACCCTCAACCCCATCTTCGTGGCAGGAAACAGTGTCCAATTCAGCCACACAACGCAGCCGCCATGGACCGACCACCACTTCGTACACTTCGCCATCAACAAACCCAAGGCACCCAAACCAGCCCCACGCCCACCTCGAAGGAACTGGAGCAAGGTTACCGACGAGCAACTTAACTCCACCCTCACCCGAGACAACCACTCCTGGGCACCCGACGCAAACGACGCAGCCAGAGAACTCCACACCTGGATCTTCAACTGCACAGACGAGCTCGCCCGCTACGCAACCCCGACAGACAACGCCCCAGGAAAGCCGCCTGGTTCACCACCGCTCTCCAAGAAGCCAGACGCACCTGCAGACGCCTGGAGAAGAACTGGAGAAACACCAAGACAACCAAAAACCACACCACCTACAAGGACGCCTTGACGGACTACCACAACCAGATCAGAGCCACCAAGAGGAACTTCATCCACAACAAAATCCTGGCCAACTCCACCAACTCCAAGGAACTTTTCAGTGTCATTCAGAAATTCACCAACCCGCGCAGCGAAGCCACAGACAGCACCCCATCCCAAGACCTCTGCGACAAGCTTGGAAGCTATTTCCACCACAAGATCAAAAACCTCTATGAAAACTTCATCGACCATCCACCAGGCGCCACAGACGGCCCCCCGCCCCCCAGAAACACCAGCCAGCCCACCATCTCCAACTGGACACCGATCACGGCCGAAGACACCACCTCGACCTTGAAAAGCATCCACTCGGGGGCCCCCACCGACCCCTGCCCCTCTCACATCTACCACAGAGCCGCGGCCGCCATCGCACCCGAACTACAACGCACCAGCAACACCACCTTCAAAACAGGCACCTTCCCAGATGACTGGAAGCGCGCAGAAGTCAGACCCCTGCTCAAGAAGCCCACAGCTGACCCCACCGACCTCAATAACTATCGGCCCATCTCGCTCCTCCCCTTCGCAGCCAAAGTTGCAGAGAAAACAGTCAACAGGAAACTGACACGATTCATTGAAGAGAACGCCGTCCTCGACCCATCCCAATCCGGATTCCGAAGCAACCACAGCACAGAGACCGCCCTACTCGCCGCCACAGATGACATCCGCACCCTCCTGGACCAAGGCCACTCTGCAGCCCTCATCCTACTCGACCTATCAGCGGCCTTCAACACCGTCTCCCACTGCACACTAGTCGCCAGACTACACAACGCAGGCATACAAGGAACAGCCCTGGACTGGATCCGATCATTTCTCACCAGAAGAAGCCAAAGGATCAGACTCCTACCCTTTCTCTCCGACCCCACGAAAATCACCTGCGGAGTCCCACAGGGTTCATCACTGAGCCCCACCCCCTTCAACATTTACATGGCCCCCCTCGCAGCCATCATCTGACAACACGGCCTCAACATTGTATCCTACGCCAACGACACCCAGCTCATCCTCTCCCTCACCAAAGACCCCACCACTGCCAAACTCAACTTCCAGAAAGGAATGCAAGACGTCGCAGTCTGGATGACCAACAGCTGCCTGAAGCTCAACGCTGAGAAGACAGAAGTCCTCGTCCTCGATACCACCCTTTCTGCATGGGACAGCACCTGGTGGCTGACCGCTTCGGAAGCCCACCTACCCCCTCAGACCATGCCAAGAACCTCGGCATCGTACTCGACTCATCACTCACCATGAACCGACAGGTCAACGCCGTCACCTCCAGCTACTTCAACACCCTCCGCATCCTCCGCAAGACCTTCAAGTGGAAACCCCTGAGTCAAGGAAGACAGTCACCCATGCACTCATCACCAGCAGACTGGACTATGGAAATGCACTCTACGCTGGCATCAACAAGTCCCTACTCCGCAAACTCCAGACAATACAGAACACCGCCGCCAGACTCGTCCTCGGCATCCCCCGACACGAACACATCAGCCAACACCTACGAAGTCTGCACTGGCTCCCCGTGGAGAAAAGAGTCACTTTCAAAATCCTCACTCACGTCTACAAATGCCTACACAACAAAGGACCCAAATACCTCAACGACAGAATCAACTTCCACATACCCAAAAGAAACCTCCGATCTTCCAACCTCGCACTGGCCAAAACCCCGCACATCCACAGAGCCAGAGCAGGTGGAAGATCCTTCTCTCACATTGCAGCCAAGACCTGGAACGAGCTACCGGCAGACATCAGACACGCCCCCTCCCTGAACTCCTTCAGGAAGACCCTCAAGACCTGGCTCTTCGGCTAAACAGATCTGCGGATCCCCCCTCCCCCTCAGCGCCTTGAGAGCCTCACCGGTGAGTAGCGCGCTTACAATTCCCTGATTGATTGATTGATTGAGGTGATATTTGTTATTTTTTTATGATATTTGTGTATTTTAGATATTTTTCCACCTCATGTTTTGTCATCAACATTTATGTGTTTACCACTTAAGTATAGGGTCAAGATATTTATATTTTCTTTGGTCATATTTGTGTATGTCGATATTGTTTTTCTCAATATATTGTCATACAAATGCTTCTGGAACTCGCTTTCTTTGCCTTCAGCAGTTTTAGATGTTTCATGGCCATTGCAAGAAATGATTGGTTTTAGTTTTATTTTCACAGGTTGAATTGCAGTTTAAAAGCTTTTTTAGTAGGGCTAAAATGGTAGGCTTGAAGCCATGTTTTACACTGTCACTATAGTGTGTGGCACAATGGGTGCAGCAGTTCACTAGTGGCATTTAACGTATGTGCCCAGGATACATTGTGTACCATATACTCTGGTGAAAAGAACCCAACGGCGGACTTATAGAACTGCACCTCACGCTAGTTTCGTTTGGTATCAAAGTCCTGCGCACTAACACTCCAGCACCTGCCGTTGTAAGGTGCCTCTGGGTCCCAGATCCTTAATAGAAAAAGCGTGTGAAGGTGCACCAGGTAATGAAGTCTAATCAGTCTTTGTAGTTTCAAAACCTTTATTTGTATTTAATTTTTTTCCATGAACAAATATCCTTAATCACATATACTGCTCAGCCAACGCGTTTCATTCCAAACAGTAGGAACTTCATCAGGGCTGAAAACCAATACATAAACACAAAATCAAAATACAGACAATAAATACCAATTGTGACAATAACAGCACAGAACATACACAAACAATTAAACCAAACCAAAATTCATATTTAAAAACATGACTATGTTCCATTTTGGATCATCTAAGACCCCCACTGGAACCCAGTCAAGGTTTGGCAATGACCGTGACTGGCCAGACCTTTCAGCCCTTCCCATATCAAAATCTGATAAATTCACAAGAATTACGAAAGACACCACTGAGAACATACATAAAAGACCCCACTGTGAAAATACAAATAGTAATGCAATAAACACAATATGACAATACTAATAACAAAAAAACACACAACACTTACAATAAAAAATACACCAGCTAAAGAAAAACTAACATACAGGGTAGAACATACCCATTCCATTTGTATAAAACCTCCCTGTGTGATTGAGTCCATATTTTAAAGGTATTCAATATATTTTTAAAAATATTTTTTCAGACATTTTTTAGATAAAAAATTAATAAAAAGACCCATAATAAAAACACAGTCAGTGCAGGTAGTAGCAAACAGAGCGAAAGGCACAAGAATCGAGTTTAAGCTAAAGTTTCAGAACAGATTGGATTTTTTCAAAGAAGTATATTGATTATATGGTGTTATCCACACTAGGCATTTTGTCATGGGCATGATGATGCCCGGGGAATTTCCGAACCATCCAGCACAATAAGCTGGGTTAAGAATATTGTTTTTGCGGTGAAGTAAGATTCCAACGAATCCTAAGGTGGGACCCCAGATCCAGGGTGTGCTCGGTCTATGACTGACAAACTTTTCTCCCCCCTTTACCACACATTCGGCTTGATTGTTGGCTGTCACGATGAATGTATGTATGGAGGGTAACAACTTGATAACGTGTTCACTTGGTAGTTGTTATTTTTAGTTGCTTTTGCGTTGTCTGTTCTGAAAGTTTAGCTTAAACTCGATTCTTGTGCCTTTCGCTCTGTTTGCTACTACCTGCACTGCAATTTCTTCTTTCTTCATATATTACTGTTTTTTTATTATGAGTCTTTTTATTCATTTTTCATCTAAAAAATGTTGTGTGGAAAAATATTTAAAAAAAAAATATTGAATACCTTTATAAATATGGACTCAATCACACAGGGAGGTTTTATACAAATGAAATGGGTGTGTTCTACCTTGTATGTTAGTTTTTCTTTAGATGGTGTATTTTGTATTGTAAGTGTTGTTTGTTTTTTTGTTATTAATCTTGTCATATTGTGTTGATTGCATTATTATTTGAATTTTCACAGTGGGGTCTTTTATGTATATTCTCAGTGGTGTCTTTCATAATTCTTGTGAATTTATAAGATTTTGATATGGGAATGGCTGAAAGCTCTGGCCAGTCACGGTCATTGCCAAACCTTGACTGGGTTCCAGTGGAGGTCTTAGATGATCCAAATTGGAACATAGCCATGTTTTTTAATATGAATTTTGATTTTGGTTTAATTGTTTGTGTATGTTCTGTGCTGTTATTGTCACAATTGGTATTTATTGTCTGTATTTTGATTTTGTGTTTATGTATTGGTTTTCAGCCCTGATGAAGTTCCTACTGTTTGGAACAAACGCGTTGGCTGAGCAGTATTTGTGATTAAGGATATTTGTTCATGGAAAAAAATTAAATACAAATAAAGGTTTTGAAACTACAAAGACTGATTGGACTTCATTACCTGGCGCACCCTCACACGCTTTATCTACCATATACTCTGGATTTATAGGTATGATAAATATTCCAATTAGCGGTACATCACTTTTGTCTTGTTGTTGAAAGGTGGAGAACAAGCCCTTGACCACTGGTTAGCAGGGGTAAATTGCACAGAGTTCTCCAGCCAGAAAAAAATGAAAGGTAAAGTTCTAGGGATACACCAAGCAGAAGATAATCATTTCCTACATTAGTACATGATACATTATAATGTCACCATTCACTTGCTATGAGAGGGAATGACAGGTATTCCCCAGTATTGCAAAATAGTTTGGCTGCCAACAGCATGCGGGAGTTGCTTCCCTTTCCTATTTTGTATGGGGTACATGTCTTCTGAGGACACTCCACCAAAGTCACCTCCAGGCATTCTGACAGTAGTGAGTGTGCCACATCCTCAACTATTTGAGGTTCATCACGTTAAAAGTATTTCATCTGGGGCAGGACCATATGTTTTTTATTTGAGAGCCAGTTTCTTCATAGCCTTGCTAACACAATTCTTTCCCTCTATGGCCTATTACCACAATGTAGCAGTGAAGTACTAACAGGTGAGAAACTGGGTTATCGGTTGAGGGAGGTGGAAGCCCACAATTCACACAATGTCAAGAGTCCATATTGATTGATAAATATGACTCATATTCCTAAATTATTATTGTACTTTGAATAGTTTGGAAGCAATATGTATGTCATTTGATCTTTTTGTTTCATATATTTTATTAACTTGTGTCAATAATGCAAAAAGGGCCAGCTTTAGGGCAGTGCAATCAGTCCATTGTCCATCAAGCGTAGACTACTTGGCAGGTAGAATTTTTGAAAACCTCATAAGTTCCACATTAGTTGACTTCAGAGTCCTCTGTGGTGTATAAGACTGCAATAAGCGTCGCAATAGGGGCAGGCCTTTATTTATTTATGTATTTATTTATTTTCAGAGTTTTATATAGCGCGAACTTGACCCGAAGATATCGGGTATCAGAGCGCTTTACATGAGCACCAGGTACATTACACAAGGATTCATTCATTTTTTTTTTGTTTAGGCATGGGGAAATTAAGTGATTTGCCCAGAATCACAGGATGTTGAGCGTCATTGCAGAGACTCGAACTGGTTTCCTTAAACATGAGTTTGACGCCCTAGCCCGTTCGGCCACATCCTGCTCTATATGCCAAACACAGATTCTTAAACTTCACCCTTTGTTCAATTGGGAGGTAGTAAAGTGTTCCTAAGGCATTTTGGGCTGATTGATATCTCGGTTTTTAAGAGTAGGCCTGCTGCTGCATTTTATTTGATTTGAAGCCTTTGGGTTATATATCGAAGTGCTCCCAGATACAGTGAATTTCCATAGCTCAGGTGCAATAGTACCAGAGCCTGTATACCGAGCCTTCTAGAGAGGAGGAGCAGCAAATCTAGACTTTTCTGGAGCCTTCCGTGATGCCACAGCAGCTGGCCGAAAGTTTCCTCGGTTGAGATTCCATAGAAAGAGTTTTATGATCCACAACCCCAGGCTCTTTATGGGGGGTTTTGGGGAAGGGGCAGTCCCTAGGCAGTCAGGCCAGCCTTATAAGGACTGAATGTTCAGATTGTTGCCTAACAGCATATCCTCTGTTTTGTCGCCTTTGAGCTTAAGGCAGCAGCTGGCCACCCAGCTGGCCACTTCCTTCAAATATGGTGTAAAATAGTGAGATTTTAGACCATGCTTAGGCAAGATGGAAAACACTATTTGGGTGTTGTCTGTATAAAATACAATCAGAATAACAAATGCTTGTACAATCTCAGTGAGAATGTGCATGTAGAGATTGAAAAGCACAGGACTGAGTGCCGATCTCTGGGGCACTCTGCATTTCAAAGGGAAAGATGTCAAAATAGCATGTTTTGTCCAACTCCTGTCCCCAAGAAAAGACATAGGCCATTGTACTGCCCTGTCTGTTATTCCAAGATTAGTAATTCTTTGAATAAGAAATCCATGATCTACTGTATTGAATGCAGCAGTATGACCCAGGAGTATAATGGCGGCAGAACCTCCTAGATCCAGAAGCCTCTTGAGCTAGGTAGTAAAGAAATAGGCCTATAGATCCCTAAGTATAGTGGGTCCAGATTTATTTTTTAGCAGGGATTTAACTACTGTGTGTTTCATCGCAGGAGGAACTAGACCACTTATTAATAAAAATAAAGAAATCTAGCAGGACCGGAAAAGTGTATTCAGATCCTTGTACCAAAACATGAGGATGGGCAGGGTCGAGAGGGGAGCCTGACTTCACCTTGCTAAAAAGTGATGGGAGAAGGTCTGGTGTAATAGCTGGGAAGGTTGATAGACAAATCCTCAAGTTACCCACAGCTACCTCACTTGAAGAAGGATCTGACTCCCTTCTATTATCCTAGAAGTAAATGACAGTGATATTTTAAAGAAAAGATTCAGCGAAATCATTACAGCAGGCTACCGTTGGCTCTGGTAGTGAGATATCTGGTTTAAGCTCAGTCAAAGATTTGACAATGTGAAATATTTCTTGGTGGAATTATTTTAGATGGGTAGTAGAAGGCTAGAGTAGATTAAATTTCTGTTTGATAATTTCTGATTGCAATACGATATTTGTTCTCACACCTCTCATCATACGACTTCCTCCACTTCCTTTCTAGTCTTTTACAGTTTTTCCTTAGTGACAATAAATGAAGGGTGAATCATGGAGACAGTTTACCCTTCAGAGCCAGTTTGTGGGTTTTGACTGGGATAATCTGGTCTAAAGTACTGTCGATCCATTCGACAACTTTGTCATTAGCCGAGGAAGGATGGTTTCCCAGTTCAGGCCTTTAGTTGTTAAAAATAATCTTCCACTCCTCTATATTAAGTTTGGGCCAGCTGCAATCCCTCCTAATAACTGGTAAGGGGGAGAGATTGTCATGGGAACATGCAGGGACATAGGGATCAATATATGATCAAATCATAACACTTGGAGGGGTTCATCAACCTCCAGATTCGGGTCGTTATTGAAAACTGGGTCAATAAGATGCCCTTTCTCATTGGCTGACCTGATTACTCTTTGTATCAGCTGTAGGGATCCAAGATCCTGTAATAAACCTGTAGGCAGGGAGCTATTAGCATCATCAAAGCGGATGGTAAAATCACCTAATAGCATGAAGTTAGCTTTACTAATATCTAAACTGGCAATAATGTTAGGGAGAACCTGAGTGAAGTGACCATAGGGACCAAGGAGGTCTACACAATAACACTCCTGAAAAGGTGAGAGGCGAAGTAAAAGAAATAGAAAAAAAGAGGCTCTCACAATCAGGAATAAGAAGAGGATCTTATATACATTTGAGGGACTCTCTTAGTATAATAGCTATTGTTACTGCGGTCCCTTTGGGATATGTAATACCTTTGGGTAGGGCTTGATTTCTGTCAGACATAGAGCCTTCATGCAACCATGCTTCAGTGAGGAAAACCATATCTGGCCGCTCTTCCTCAATGAGTGAAAATAAATCAAGTGTATGACAAGACATTGCACCACCCATCCTGCGCTTTTACACCAGCAGTACAACCAACAGGCAAATAGGGGGAAAGGGAACAACTCTTTCACTAGAGTTCTGCTGTATTTAGGCCAATAGAGTGAAGGCAAGCGTCTTTAAGAATGGCCTGTAAGGCTTTTGTTTGGAGGAGTAGAAGATGTTACCTGGACAAGGAGAGGCAGGGCGGCGATGGGCGCAGACGTGCTTGCCTTTAGCGTGCCTTCGGTGAGCCCGCTGCATGCGTCTGCTGCAAGTCCCCGCTCCAACCTTCATTTTATGGAGAGCCACTGGAAAACAACTAGAGCAACAACCCGAAAATGGCGCTTCTAGTGTATAGGACCGGTAAAGTGCAAACAGTGCAAATTCAATGCAACATAAATTTAAAATGCCCCTTAGAATTACAACTTTCAATTAAAAATGCCAGGACTGGCACATTTTAACTCATAAAAATGCCTCTGTAACAACCGCGGTGTCAGCGTGCCATTTTACCTGCACGTCTGCGCCCTAGCCTTCATTTTATGGAGTGCCTCTGTAAAACAACTAGCGTGCCGACCCAAAAATGCCGTCTCTAGTGTATATGACAGGAAAAGGCAAACAGTGGGAATAGTGCAAATTCAACTTAACTTAAATTTTAAAAGCCCCCTTAGAAACAGAACTTTGAATTAAAAATGCCAGGACTTGCACTTTTTAGCTTATAAACCCCCCCCGTAACAAGCACAGTGTCAGCCTGCTATTTTATCTGCGTGTCCATGCCCTGGCCGTCATTTTGTGGAGAGCCACTGGAAAACAAGTAGAGCGCCGACCCAAAAATGGTGTCTCTAGTGTACATGATCGGTAAAGTGTAAACAGTGCAAACTTTAAATATGCCATTTGAGGAAAAGCCAATATTACCATGTTTAGAGGACTGAGCACATACACTTACTTTAGCACTGGTTGGCACTGTTAAAGTGTGCAGAGTTCTAATGCTAGCAAAAACGTGATCATAAAAAATGGAGGAGGAACGCAAACAATTGGGGGAAGACCACCCTAAGGATGACAGGTCTTACATCCATATATCAACTAGCCCCAGATCTTGCATTGCATTTCTAAACTGCCTCCTCATTTTTGTGGTGGATTTATAGCTACGTTTAGATGTTCTGTACAGTTCCTTGTCTAGGTGACATTAAAATCTCCTTCTACGAGCATCAGGCCCAAGGTTTCTAGCAGATGGCACTCTAGTGTACTTACATATGAGGAATTGTCACAGTTCGGACTGTAATATCCTGCACAGGTCTATTTTAACTACCCCGTCCCTAAAGAAGCCATAATCCATCTCCGTGCTCTTTCTCATAGTCTAATGGTTCCCAGTCTGTGCGCTGTGGCACGTCGGTGCACAGTTAAACTATCCAGGGACACCATGAATGTGTGCACCAAGTGCACAGCAAGCCAGGTAATAACAACAAAAACCGAGTATCGTGCAGCCAACTGAAGCAGCATGGAGCCTGTCACTGTTCTGCACCTTAAAGTTAGGCTTTTAAGATATGGCAGGTAAAATATAATAGAACAAACCCAAAAGCAATGTGCAATAACATTCCAATGAACGCAGCCACTCAGCCCCTTCTGGAGGAAATTTTTCTGAAGCAAACTGTCACTGCTCTGCACCTTGGCTTCCATCTGGGCTAAAACCATTGCACAGTCGAGGGGGGGGAGTCTCAAAGTGGGGAGTTAAACAGGGCACACAGCTTGGCTCTGAAACAGTCATTTCTCTATGAGAAGGACCGTTCTGAAAACATTACTCAAGATAAATCTAAGAATTAAAATTAAATTAATAATTACATTTATCCTGAGTCATGTTTCGGAACCGTCAGCCTCGGAGTAATGACAGTGTTTCAGCACCGAGCTGCGCGCCATCTTTATGATTGACAATGAAGAGATTTTTAAAACTGAGTTCAAGTTCATTTGAGCAAAGGGAAGTCTCAGGTTCTTCTGACAAAAAAGAGGACGGGAAATGAAAAACCAAGTACAGAAAGCACTGCAACAGGTATCTAGATTTTCACATGTGTACAGGTTAATAAGGAGGAGCGTCCTCAAAGTGTAATCAGTTTAAATGTTTTGGCTTTAGAATTCATGCTTTCAAGTAAACTAAAGCGTCATCTTGAAAGTCTTCACCCAAAAGTGGTCGGAAAGCCAAGAGAACATTTTAGAAGAAAACCTACAGAAGCCAAACTACAAAAGTACACTTTCTCAAAACAAGCCAAAGTTAATACTAATGCCCTCCTGTCTTCTTATAAAGTGGCCTATTGTGTTACTCATTATAAAAATAAAACACACAATTGCAGAAGAGCTGATTTTGCCTGCTGCTGTTATGATAACAGTCATGCTAGGCAAAGATGAGCTGCTCAAAGTGTCTCTTTCTAATAATACCATCAGCTAGAGAATAATTGATATGGATGACGATATTAACGATGAGCTCATCTGTAATTTAAAAGGCAAAGACTTTAAACTCCAATTGGACGAGGCACAGACAACCAAAAAGACACCCATCTTATTTATTACATCAGGTTTGTTAATGAAAAAAAAGTTGTTGAGGATTTATTGTTCTGTAAAGAAATGAAAGGTGGAACTACAGGTGAAAACATGTTTGCAGTTGTGGATGATTTTATGGTACAGAATCAGATTCACTGGGAGAGATGTGTTAAAGTTTGTACAGACGGGGGCCGTTCAATGGCAGGATGCTACCAAGGACTTCAAGCTCGTATACGGTCTAAAGCACCTAATGCATTTTGGACACACTGTACAGTACACAGAGAAGCACTGGCAGCAGAAAACCTCATTGAAGGACTGCATGATATTCTGAAAATAGTCATCAACGTGGCAAATTTTATTAAACCAAGACCAATGAAAGCAATATGTTTTGGTAAACTGTGTGATGGCATTGGTGCCGAACACTCATGCCTCTTGTCTACAGCAGTTTTCGATAGCTGCCTCTCAGTAACTCCCTGCTTAGAGTGTATGAGATGAGGAATGAAATATACTCGTATCTGCATGATGATGAACATTGTTTTGCTGACAAACTTTATTGCCACAGACTTTCAAATAAAATAGCTTCTTTTTCTGATCTTTTTGAAAAACTGAATGCACTGAACAAGTCCTTGAAAGGCAATAATACTAACATCTTGGAACTCTCAGACCAAGTTTCAGGCTTTAAGAAGAAAGTCATCCCTTGAAAAAGAAGTGTAAGCAAAGGTGACTACAAATGGTTTCCTTCATTGGACCGGATTCTGCAAGACAATGAGATGGTGTTAAAGGAGGAACTGAGGACAGTTTTTGTTCTGTATTTGTCACAACTGCTTCTTTACCTTGACAGATATTTCCCAGACAGTGACGTGGAGCCAATAAAGTGGGCGAGAGACCCCTTCAATGCTGAGATAAGTCAGCATTTCAACAACAAGGAAGTAGAACAGCTCATTGACATTTCAAGTGATTTAACATTTAAAGTAAGATTCCAGTCTCAGTCACTGCTTGAGTTTAGGTGCCAAACTGAAGATGAATACCCAGTGATAAGCAAGAGAGCCCTGCGTGTTTTGATCACTTTTGCTACTGCTTGTCTTTCTGAAGCTGGTTTCTCAGCAGTTGCAGTGATAAAGTCAAAATATAGGGCAAAAATTTACCTTGGAAAAGAATCTCAAAAATAACACCAAGATTTGATGAGCTATGTAAAGAAAAATAATATCCATCTCACTAGGATGTTTAAAATAAACTAAGGCCTTTTGCTACGTTTTTTAAATTCGGACTCCATGGTTTTTCCTAGTAATTAAAAAACATTTTACATGTGTTAAAAAAGGTTAAGTCATGGAAACATTTTTGGTAAATAATATTATACTGTTTCTGACTTAACCAAGTAAAGATTTTTATTAAACAACTGGTGTATTTTTATTTTGTTACATCTATGATTATAATACCTTCATCTGCTTCATCCCAATTATTTTCAGGGAGAAAAACAGAAGTACACCTGAGGCCGGGATTACTCCTGAGGCCGGGCTTACATCCCCCACCCGCCCAAAAAAGTAAAATAATAGGAAGCCATGGCCAATAGGTCAAGGGAGGCGCGGAACAAAAAAGTTTGGGAACCACTGCTCTATATCCTCTGTCCTGCCACAATGTCGAATAGAAAGAAAATTGAGTGAGAGTGTAGTTAGTAGCTCCTAGCTGCCCCTCTTTACAAATACCTCATCATATGTGTACCTCACTTAAAGTGTGAGTTAAAAAGTGGCAGAATGTGAGGCATGGAGATAAATACTCTGTCTAGGGAGCACATTCATATTAAATTAGCGCAGTGCGTGCCTTGTACAATTTTACGAGTCTACCAGGATTTTGCTGTCTATGCTTGACTCCTCACACTGTCATTCTCACTGATTATATGTCCCATACTCTCTAACTCTGACTGCCTTTGCTCCCTTCTTCATTCTTCTGCTCTATCTTTGGCTGTTCTGCTTTTTTCTGCCTGACCAGCCAACCAAATACCCAAGGGCGACTACCTACTACAATATCCTTCTTTTGAATAAGATAAGAGCATTTAGGGCATCATTAATCCATTCACAGCGCTTCCCCTTCCTCCCCTCCTACTAGTTCCTTAATTTTATCTCTGCAGATTTCTGATACTCTTCTTTTCCATACAGCTTTCAGCCAGCATAACAAAACCCAAGTAGCAAAGTCGGGTATGGTGAGAATCATTGACTTGCCACTTGCTCTTTTGAGCTAAATTATGGAATGGATCCATATTACTCTTTTCAAAGAATCTAGTACCATGCCAAGAAGAACGCTCTGTGTTGGTAATGACAGTGTTTGAGCCTAATCAAGTGGTCAATATTTGAATACTGAGGTTTGCAAAAGCAATACTCACATGTCCTGCATCTAGCAGGTCAGGAACAGAATGAGAGATTCAGAATTGACTGCAGAATATAGTTAAGTCTGTGAACAGTTGGACAGGGCAAAAGTCCTTGCAATTCGCACATTCTGGCCACCTGTGGGTCACCTCTAAACAGGTTCACAGAGTTGAATCAAGCAGTGAAATCATTAATATGTCTTAAGTCAGAAGGTAAAGTAGCTAAAGGTATAGTTATTGTACTCCACTAGTGTTACAAGATGCAAGGCAAATCAGTCCTTAAATGGGCAAGATAAGACCCCTGACTCTGTTGTTACTATACCATTCCTTTGGGCACAAGGCATGCCCTTCTGTCAGACTCCCTGGTTCAGTGAAAAGATAAGCTTGTACAAGGGATGTCCGGGGGGTCCCTCAGACCCAAAGCTCACAAGCTGGGCACTAGGTTTTTGGACCTAGCCCTTATACTGACCAAATGAAGAATTGCAATGGCGTGGGAGGTGGTGGGGGGCCCTGTACTTGAAGCTTGGATGGGAGACTTTATCGCCTGTGCCAGAGCTGGGGAAAGAGTCCTGCTTAGGGAAGATGCACAAGGAGTGAGGAGACGTCCTATAGCTGGTCTATTGACAGAGGTACTGGAGGTCTGTGAACACCCAGAGGGAGACACAGAATCGGAACCGGGGGAATGTGAGGACCCAAGAGACGGAACTTGAGGTGAAGACCTGTATGTGGGTGAAGGAGGGAACACTCACTGAAGGGTATAGACCCCCTTGGCATCAGAGATATTACACCCCCCTGCATGCTGGGTCCTCTGCCCACCCCTGTGCCCCCCCACATACGTCCTCTCCTCCTTCCCCCTGGATGTGACATGTCCAACCTGATGCGTTCAAGGACACACAGCCCGCTGATACCCAATTAACTGCACATCCCCTGACTTTCCTCCTGCTTTTAAGGAATTACGCAACCTGAGATACATTGGTTTTTTGTTTTCCCCTTTTGATTAGTGTTACTTAATTCACCTTCCATGTTTCACAGCAATGTGGGCCCCACGGGACAGGACACCCACTGTTTAATTATAGAGACCATGCTCAGGTCGGGTTGGTGACACCACACTGGGGATGACTCAAATGAGAAGTCCCATTAGGTAGAATATGGATGGGAGGGTTTTTTGTTTCCTGGGCTTGCCCACAAATCTTGCAAATTGTTTCCAGTAAGCTGCTTTTTTCTCATCACTGTGTTTCATACAATTTCCTAGCTATTTGACCACCTTTGCTAAGACATGACCCTGACTGTTGTGTATTTGTTATCAGCAAATACTAATAAAAATATATTTTTTTAAAAAGATTGTATTATGGGTGAGTGGTTGCAAATCCGTCACTCGCTGCTTCCAAAATATAATATTATTATGATATATATTTTACCTAACAAGATTCCGGAAATCAGACATTCTAGAAGGCAACTTTCAGAAGTATTACTGGAAGAAGCATCTAGCAGTCAGCATCACCTACTCTGCATTGCTGACAGTATTGCTGATTATAATGCACAATTATTAAGAAGCATATTGACAAATTGTGCTCGTGTATGCATTCTATAACATTCTATCTGAACTTGGAGCAAATGTTTCTAGCTTCCCATATGATGGAGGAGCTAATATCAGTGAATATCCAAATACAGAGGCACCTCCTTTAGGTACACAACAGGTACTTCATCTTGAATTCAAGAAATGTGTAATCTGAATCTTTCACACAAGCATTTATTTATAAGCTTACATTGTGCATCTATTACTAACTAGGCTCTTGTATTGAGACTTTCCATGCGCGAGTATATTAAAATGTTGATATTTTTTTTTCCTGTAAACACATTAATTAACCTGCCATATGATATCGACCTCTCTGTGTACTAAGTTCATTAAACACTTTTGAATTACTTATTTCATATACCCAGAAGATTAAACTTCTTCCAATGCATTAGAAAAAATTTAAATTACTTCTATGCCACGTATCATCCTTCTAACACCATTGTGTTTCTTGGTTTTAGGCATTGTCATCATACTCTCAAGACAAGCGTCAGGCATTCCTTTTAACATGTGAACTTTCTCATATTTTTGAAAAAGATCTGCTCATTTATAGGCCCATAAAACAACATTTCCTGAAAAAATGGGGAACATTATTCCTGAATCGGAGTTCACAGCTGTAGTGCAGGAAATGTTCTTACTGATTCCGATGAAGTATAATCATTGCCAAGATTGTTACTGGCCCCAATAAAGGCCGTTGGCCCCTCAGCTGTCAGGTTAATCAAACGTACTAGAAAATATAATAATATCACCCTTATTTTGATCATCCTTTGCTCAGATCATCATCAGAATATATATCATAAACTAGCCCCTGCGGTACATTAAAAGTAGAGCTCCTGGTTTTATGGTATTTATTTTTTTGACATTTCCGTCTGTATTTATCCATATTTGTTTTTGGCTAAATTGATCTGTATCTATCCATATTTATTTGTAGGTTTTGTGAAAAAATTAAGCTGGAACTAGTATATTTCCACATTCAATCGATAAACTCATTTTAATCACCAACACGTTTCAACGATATGAACACCCACAGATGATAAATCAATGCTCTTACATGAAAACATGCACATTTTATTATCAAAATTGTGTACATCTCCTGCTGCTTAAGCCTCATTACTGAAATGTATTTCTGTTTTTACCCTATTACCTGTCAATCTGCTCAGCTATTGGCCTGGCAATCATGACTGACAGCATTTGGAATCACTCAAAAACAACCTAATTTCCGTTTTAATCCACATTTAAAAATAAATGCAGACAGAAAAATACATCGTTTTCTGTCTGTATTTATCTGGAAAATTTAGTAAAAACGTGAAACAGGGAGCCTTAATTATAAGGCTATTGCTAGTCACTGAGGAGCTATGAGACAATATAGAGGAACGGTCATGGAAATTAGTAGGTTTTAAGGACTACCATAGGAAAACCTTTAAAGGTTCCTGGAACTTTCCTGCTGTAAGTAGATTTTGGAAGTACCATAGGGAAGCCTAAATATACTAGCTTAGACAACATTTAGGGGCCGATTCCGATCTCGGCCGGTAGGGCTCCGAATCGGATTCGGCTTAACCGGATCCGATTCGGAGCCCTATTTCCCGACCGATTCGTACGCGTGTCCGGGCGAGCGAGTACGATGCGAAATCGCCGACCGACTCGTTCCCGGGTCTAACCGCACCGACCGACTCGTTCGGACTCGACTCGGACTCGACTCACACCGCGCAATGGAGACGTTCCCCGGCCCGGTAAGTACGATGCGCGCCGCGAGCAGTCCGACCGAGCCGTGCACTCCGGCTCGAAAGAGCAGTCGGAGCCGTACTTTGGGGGTCCGTGTCGGACCCTCTGTACGCGTAGCCGTGCGAGTCACACACAGGGGGGACACATGGGTCCCCCCTACACGTGCATGTAAGGCGCGACCCGCATCGACGCGCACACGCTGTAGGGGGCACCCTTGTTCGCGTCGTGCCCATTGAGTCAATGGGAGCCCGTGTACGCGTCGTACGACTGGCTCCCATTGACTTCAATGGGAGTCCGACCGAATCGAGTCCGATGGCATACGTGCGCATCGTACTCGTTCGGTCGGACTGCTAGAGTCCGATTCGGTCGGAAATCTCTCCGGGTCCGGCTCGGTCGGAGAGATTTCCGGCCCGGATCGGAATCGGCCCCTTAGACTGCCTTCAGCCAGAGAAAATCTTTACTAAGAGAGGACCTACGTCTTCTCTTCTCTCTCTTCAGGTGACCTCTCTTTTCTATTGTAAATATACATTTTATGTAAGTTTTGTAAGTTCTTTGCAAGAACCAGTGCAAATGAACAGTTATGTAAGTTGATTAAGCTTCGTCCTTGTAAAGTGCTCTTCTCAGGATTGGTGCAAGGATTTTTGCCATTACAGGCGCAAAGGACTTTCCTTCTAGAGTGACCCCAGTCGCATAAGTAACAGGCAATTTGAGGACCTTTTCATGTAATTTGGCTCCACCTACTAGTGACTCCCCAATACTTGTACCTTACAATATTTTATGGAATTTCCTGCCCTTGGTCACTACCTCTGCAATTACATTCATATTGGAGAAAATCCTTTAAAAATTAAATATATCAAGGAAAACATGAACTATAATAATCTCCCAGATTGCTTTAGTAGCCCAGTCCTTTTTATAATCATGATTTAGACATGCATCTTTACATAAATCCATTGCAACGATTTAGCTATTTGTATCTGTTATCTTTTTGGACAATTAGCCAACCTTTATGGTTTAGGTTTTCAATATTTTTTGGGGAGCAAAAACAACTGAAAGTATGTGCTTATCAACTGTTATAGGGATTCTGCACACACACAGAGCTATGCACAGAATAATAGGACCTCGGAATATAGTGGTGAGCCAAACATAAACCTTAGCACCTAAAACCCCAACCCAACTAGCCTTAGCGTCCCATTAGCAACAATGTACCAATGATTAGACAACCCAGAACACGGTATCTCTCTCTCTCCCAGGACTCACAGTAGCAAGAACACCCTTTCGTCACTCACTCATTCCTGTCCACAACCGGCGTAAGAAGAGACACAGTATAGGTTAAAATGTTTATTTCAACATACATGCTCTAAGATACAGTACACGTGACAGTACTATCAGCATAATGCATAAGAATAATATAATCAGCATAGTTACAACTCCATAGAATACTAATGGGGAAAGCATTTCATAAAGCAGTGGATAGAGGGCTGAATGACCTTACCACCCTCCCTGTGCTAGTAGCTATTGTATTATATGAATAGAAGACCTCTGGGCTTTGACAAGCGAACCCCCATACCTCAGTCTCTAGATGCAAAGACTACATCAGCAGACAATCACAGCTCTTCTCTCTGGAAAGGTTTTCTTCAAGTTCCCTCCAAGAGGGAAAAACACAATCATAAATGCCCACCAATTTCCCCATGGCAGCTGTACCTAGTGTTATGTCTAGGTGCGAGGGACTGGCCATATCAGCAGGAACCAGGGACGTGTTTTTCGACCTTCTAACTGTTGTTCAGACTGAGCCCAAAGGGAACAGGAGAAAAGGTTAGAAACAGAAAAGGCAGACAGTTGCAGAATAACTTGGCAGGAGCAGAGGGCGATAGAACAATGGCTAAGAGTAACGTGCGCAAAAGTCTTCATGGCAGCCAGGCATATACCAACGTATCCAGGCAGGCCAGGAGGCCACAAACCACAAGACACCCTCCCCTGGACAGTCCATCGGCCAAGATTAAGGATGAAGACAGAGTTCCAAACACCTGAGCAGAACAGAGGCATCCACAGTGGAAGGAGTCCTAATGGAGGACAACGAACGAGGAAAGGTAGCAAAAAGACAGTCAGCGATGCAGTTCACGGACAGTGAACGGCAAATCAATCCAAAAACGTGGAAGTGCAGAAAAACGCTATACCGTCCAAGAGGACATCATTGGAATCGTCAGAAAACGTAGACGCCATCCAGTCCAATAGGTCAAAGCTGCAGGAATGCTCCTCCGAGGGCGGAGCATCCAAAAGCAATGCGGGACAGCTTGCGTGATATTCAATATAGCTTTGTTGTAGGAGATTCTGAGCAGCCGCCCAGATATCCCATTGTGCCAAAATTCCCAGTGCAGCCGCACGCGTCATACAGCCTGCAACGGAACAGTCCCGTTCATGGGCCTCTAAGGGACCCATCAACCGAACAAAATCCGGAACAGACAACGACGTATTGGAGAGGCAATAATCCATGGCCCAGGTGAAAGCGCAGCGGATGCAAGACATCACAGGTTGCACGCAAGTGAAACACGCAAAGTGAAAAGAAAGGGTATAGGAACCACTCAGTGTCGCCAATGGCAGAACTCCGAAACCAGATAGAAGGCGCTCACGGAGCAGCTGTAGGCGTCCGGGGTCGAGAAGGGCCCATCGGGGAGCAGCCATTGCGAAGGAAGCAGATCAACAGTAGTACACCAGCCGCCAAAGCAAGGATTAATGGAAAGCCACCAAAGACGCTGGAAAAAATAGAATGAATAAACGCCGGTATCACACCAAAAATAGTTTGGAAAGAGGACACTAGGCCGGACCCCACCACTTTAAAAAATGCAGTAGACCTACAGTGTTAGATGCGTTAAAAATACGGTGAATTAATTCACCGAAATGTTGTGGGAGGTTAGTGTTCAAAAGGGCCTGTATTTCACTGTGGGTACTTGCCACCTGGAGAACAAATGTCTCCCGGGCGGAAGTGAGCATAACCTCCTCGTTCAATAATAGCGCCTTTATTCTGCTCAGTTTATTGAAATCCGCCTCCATAGTAGGAATGGAAGGCCAAAGAGAATTATCTATGATGTCGTGAGGGGGAGGAAAAAGCACATTCTTGCAGCAGACAACCCTGTGCGAAACAGTAACAATATAGGGGATGCCGGCCTGCATGCCACAGCAGTTGTCGTTATTTAAAAGCAAATAGCTACCATTTGTAAGCAAAGTAAAGGTAGGAGAAATAGCAGGAGCAGGAATGCCCCTTAACACACAAGCAAGATTCGGAGCAGAAACATTACAAGCTCCGTGCAATTTAATATGTTTACAAACAAGGGAATGACCCACTGTTGAATCGCATGACTCCCCCGTGAGAAAAACTTCCTTGTCATCTCTAAGGCCTTTATACATGAAAGGGAGGGACCAAAGTTCATGCAGGAAGGCACTACCCAAAGGCTGGAAATGGCCCACAGGATAATGTTTCATGCATGAACTAAATTCAAACAAGGAAAAAGGCAATGCGATAACCCCATGAACTAGCCACACAGCAGAATCTATTTCCGCTACAGAGAATGGTAAGGGCTCCACTTTCTCGATATGTAACAGAGTGTAAACTGCATCTTTCATGGACATGAACTGCTGTTTGTCAGATAAATTAAAAGGCAGAAATAAGGCAGTGGTGTTCAAAAAGTGCCAAGGAACCTTACCCAACTTAAGTGTTTGCAAAGTCCACGCAAATTGCATAACTGAACGTAATTGATTCTGACCATGATACAACTCAGAAACATCATCTTGTACAATATCAACAACAGAGGACACAATATTCTCCAACGTGTAAATGCGGGAAGACAGGGTAGTAATACTATTGTCAACAACAGCAAGCACCTTTTCCAAATTTGCTTGGTCTATTTCCCGTAAACAGGAAGCAGCCTCCATTTGCGATAGCTTCCAGAGTTCATTATAAGCTTCATAAATGAACCTCTTCGGTCGTGGACCACAAGGTCCCAATATAAAGTCGGACAGATCAATATTGCCTGAAAGGAGGGACAAATGTTGTTTAACAGAGTCTAGGGAAGAATGTTGCAACCATTGTTTACATAATTTACCAACAGAATAGGTGGTGACAGTACGGGAGTCAGAAAACCTAGGATCGGGCTTGTCCTGAGTATAGCCAGAAACTGTGTCATGAAAACGCAGTTGGCACTCGTTAGATGATATGTGCCAAGACAACCAAGGTGACTGAACAAGCGTAGAAATATTAAACGAATTGTTCTGAAACAAAACCTGTAAAGTCGAAAGGGACATATTAAAGTGCGAGCTGTGGTTTAGAGTGGAAGACAGGGATGGAATTGATGGTGCATTCATTTGTTTTGTGGTAGCCAGACCCCAACACGTAGTCTGATAGATCGAAGCATTCAAAAACACCATTTGGGCTGGGATTAGGCAGGCACGGTGCAAGGCCTCGGTGCCTTGCGCCTGCCAAGGCTTGGAGCCCCAGATTGACTTCAAATCCACAGTTTCCGTCCAGTATTCATAACCACCCACAGCTAAGGCCTTTAAAAAGGAACTCGAATAAAGCAATTTGGTGTGGGTCAACATGAATTTCTGTGTGAATGGGGCGGGTAATTTGAAATAATAGGACCCAGGGTTCAATCTATTAAAATCAGTGAAATAAGTAAATTTATTTCTAAGAGTCCGGGAGCTACCCGATAAAGGGTTTGGGCAATGTTCCCATTGAGTGTAGGTCACAGGGCTACGTAGTGCACTCAGTTTATGGACAAAATGGTTGCCCCAATGCTGGTAACAGTATAAATCGGCATAATTCGCAGAATTCATATACAAATCTTCAGCATTAAATGAAGCATAATATTTCAAATCAGCAAACAATGCTTCAACTGCATGCACATCCCAATCATCAGAATGAATATTACTTTTTACTACATCATCCATGGAAACTCGAAGGACATTCGGTACATTAATAACTTCTGTTGGTCCATGAATTTGAAAATTTACTGCATCCCATACGATGCCATCAGCAACTGGAAAAGCTGAAATGTTCACCAATGTGTGGTCACGCTTCATGATGTGAGATGAGGAATGTGGAGCCAAAGTTCCACCAACACTGTTCACAGCAGAGCGTTCAGGTAAATAGTGACCATTGATCAGTAGAAAAAACACTGTGACAAAGCCAATGGACATAAACAAAGAAATCAAGAAAAGTACCAACCAAATGTATGTCCAGGGGGGAATCAAAAAAATGTCTCTAAACCAGGATACAAAAATACTCAACTTGGACGGGACAATCGACGTGGTGGAATCCGAGTCAAAGGAATAACGTGTCGGGCTCAGTGGCGTTGTTGGTAAGTGAGCCACAGATTCTGTTTCGGGATAGGTATACTCGTTCTCGTCAATGCAGGGGGTAACTGGAGGTTCGAGTATACTTTCAGGCAAATCAATCATCTCAATTGTAACATCAGTGACCGTTCGGGCAGAAGGGCCTCGAACACAAGTCCGGTAAATTGCAGGACAAGAGACCGCTGGTGTAACACTATTTAGGATCGGCCAGTTGTTGTAGCTTGACATTTTCCACTGAGATGTATCTGTTCTCCTTGCGACCAGGAAGCGGTGGTAAGACGACTGTACGTGTTCCCTTCAAACCCAGGACTGGAACCGGTGCACGATAAGAGGGGCCGAATTCTTTCTTGTTCTCCACCTTCTCTCGAACCAGGTCGCCAATCTTCGGAAGCCAACCGGCAACCGGAATCTGCAATGCAGGGTCTGTGGCTGAGGGTAAATGTGCGATTGCAAGTTTGTCTCAGGCTTCTTGTAAGTCCTGTAACATAGTAGAATGGTTATCTACATCAAAGATGGCGGATTGCGCCGCCATGTCTAGACCATCAAGGTCAGGCACAAACATTCGTATGCCAAAGAGCATTTCGTATGGGGTCCGCCCACCCAGAGATCTTCTAGGGAGATTATTAAGTGCACGTTGTACGGTATACAAGTGGGCCAGCCAGTTCCTGCCAGTACCTAAGACTCTAGCTGTCAAGGATTGCTTTAAATCACGGTTCATTCGCTCCACAATTGAATTACCCTCAGGTCTGTATGGAGACGAAAACTTCACCCGTACCCCCAGTGAACCCATTGCGTCCTTGTACGCCTTAGAGGCAAACGCTGGACCTTGGTCAGAATGGAAGGTGCCGCAAGCGAAGATTCCCACAAAGATACGCAAATCCCTGATGACATTTCGAGCGTCAGCACTCCGTTGTGGCCAGACCCAGATGAAACGTGTGCACGAGTCCACTGCCACTAAGATATATTTATAGGCAGTGTCTGAAGAAAATGGACCGCAGTGATCCAAGTAAACACACCCAAAGGGTCTGCTAGAAATGTAGAGCGAGGTCTGTGGTGGTCGTGTAACCGTAGAAGGCTTAATCTGTTGACACACATCACAAGAAAGCACATAAGTACGGGTGTCTTTATATAAACCACGCCACCAGTACCGCTGCTGCAAGATGGAAACGGTCGCAGACACTCCAGCATGAGCCGAAGCCATGCCTTCGTGTGCAGCCGTTATCAAGGAAAGTCTGCGGTCCGCGTTGGGGATCAGCCGATCACCAACGCCGGGTATTGTTACATAGGGAGCCTGTTCGGGACCTAACTGATAAGAATATTTGGAAGGAAAACCCCTAGGGTAATTAGCACCTTCCTGTGTTGCAGCAATAGCTGCCAAAATATCAGTATCAATTTTAGACATGGATCTAGTAACTGCTGCCACTGAACACGTGACTACTGCCGATTTGGCCGCTTCGTCTGCCAAACCGTTACCAACAGCGTGTGCGCCCACCCGCTGATGGACAAGGGTGTGAACCACCTGTGTAAGTGGCAGACGTTGTCTCAATTCTGCCACCCGAACCCAAAGCATTTTATGCTTAATTGTGCTACCTTTAGCGTCTCTGTAGTCATTTTGTGACCAAAAGAACAGATTGTCATTGTAAGATTGAACACAATAGTAAGAATCGCATACAATTAGAGTGGACACATCCGGAGTAGCGAACTCAAGCGCGAGCACCAATGCGCGCAGCTCGGCCAATTGTGCAGTACTGTCCCCGAGTGCCTGAGTGTGCACCACAGTGGATTTGAACTTTCCGTTCACGAAGGTACCTGCAACAATAGCACATGCGGCAGAATAAGCATGCTTGGACCCCGTGGCCGGTTGTGCCGAACCATCGGTGTAGATCACGCAGTCGTAATCCTCAAGCGGGAGCAATGACAGAGGAGGAGGATGAACGAATTCATACTGTAAAAACTCCTGAGTCTGTAGAGATGAATCAAAGATGAAAGTGACATCCGGAGACGTCAAAGAGGTTGCCCATTGAATCCAACGGGGGTGCAACGCCTTAGAGTTCGGGACACTCGCCTTTGTCACTGCCTCTAGGGCAGGATATGGTGTTACCACCAGAATGCGCTTTCCCTGTGCCAGTGCGCGTTCTTTTAGAATCGCCATCTGCACTGCAGTCAGAACTTTCTCCACAGATGAAAAGCGCATTTCTGCGGAAGTGTATAGATGTGACTTGTACGCGATCGGTACTGTGTCACCTTCGTTAAAGGTTAAGTACGTGAAACCCACTGCCCCCGGAATTATTCTGATCACCAGGTTTGTGTGGTTATCACGCGTCAACAAGTATTTAGACTCAAGAAGGTCTGTCTGCAAAGACTGCAGAATGGAGGAATGCTCCGGAAGCCAACAAGACTTCGAAAAGTTTGGTTGTATCAAGGCATACAATGGCTTGATATGCTGGGCGTATTCGGGAATATAAGTACGCCCAAAGTTCAGGAAACCCAGCAAAGACTGAAGTTTTTCAGAGTAGTAGGAGGGCTCAAAAGTGCACATTTTTCCAAAAAGTGGGGGGCTAAGCCCTTACCTTCATTGTTGAGCTCGTAGCCCAAAAACAAAACTGTTAATTCAGCAATGTGTGATTTGGCAAAGTTAAACTTATAACCTAATACCGCAAACTCGAGAATAATGCGGTCCACTCTGGAAAGATGCAGGTATAACTCGTCGTCTGTCAGATAAATGTCATCGACGTACGAACATGCATCTGGGTCTATGCCGTCTAACAAAGAGACAACACGGGCTGCGAACACACCTGGACTGTTTTTGTAGCCCATAGGGAGTCGCCTTAATTTGAATTGTTTACCACCGGAGGTGAAAGCGCTCCATTGGCTACACTCCGTGGCTAAGTTGTGCGTGTAAAATCCATTGGATAAGTCAAGTGTCGTTTTATACGTTTTACGAACAAGACTGTCTACAAGCGCAGAACTGTGGGTATTTTGCACCGCAAAGGTCCGACAATGAGAGTTCAAATGCCGGTAATCCAACACTAGGCGGTACGATCCATCGGGTTTAGAAACTGCGAAAAGGGGATTATTCATGGGTGATACGCATGTTTCTATTACTCCCTGATATTCTAACTGAGTCAGAATTTCAGAAACGGGGCCTTTGGCTTCACGTTTAATGGGATATTGGGGTTGTGGCTGCGGTAGGGACCGTAAAGGTATCTCATGGGGGGGAGAATCTTCATCCCAACCCACGTGGTTGCGGTATAACGCAGGAGCCAGGGACACAGCCCACTCAGCTGCAAGAGCCTCCGCTTTGTCCTTTGGGACCTGTCGAGAAAAGCTCGGAAGGATTACCTCCTCCCCTTTACGTGCAGCAAGTACGAATGGGGGTGACCAATCCGCCTCCACTAACAAAATGTCGTATGAAGAGGTCAGATTTTCCCCAAAAATCCCTTTAATTACACGCTGTATATCCCCTTCAATTTGAATGGCGATATTAAATAGTCTGTCAGGGGGTGCCACTCTGGTGTCTGCTGTTTCAACAGTAATGAATGTTTCAGTTGCTGTCGCCTCCATATGAGGACGTAGCGCCTCCCGCACTATGGTAACTTCCGCGGCGCTGTCTAGGAGGGTTACTGCCCACGTCCAATTCAGGAGTCTCGTTCTCACCGTCTGTGGCATATTTTGCTGTTACAGCGGCAACTTTCTTCTTCTGAAATTGTGGGCGAGAACGTTGAAAGTCTTCTGCTTTCCCTCTGACTTGTTGTTGAGGTTGATCTCGTCCCTGGGGAGCCTCTCGACCCCTTCCTCTATCCTGGCGATCCCCTCCACTGGCTTGTGAAGTTGTCTGTGCCTGTGAAGAACGAGGAGAACGCGTATCAGGGATCTGAAACCTATCCGGAGATTTAATTCTCGCTCTATCGCGCAAATCATATGTGCGTTCAGAAGAGACAGAAGCCGGGGATGCGCCTCGCGACCCCGGCTTCTTCTGTTGCTTACCCTGTTTTTTCAACCTCCAGCTCTTTTTAGTAAAAACTGGTTTCTCATCTTTTTCAGATTGAGTTTTAGGTTGTTGTTGTTGTTGCGATTGTGTTTGCTGTTTTGCAAAAGGCTTATTGCCCAGGCTATTTCGGCCAATAGTTTTATAAGCTTGGGTTATAATTTTCGGTAATTCGCGCGGCTTGTCCAATTCCGGGACCAAAGCCAAAGCATTAGCTACTTGAAAGTTCACTGCATCGCCCTTGACATTCGCAAGGATCAGCTCAGCTACTACTTCGAACACTCCCAACAGTCTCATCCCTAATTCCACAGCCGCTTCAGGGCCATGTTCATCCTGTACTTTTTTAATTACAGAGGGGAGAACCGTCATGGAAGGAGTGCCGAAACACTTCGAATAAACTGCTGCGAATACCCTACCCCAGTTGTTGCATGCTGTCAACTCGGGGATTAAGTCTTTTGGCAAACTAATTGTAAGAATTCTATGTTTATCCACCGGTGTTGTGTTTGGAAAAACTGCCTCCAGCTGGTCAAATTTCTCGGCAAGCCAATAAGGAAAATCATCCTTATTTTGTGGACGTTTGCCCATCACTGATTTCACCATGACGGGACTTATGGTCACTCCGCCTGCAGCAGCTGGATGGCCCGCAACTCCAGGTGGGGCCCCCTGGATGTTGCCTGTAACATATTGCACTAAAGCGCGATGCACTCGCACCAAAGCCGAATACATATTGCGCAGGTCAGCGACTGGTATCTGCATATATCGCGGATGTGGGGTGTACCCGGCCAAAACAGGCCAAGTGGCCCCGTCAATAGACAAGGGGCCTAAACGAACCGTTGTTACCGGTTGTGGGAGGGCGCCATCAAACCACACACGGTGCTGCCAAGCCGTGAGCGGTACTTCAAGATTAGTATAAGGTCTATAGGCAGCGGGAACAACGGTGGGTTCATATTCATGGAACAGATTATCGTTCGCATCCACCGCTGGAAAGGTGACCCAAGAGTAGAATACTTCAAAGTGGAAAGCCGGATCGGCTTGGACCACAAAGATCAGTTCGACTCCCGTGTCTGGCACTCCATACACCCTTAAGTGATCCCGGAGCGCTGTGCGGCTATGTGCGGCTATGTTTATACCCGCCATTGCGATCGGGGATTTTCGACAACCTAACAGTAGGCAGCACAATAGAGGGTTCGATTAAGAAACCTTTTAACAACTTCAAGCTTGAAAGAACCTACAAAAACGTCAATATAGGAGGTATTACCGTCACACACGCTTCCGGAAGCGTCCGTGAGGGTTGTTGTGGACAAGCACAAGCACTACTCAAGCGTCTCGCAGATAAGCAGCCCCACTCGGTGGTCGCGCCATGTTATAGGGATTCTGCACACACACAGAGCTATGCACAGGATAATAGGACCTCGGAATATAGTGGTGAGCCAAACATAAACCTTAGCACCTAAAACCCCAACCCAACTAGCCTTAGCGTCCCATTAGCAACAATGTACCAATGATTAGACAACCCAGAACACGGTATCTCTCTCTCTCCCAGGACTCGCAGTAGCAAGAACACCCTTTCGTCACTCACTCATTCCTGTCCACAACCGGCGTAAGAAGAGACACAGTATAGGTTAAAATGTTTATTTCAACATACGTGCTCTAAGATACAGTACATGTGACAGTACTATCAGCATAATGCATAAGAATAATATAATCAGCATAGTTACAACTCCATAGAATACTAATGGGGAAAGCATTTCATAAAGCATTGGATAGAGGGTTGAATGACCTTACCACCCTCCCCGTGCTAGTAGCTATTGTATTATATGAATAGAAGACCTCTGGGCTTTGACAAGCGAACCCCCATACCTCAGTCTCTAGATGCAAAGACTACATCAGCAGACAATCACAGCTCTTCTCTCTGGAAAGGTTTTCTTCAAGTTCCCTCCAAGAGGGAAAAACGCAATCATAAATGCCCACCAATTTCCCCATGGCAGCTGTACCTAGTGTTATGTCTAGGTGCGAGGGACTGGCCATATCAGCAGGAACCAGGGACGTGTTTTTCGACCTTGTAACTGTTTTTCAGACTGAGCCCAAAGGGAACAGGAGAAAAGGTGAGAAACCGAAAATGCAGACAGTTGTAGAATAACTTGGCAGGAGCAGAGGGCGATAGAACAACGGCTAAGAGTAACGTGCGCAAAAGTCTTCATGGCAGCCAGGCATATGCCAACGTATCCAGGCAGGCCAGGAGGCCACAAACCACAAGACACAACTAAGATTTTTATTTAAATGTATCGATTTCTCAGCATAAAGCATCAGTGCCTTTTGTTCCTCTTGATTTAATAATTCACAGAAAATAATTAATAATACTGACGTTATATGTCAGAAAGCATTAACAAATTATAACTGTATCAGACTGAAAAGTCAACATTATTTAAGAGGGGATGCTCATAAAACCGATAAGGTCATAATTAAATATTTTGTAAAGCGACAGCGTCGGTGTAGCCAATGCCATCCTAGAGCGGAATTAATCTCAATTATTGAGTAAAAATATGAAAACCTGATCACTATGACTGGAGTAAATTTTTACAATGAAATTGCTGTGGCATCAACTCCATAAAGTGCTGAAGTTTAGAGACACTCTTAATCACTCCCATTTACAGCACGGTAGTGCTTTATATAAATGCTGGTTATTAAATCTCAAAGAGGCGCTTCTATTGTTTGCGATCTGAACGCACTGTACTACTAGCAAACGAATGCAATGAAAGCATAAGCGATGGTTACAATCAGATCAACAGTCCCTGTGCTACCAACTGCAGAACCTTTCGAAACAAAAATCAGTGATGAAAGCAGTGCTCTATTGCAATTTTAATTCATTTAGGAACTTGAAATCCAATTACAAAAGCTGATTATGTTCTTCATTGATCCTGTAACCTGATAAAATGGAGCCTTTAGAAGAACAGTCCCAGATTTTCTAAACTTTTTAAAGAGATTTTCACCCGAAAATGACAAAAACGCTTTGAAGTAAATTGCTTACCATGCCTCGCTGTCTTATCGGTTGCAAAGGAAAAAAAATCTGAGTATTTGTTGAAAAATCACATCTGTTACACGCTTTCCCTACGGTACATAAAAAACATTCGCATCAATACCTTCCCTCATCTAAATACTAAGTGAGTTTAATTATTTGAAATTAATTTAAATTGGACTAATTTGTAGTTTGAATTTCTTTCCAGTTCCCTATTGCACAGTTGATGCCACCACAAACACATTTCTGCTGACTCACAGGTTGTGTACCAGCAGGTGGAAGGTGAAAAATCACTTGTGCTGAAAATCTGCAAACTTTCTTTGCTATCTCCTGTCCTAATTACTATCAATCCTCCTGTCAGCATCCTCATGCTCCTGTGGTCTTCTGTTCGAAAACTATATAAGTGATACACTTTATAACACTTAGCATAACAAATATGAAATAGTGAAAGTCAGTGTGTTGCCCATCTCTGACCCGCAAACTTCACTGCAGACACTTAGCACATTGAACTACCATTTCAAACAATGCAGAGCATTTATCATTCAGCGTACAGGCTGTTTGATTGGTCAGTTCAGACAAATCATGAGCAAGTGAACTGCAGAATGCAATGGCATTAAACTAGCATGCTCTATAAATCTTCAAAAGTGGATGGGCGTGTCGAGTGCTTGCATGTAGCATTTAGCTTGTGTCATCGGCCACATAGGATGCTAGATTATGGATGATATCACTATGGATCGAGTATCCTTTGCTTAAATGTGTGTTTATATTTAACGGTGTTAGGTTGTTAACTTCTGATGTCTATTGGCAGTGGCAGAGGAGCGTCGCCCCACTGCTCTCTGAGCTGAGCCAGGGTAGGGCGGGGTAGAGCTATTCTGATGGACAGCAGCAACCAGGAGGGAGGAGGAGTGGTGGGCACCATAAGTGCGCATAACGGTTTGGCTGGCCGTCTTAGGACGGCCAAACCATCACCCGGCTGTGTTGCACGGCTGGGTGGAGAACAGTCCCAGGCTACCGGGCACTGTCTGAGCGGCAAACCAGGCCGATCAGACTAATCATGATTCTGCTGTCATGCTGGTAATACTATTACCGGCATGACAGCAGCGCCGTGATTGGCTTAGGGGAGTCTGGCAGCTTGTGTGCTGCTGGTAGTCAGGAACAGAAGGGGACGGAGGAGAGGCAGTGACCGTACACAGGAAAGTGATGTTTTATTTTTATTTTTTACTTTTCAACCCCCCTCCCCCACACTTGCTCCCCCCACCGCCACTGCACCAGCACTTCTGGTCACCAGCAGCCGTCACTGTCTATTGGTGTAAATATTGTGAGGGCATGAACAGTGCATTTGGTTGGTGAGTTATGGTTTTCTTTTCGGGGTGAAAACTATGGTTTGTGCCAATTTCAGGGTTTGTTTGTGGCCATAACTTCACTTTAACTTAGTTTTATTATGGAATTAAAAAAATTGTTAAACATATATTAATGTGTTATGAGCAACAGAAACCTTAGCTTCCCTTCATTCAACATTGTTCAGTGATAATGCTCTTCAGCAAGACCATACGCCTAACCCTATGTGGGCGACCGCCTCCAAATATCAGGACCTTTGACCATGTGCACCCAGGGTTGGCTTTAGGGCGTGATCTTTGTCCACCCTCTGTCGGTGTCCAATATCCACTGTAAAAGGTCTTTGACCTTACACAGTGGAGGTTGGTCACAGGACTTGGCTTTTAGAGAGGACCTACATCAAGCCCTCTGTACATGACCAATCCTTGCTGTGCATAGCCTTTGACCAGACCATGCTCTCTGTCATATGGCTATAGATTCCCTCCACTGCAGTGGCACATTCTATTTTTATAAAATACTTTTTTTGGGCTTGCTAACTCTGGAAACAGGTTCATGATCCCAATGACCTGTCCGAGACTCAGTAACTCAGCCCCTGAATCTGTGGACCTCAAGTGAAAAGTTGCATGTGTTTCTAATTTTAAGGGCCCTTTACGTGCATCTCTGATTAAAATGGATGCTCTACTTGCCCACTAAAGTCCCTTTAATTGTTTTTCAAGACACAGGGCCCGAGCCTCACATCCAGTAAAGACAGTCACATCAGAAATGTACTTTATGTGGCCAGCCAATCTGTGAGTTTGGGTTTACCAGCCCAAATTTGGATTTGTGAATGCACTCTAGCCTTTGAACTCACCTTAAACCTTTTTGAAATGCACATTTCTCAACAGCTACTGAACGGATGAATGATAAAGTAAGCAAAGTTCCACCTGTCAGAAAATGGGAGCAAAAATGGGAAAACACAACTTTTTTTTACCACCTTTTATGTTTCCTCAAATGAATTTGAACACAGCACTCACCTAATAACACAGGCTGAAACTTTGTATTTTACCCTATTTGAATGAAATCTGTCATGCAGATTGACCAAATGGCACCAAAGGTAAAAACAAATCAAAAAAACATTTCAATTGAAAGTGAGTCTTACCCATAACTACAGAGTTGCTATCATTGACTCTGACCTATATATATATTCACTGAAAGAAACCAAAGGTTAAAGTAACGTTATAGTTAGCTGAAATGTTCAGCAACAATTTTACGTTTTAAACTCTATAAACCACAGAAATTCAACAGTTATAGTTACAGTCATCTCAAGTAACCTTAGCTCGTGACCTAAGGAAACTATAAATCGTGCCCTCACCATGCATTGCTAATTACCCACATATTACATCACCCACAACATCTTCTATGGCAACATTTGCAGTGAAATTATTGATAGTTATAGTTAGCTTAGGCAGTGCTAGCCGGTGGTTTCTGGTGCTCGGCACCGGCACTTAATTGTCAACATCAGTGCTTGTGACAGTCTGCCACAACATGGCGCTGTCTGGCTAATTTACAGATGAGCACAACAACAGTTAATTATCAATTCAATGCACATTAAAAATGACTATTACCTGCCGCCCAAGCCATTCTAAAAGCTTTGGGGGCATAAAATAGTCCGAATTGTCACACTTGCTGGAGTGTGATGGTTAGTAGTGGTGTTGTTACGATCATTGGCAGCATGGCAGGGGCACTGTGTGGTGCAAGCTGTAGTGGCCTCCTGACAAGAGCCCTGGCACTTATTATTTTACAAATTAAGCACTGACCTTAGGTCCAAAGTTATAGTTACTTGAGATGACTGTAACTATAACTGTTGAATTTCTGTGGTGTTTAGACTAGAGTTTAAAACATAAGGTTGTTATTGAACATTTCACTTAACTATAACTTTACTTTAACCTTTGTATTTTTTTTATGAATTTCTTGTTTTTTTTATGTAAAGTGATAATTTATTATCATATGTAAATCCAACCTCCCATAGCTCACTGCCTTCGGACGTGTGCGGCGGGTGGTTGGCCACAGTGCTTGGCCTGCGGCCAGGCCCTGCAGCCAACCTCTTGCAGGCGGTCAACCTCATGCTGCGCATGGCCATGCATGGTGAGGGGCTGGCCACAGGGCCAGTGGCATTATATTTAAGTGTGATAAAAAGATCTGATTTTGTTTTTTTTTAAATGTATAAATTAATTGAAAACCAATGGGTAAAAGTAACTTTATAGTTAGGTGACTATGTTAGTGACGACATTAACTGTTTGAACTCAAAGAACCACAGAAATTTACCAGTTTAGTTAGCAAAGCTACCTATAATTTGTGCCACCCCCAAGTACTGCTGACCTCACATATTACATCAGTCATGACATGTTCTATGACATCATTTACGACATCACTGAAGACATCTGAAATGACATAATTGATCGCATCACTGAGGTGATTACTGATGACATCATACACGCTTCTTTTGTACACATTTCTCTATAAACTAGTATGGCATTAGAGGCCTGCATGTAAGTACAACATAGCTCAGAATAATATGAAGCATCATTAATGCCATCACAGATACAACTCCCTTCGGTGTAGCAAGCATGTGTTATGTGCAACTTTGACCCTATACCATATACTTCATGAGTAGTTCACATTAACAATAAATGAAAGCTATATGAGCAAACCTCATTGCACATGGTGTTCAATATGTCTACAACTGTTCAGAGAAAGCCAAATCCTTCAAGATACTCAACATCTGTTCCAAAATTAATGCCCTACTACAAACAGCTTTTATCAGTATCAAGCCCCTTACAGTTACCGAATCTACTTTGAGAAATTAAGTCGATATAAGTTGAAAAGTGGTTACTGTAAACTGTGTTTACTCTATGGAGAGAGTTTACTCTGTACCACGCTATTTGCAGACAGTGACCACAGATAAAAGGTATCTAATAAGAACAGTGTGCACTCTATGCAACACTATTTTCTTAAAATAACCAAGGTCTGAAGGTGTTAAATATTATTCTACCTGCAACCTTCATATTTGGGAAAAACTTTACAGATAGCCCATCTTCTGAAGGAAAAGAAGCACATGTACATAGGTTAGTACCTGGTGCACACAGTCTTCTATGTTATGTAGAAATTGTCATGCTGATAAGATTATGTCTAATAACTCAAGGCTGCTTGCAAAACATATTATCTACCATGTAGAATGTTGCCTGTTGGAAACTTTTTCTGCAGAACATAAAAGGTGTGTGAAACATACTGGGCACAAGACGTCAACTGTGATCAGCACACAGAGTTACTCTTCAGTACAAAGATTTATAACGTGTTCAATACCTCTACACATCTATGATGCACTAGGAGCTCAAGCATTTTGTAAACACACTGTTAGAAATGGGGGTCTCTAGTTGGCAATGGCTGGCCACTGTCCAAGTAGGGACCCTTCTTCCTAAGTCAGAGTGAGAGGGCTACCCTCTTTAATACCCCTGCTCAACCCTGTGGTAACGTAGCACGAGCAGGTAGGCTTATCTCAGAGGCAGTGTGTGAAGCATTTATGACCATACACAGTAACTCAGTGAGGAACACTACAAAGGGACACCACACAAGTAGTTATAAAAAATAAGTATCTTTATATATATGTATGCAGACTTATCACAAGACCAATAACTGTAAAAGCCACAATACTGTCAAAAATAGGATTACTGTGGCAGGACTGTCAAAAATAGTTCAATGGTTGCAGAAATAAGGTTCAAATTCAAAGCAGTGGTCTCTGCGACCCTTTCTCCCACAAAGTACCTGGATTTAGTAGCAAAACCAACAAAAATGTCGCAAAGAAGTGTTAGCGATGAATTTCCTCACGCGAGGCCGGCGATGCGTTAAAATCCTTGCCGCAAGGGAGGATGATGCGCCGATCTGCTGATGCGTGCGGAGACGATGCGACAAACTTCTTCACGCTAGGCCGCCGATGCGCTGAGGCCTTGCCGCGAGGCGAAGACGATGCGACGATCCTGTTGCGTGTGCGATTGTGTTGCGATGCGAAGAAATGGCGCTCCGCGAGGAGCGAGCGAAATCCGGTGCGATGCGATCAAAATGGCGGACGCACGGCGTCCGCAAGCGATGTCTTGAAGTGATGATTTCTTTGGGGGTTGCGAGCGCTCGGCGACAGCAGCGCGATGATTTTTCCAGCGCGTCTCAGCTGCAGCGGCTCGCAAAGGGGCGTTAGCGATGGTTTCGTGTTGCGAGCACCCAGCGGCAGCAGCACGATGATTTTTCCAGCGCTCTCGGCTGCAGCGGCTCGCAAACGTGCGTTAGCGACGATTTCCAGCACTCTTTTCTCTGAAGCAAACTAGAGGCCCTGGAACTCACAGGAGCCTCATCAGCAGATAGCAATCCTCGCAGGGAGGAAGCAGGAGGTTGGTGGTGGAGTCTGATGTGCCTGAGACTCCAGCAGGAGGCTAGCTCTTTTCCTAGCCCTTGGGTAATTGCTGTAACAAAAATAAAAGTTCTCTCAAAAGTCCTTTTCTCTCTTCTTCAAGGTCCAGTGGTCACTGCTGCAGGCCAGTGCAAGAAACAACACACAAGCACAGGGACAGTCACTTCCTGCAGGATTCCTCCAGTGGCACGGACAGAGTTTCCTCTCCAGATCCAAAAGCAATACAAATTGTAGGGGTTTGAGCACAGATATTTATACCCCAAAAGTCTTTGTTCTCACAAGCTACAAGTCACTGAGCCTAGCCAGAACCAGTTCTGGTCAGTCCTGGAGCACTTTGTTTACCAGGCTGCATCCTTCCTTTCAGAAAGAGGGGGTCTGCTGCTATCGGACACACAGTAGGAGGTGGAGCCAGCATTCACCTTGCCAGGCACAGCCCTATTCAGGTCAAGGAGCCACCCCTCCCCATACTCTAAATGCAGATCTCTCTATTCAACCCAGGTCTGACTCAGCCTGCCCTGTCCCTCCAAAACCAGACAGCCAATACACATAACAGCAGAGCACACTGGAAGGCTTAGGCAAGAAAATACCTACTTTCTAAAAGTGGTATTTTCAAACACAGAATATAAAAATAAACTTCACTAAAAGATGTATTTTAATATTCTGAGCTCAGGCACACTAAATTAGTTTTTCTACCATGTTCCTGGGGTCAGTTAGGACTATAGGATGTAATAGTCAAACTGCCCATTCTAGCCTATGAGGAACAGGTAGCCTTACAGTAGTGAAAAACGAAATTGGGTGTAATTCACTACCAGGACATGCTACACACACCAAGGCATGTCCTACCTTACACATACGATGCGCCCTACCATAGGGGTGACTTACATGATGCCAAGGGAAGGTTCAGGGGCTGGGAAGTGGGTGTACTTCACAGCCAAGATGGCAGTTCTGGACTGCACACAGACACTGCAGTGGCAGGTCTGAGACACACTTTACAAGCTGCTTCTGTGGGTGGCACAAATCAGTGCTGCAGGCCCACCAGCAGCATTTGGTTTACCAGCCCTGGGCACACACAGGCCACACTACTAGGGACTAACAGATAAACCAAAGAAACCAATCAGGGCTATACCAATTCACATAGACATATTTACAAAGGGAGAGCATATGCACTTTAGCACTGAATAGCAGTGGTAAAGTGCCCAGAGTCATAAAACCAACAGAAACAGGTCAGCAAAAATACAGGAGGCAGGCAAAAAGTTTGGGGGTGACCCTGCAAAAAGGGCCATTTCCAACACACACCCATTAGCTGTACACAGGTTGTAGAAAATTAGGTAGAAAAGTAATTGCCCGCCACTATGTAAACTATAAAACAAAGTAACACTCTCATTGGATGATGTCATCAGTGATGATCAGTGATGCCATCAATGATGTCATTTGAGATGTCATCAGTGATGTCATAAATGATGTCATAGAATCTGTCATGAGGGATGTATTATTTGAGGTTATAACTTATAAGCAATGTGTGGTGGGCCAAATTAGAGTTAGCTCTGCAAACTATAACTGGTGATTTTCTGTGGTTCTTTTTTAGTTTGAAATGGTAATGGTGTCACTGACATACTTCCGTAACTATAATGTCACTTTAACCTTTGTTTTTTGCAGTGACGACACATACAACAGCTGAAAAGGACTGCGAGTTCGAAACGGGATGCCATTGAAGTAAATATCTAAAGTGAGAACGCGATCCTGGAGTGCGAGGTGTATGTATCATCATCATTGTGATAAATATTTTCTACGTATGTGTATATATATATATATATGTCCAAAGAAAAGCCCCCGAGCTTTAAGGATGCACTCCAAACAGAGGATTATGCTTACTATGCTTTTATTCATGAGAACCGGACACACGTCACCAATCAATGTGAATCCCTGACGCGTTTCGGTGCGGCTGCACCTTAATCATAGGGCGGGGCATGGCAATACTTGGAAATGCACCGCATTTGAATTTTCCCTTTGTGGCATTCATTCTCCAGTGAATGGTATGCCGGGAAATGAAGTGCCGATTCTTCCCCTTCTGTGGGGTCTGTATTTTTTGCCAGCATAATATAACTCCCAATGTTCTTAAAAATGTTCACAACCCTCCGGTGGGCCTCGGTTCAGCTGTCCAGTTCACAAAATTAAATATCCTCTGCGCTGCAAGTAGGCTGAAAAACAGTTTCCAACCCGCAGACCTGTTTGCTTTTCATCCGGCGGTGCAATCCTTTCACGGCCGAGGCCGCCGTGTATTAACATGTCCAAAGAAAAGCCCCCGAGCTTTAAGGATGCACTCCAAACAGAGGATTATGCTTACTATGCTTTTATTCATGAGAACCGGACACACGTCACCAATCAATGTGAATCCCTGTCGCGTTTCGGTGCGGCTGCACCTTAATCATAGGGCGGGGCATGGCAATACTTGGAAATGCACCGCATTTGAATTTTCCCTTTGTGGCATTCATTCTCCAGGCCTCGGCCGTGAAAGGATTGCACCGCCGGATGAAAAGCAAACAGGTCTGCGGGTTGGAAACTGTTTTTCAGCCTACTTGCAGCGCAGAGGATATTTAATTTTGTGAACTAGACAGCTGAACCGAGGCCCACCGGAGGGCTGTGAACAATTTTAAGAACATTGGGAGTTATATTATGCTGGCAAAAAATACAGACCCCACAGAAGGGGAAGAATCGGCACTTCATTTCCCGGCATACCATTCACTGGAGAATGAATGCCACAAAGGGAAAATTCAAATGCGGTGCATTTCCAAGTATTGCCATGCCCGCCCTATGATTAAGGTGCAGCCGCACCGAAACGCGTCAGGATTCACATTGATTGGTGACGTGTGTCCGGTTCTCATGAATAAAAGCATAGTAAGCATAATCCTCTGTTTGGAGTGCATCCTTAAAGCTCGGGGCTTTTCTTTGGACATATATATATATATATATATATATATATATATATATCAATTCAAAAACAAGGTTAGCCCCAAAAGAAGAGTCCACTGGTCAGTGATTATCCGGTAATTTATTGATGAACAGCTGCATACAGGTAAAGGCAAACAAACTGCATCTTATCTTATCAGCCAAACTCGTTTCGGGTGTCAATACCCTTTCTCGATGGCATTTCATGCACTGCACAAGACAGCTTTGCGCACTGATTTTAAACTCACCAGGACATGCCCCAATGGGCGGGGCCATCCACGTGGCCCTATGGTCCTTGTAGTGCTGCAACTGTATTCCTCAAGTGAGTCTATCTTGTTGTGTGCTCGATAATGTTCAAATACTAAAACCCCAGTGGGTTGATGCTTGAGTTCGTCTTTTAAAAGTTGCATTTATCATGCTGGTCATCCCGAAAAACTGCCTCCCGAAACATGACGCCGTTTGACGCCCACACGGTCCAGCACTCTCACGGTGGGACTCTCCTGCGGCTGGGCTCCAGCCGCTTCAATCAATCCAAAAACAAGGATAGCCCCAAAAGAAGAGTCCACTGGTCAGTGATTATCCAGTAATTTATTGATGAACAGCTGGATACAGGTAAAGGCAAATAAACTGCATCTTATCGTATCAGCCAGACACGTTTCGGGTGTCAATCACCTTTCTCAATGGCATTTCCTGCACCGCACAAGACAGCTTTGTGCACTGATTTTAAACTCACCAGGAAACGCCCCAATGGGCGGGGCCATCCACGTGGCCCTATGGTCCTTGTAGTGCTGCAACTGTATTCCTCAAGTGAGTCTATCTTGTTGTGTGCTCGATAATGTTCAAATACTAAAACCCCAGTGGGTTGATGCTTGAGTTCATCTTTTAAAAGTTGCATTTATCACGCTGGTCATACCGAAAAACTGCCTCCCGAAACATGACGCCATTTGACGCCCACACGGGCCCGCACTCTCGGAGTGGGACTCCCCTGCGGCTGGGCTCCAGCCGCTTCAATCAATCCACAAACAAGGTTAGCCTCAAAAGAAGAGTCCACTGGTCAGTGATTATCCGGTAATTTATTGATGAACAGCTGCATACAGGTAAAGGCAAACAAACTGCATCTTATCTAATCAGCCAGATGCGTTTCGGGTGTCAATCCCCTTTCTCAATGGCATTTCATGCACCGCACAAGGCAGCTTTATGCACTGATTTTAAACTCACCAGGAAACGCCCCAATGGGCGGGGCCATCCACGTGGCCCTATGGTCCTTGTAGTGCTGCAACTGTATTCCTCAAGTGAGTCTATCTTGTTGTGTGCTCGATAATGTTCAAATACTAAAACCCAAGTGGGTTGATGCTTGAGTTCGTCTTTTAAAAGTTGCATTTATCACGCTGGTCATCCCGAAAAACTGCCTCCCGAAACATGACGCCGTTTGACGCCCACACGGGCCCGCACTCTCTTGGTGAGACTCTCCTGCGGCTGGGCTCCAGCCGCTTCAATCAGTCCAAAAACAAGGTTAGCCCCAAAAGAAGAGTCCACTGGTCAGTGATTATCCAGTAATTTATTGATGAACAGCTGCATACAGGTAAAGGCAAACAAACTGCATCTTATCTTATCAGCCAGATGCGTTTCGGGTGTCAATCCCCTTTCTCGATGGCATTTCATGCACCGCACAAGACAGCTTTGTGCACTGATTTTAAACTCACCAGGACATGCCCCAATGGGCGGGGTCATCCACGTGGCCCTATGGTCCTTGTAGTGCTGCAACTGTATTGCTCAAGTGAGTCTATCTTGTTGTGTGCTCGATAGTATTCAAATATTAAAACCCCAGTGGGTTGATGCTTGAGTTCGTCTTTTAAAAGTTGCATTTATCACGCTGGACATCCCGAAAAACTGCCTCCCGAAACATGACGCCGTTTGACGCCCACACGGGCCCCCACTCTCGCGGTGGGACTCTCCTGCGGATGGGCTCCAGCCACTTTAATCAATCCAAAAACAAGGTTAGCCCCAAAAGAAGAGTCCACTGGTCAGTGATTATCCGGTAATTTATTGATGAACAGCTGCATACAGGTAAAGGCAAACAAACTGCATCTTATCTTATCAGCCAGATGCGTTTCGGGTGTCAGTCCCCTTTCTCAATGGCATTTCATGCACCGCACAAGGCAGCTTTATGCACTGATTTTAAACTCACCAGGAAACGCCCCAATGGGCGGGGCCATCCACGTGGCCCTATGGTCCTTGTAGTGCTGCAACTGTATTCCTCAAGTGAGTCTATCTTGTTGTGTGCTCGATAATGTTCAAATACTAAAACCCAAGTGGGTTGATGCTTGAGTTCGTCTTTTAAAAGTTGCATTTATCACGCTGGTCATCCCGAAAAACTGCCTCCCGAAACATGACGCCGTTTGACGCCCACACGGGCCCGCACTCTCGTGGTGAGACTCTCCTGCGGCTGGGCTCCAGCCGCTTCAATCAATCCAAAAACAAGGTTAGCCCCAAAAGAAGAGTCCACTGGTCAGTGATTATCCAGTAATTTATTGATGAACAGCTGCATACAGGTAAAGGCAAACAAACTGCATCTTATCTTATCAGCCAGATGCGTTTCGGGTGTCAATCCCCTTTCTCGATGGCATTTCATGCACCGCACAAGACAGCTTTGCGCACTGATTTTAAACTCACCAGGACATGCCCCAATGGGCGGGGTCATCCACGTGGCCCTATGGTCCTTGTAGTGCTGCAACTGTATTGCTCAAGTGAGTCTATCTTGTTGTGTGCTCGATAGTATTCAAATATTAAAACCCCAGTGGGTTGATGCTTGAGTTCGTCTTTTAAAAGTTGCATTTATCACGCTGGTCATCCCAAAAAACTGCCTCCCGAAACATGAAGCCGTTTGCTGCCCACACAGGCCCGCACTCTTGCGGTGGGACTCTCCTGCGGCTGGGCTCCAGCGGCTTCAATCAATCCAAAAACAAGGTTAGCCCCAAAAGAAGAGTCCACTGGTCAGTGATTATCTGGTAATTTATTGATGAACAGCTGCATACAGGTAAAGGCAAACAAACTGCATCTTATCTTATCAGCCAGACGCGTTTCGGGTGTCAATCCCCTTTCTCGATGGCATTTCATGCACCGCACAAAACAGCTTTGCGCACTGATTTTAAACTAACCAGGGCATGCCCCAATGGGTGGGGCAATCCCCGTGGCCCTATGGTCCTTGTAGTGCTGCAACTGTATTCCTCAAGTGAGTCTATCTTGTTGTGTGCTCGATAATGTTCAAATACTAAAACCCCAGTGGATTGATGCTTGAGTTCATCTTTTAAAAGTTGCATTTATCACGCTGGTCATCCCGAAAAACTGCCTCCCGAAACATGACGCTGTTTGACGCGCACACGGGCCCGCACTCTTGCTGTGGGACTCTCCTGCGGTTGGGCTCCAGCCGCTTCAATCAATTCAAAAACAAGGTTAGCCCCAAAAGAAGAGTCCACTGGTCAGTGATTATCCGGTAATTTATTGATGAACAGCTGGATACAGGTAAAGGCAAACAAACTGCATCTTATCTTATCAGCCAGACGCGTTTCGGGTGTCAATCACCTTTCTTGATAGCATTTCATGCACCGCACAAGACAGCTTTGCCCACTGATTTTAAACTCACCAGGACACGCACCAATGGGCGGGGCCATCCACGTGGCCCTATGGTCCTTGTAGTGCTGCAACTGTATTCCTCAAGTGAGTCTATCTTGTTGTGTGCTCGATAATGTTCAAATACTAAAACCCCAGTGGGTTGATGCTTGAGTTGTCTTTTAAAAGTTGCATTTATCACGCTGCTCATCCCGAAAAACTGCCTCCCGAAACATGACGCCATTTGACGCCCACACGGGCCCACACTCTCGCAGTGGGACTCTCCTGCGGCTGGGCTCCAGCCGCTTCAATCAATCCAAAAACAAGGTTAGCCCCAAAAGAAGAGTCCACTGGTCAGTGATTATCCGGTAATTTATTGATGTACAGCTGCATACAGGTAAAGGCAAACAAACTGTATCTTATCTTATCAGCCAGGCGCGTTTCGGGTGTCAATCCCCTTTCTCGATGGCATTTCATGCACCGCACAAGACAGCTTTGCGCACTGATTTTAAACTTACCAGGACATGCCCCAATGGGCGGGGTCATCCACGTGGCCCTATGGTCCTTGTAGTGCTGCAACTGTATTCCTCAAGTGAGTCTATCTTGTTGTGTGGTCGATAATGTTCAAATACTAAAACCCCAGTGGGTTGATGCTTGAGTTCGTCTTTTAAAAGTTGCATTTCTCACGCTGGTCATCCCAAAAAACTGCCTCCCGAAACATGACGCCGTTTGACGCCCACACGGGCCCGCACTCTCGCAGTGGGACTCTCCTGCGGCTAGTCTCCAGCCGCTTCAATCAATCCAAAAACAAGGTTAGCCCCAAAAGAAGAGTCCACTGGTCAGTGATTATCCGGTAATTTATTGATGAACAGCTGCATACAGGTAAAGGCAAACAAACTGCATCTTATCTTATCAGCCAGACGCGTTTCGGGTGTCAATCCCCTTTCTCGATGGCATTTCATGCACCGCACAAGACAGCTTTGGGCACTGATTTTAAACTCACGAGGACATGCCCCAATGGGCGGGACATGCACGTGGCCCTATGGTCCTTGTAGTGCTGCAACTGTATTCCTCAAGTGCGTCTATCTTGTTGTGTGCTCGATAATGTTCAAATACTAAAACCCCAGTGGGTTGATGCTTGAGTTCGTCTTTTAAAAGTTGCATTTATCACGCTGGTCATCCCGAAAAACTGCCTCCCGAAACAAGACGCCGTTTGACGCCCACACGGGCCCGCACTCTCGCGGTGGGACTCTCCTGCGGCTGGGCTCCAGCCGCTTCAATCAATCCAAAAACAAGGTTAGCCCCAAAAGAAGAGTGCACTGGTCAGTGATTATCCGGTAATTTGTTGATGAACAGCTACATACAGGTAAAGGCAAACAAATTGCATCTTATCTTATCAGCCAGACGCTTTTCGGGTGTCAATCCCCTTTCTCGATGGCATTTCATGCACCGCACAAGACAGCTTTGCACACTGATTTTAAACTCACCAGGACATGCCCCAATGGGCGGGGCCATCCACGTTGCCCTTTGGTCCTTGTAGTGCTGCAACTGTATTCCTCAAGTGAGTCTATCTTGTTGTGTGCTCGATAATGTTCAAATACTAAAACCCCAGTGGGTTCTAGGAACACACAGGAGCACTCACGGGTTCTGCAATCCTCTCTTTAATTCACCCAGCATGACGCGTTTCGTCTTACACGACTTTCTCAAATGCTATTTGCGTGATCAAGTAAGTCTCTGGTAGTCCGATGTTTAAAAAGCCACATAGGCTCCTCCTGCACAAAGTTTCAGCAAGGAAGGACTGTGAGTGCAGGGACATCTACTCCAAGATGGCGGCTATGTAAATCAGGAGGGACTGGAAAGGATTGCAGAACCCGTGAGTGCTCCTGTGTGTTCCTAGAAGAGGGACCTTTTGTTGGTACATCAATTATGTGCATGCCACTTGCACGAAGAAGGCACCCGTCATGCAAAGAGTTCAGCAGTTAAATGGTATTTGTTGGAATATTGATTTGTGAACTGCTGGAACCGCCGCAGCCAGTCTGATAAACCTGCCAAACACTGGGTTAGATCATGACAACATGAAGAGCGGTGATTACGAAATTGGCGCTCTCAGGCAAAGAAGACATCCAATGGCAAGTAAGCGGCTGATGAAAGGGCAGCAAATTGAGCGTCGAGGCTCCGTTTTTAAATGCACAACGAGACAGTGTGATCAACGAGCGATGGACCCAGTCCCCATTACAAAATGGAAGTTCACTAGTAATAACATCTAATTGGAAAAAACACACTATTATAGAACGTTAAGACAAGGGACATCTACTCCAAGATGGCGGCTATGTAAATCAGGAGGGACTGGCCTGCACTCACACTCCTTCCTTGCTGAAACGTTGTGCAGGAGGAGCCTATGTAGCTTTTTAAACATCGGACTACCAGAGACTTTCTTGATCATGCAAACAGCATTTGAGAAAGTCGTGTAAGACGAAGCGCGTCATGCTGGGTGAATTAAAGAAAGGATTGCAGAACCCGTGAGTGCTCCTGTGTGTTCCTAGAAGAGGGACCTTTTGTTGCTACATTAATTACGTGCATGCCAATTGCACGAAGGAGGCACCTGTCATGCAAGGAGTTCAGCAGTTAAGTGGTATTTGTTGGAACATTGATATGTGGACTGCTGGAACCGCCGCAGCCAGTCTGATAAACCTGCCAAACACTGGGTTGGATCATGACAATATGAAGAGCGGTGATTACGAAATCGGCGCTCTCAGGCCAAGAAAACATCCAATGGCAAGTAAGCGGCTGATGAAAGGGCTGCAAATTGAGCGTTGAGGCTCCGTTTTTAAATGCACAATGAGACAGTGTGATCAACGAGCGATGGACCCAGTCCCCATTACAAAATGGAAGTTCACTAGGAATAACATCTAATTGGAAAAAACACACTACTATAGAACGTTAAGACAAGGGACATCTACTCCAAGATGGCGGCTATGTAAATCAGGAGGGACTGGCCTGCACTCACAGTCCTTCCTTGCTGAAACGTTGTGTAGGAGGAGCCTATGTGGCTTTATAAACATCGGACTACCAAAGACTTTCTTGATCACGCAAACAGCATTTGAGAAAGTCGTGTAAGACGAAACGCGTCATGCTGGGTGAATTAAAGAAAGGATTGCAGAACCCGTGAGTGCTCCTGTGTGTTCCTAGAAGAGGGACCTTTTGTTGGTACATTAATTACGAGCATGCCACTTGCACGAAGGAGGCACCCGTCATGCAAAGAGTTCAGCAGTTAAGTGTTATTTGTTGGAACATTTATATATATATATATATATATATATATATATTCACTGAAAAAACCATAGGCTTCAGGGACGTTATAGTTAGAAATTAGCATTAAAAAAACCTTAGAAATTCACTGAAAAAACCATAGGTTTCAGGGGCGTTATAGTTAGTTGGACATTTCACTCGTACAAAACCCGTGAAATTCCCCCGTTATAGTTAGTTGAGCTAACTATAACTCGCGCCCACGCAATGCACTGCTGATGACGTCACATATTACATCACTCATGACATGGTCAGTGACATCACTGATGACATCACTGATGACATCTCAAATGACATCACTGATGACATCATCCACGTAATAATCTGATGCACCTCCTCACACCCTAATATAACCTTTGATACACTCACTCTAAATTACAGACTGCCATTCGCAAAACCGAAGACACTCCAACACCAATAACTACATACCCACTCACTGATTCTTAGGTCTACACACACATCCACTCACTCACCCGTACAGTCACTCATACTTACGGTCACTCAGTACAGGACTATCATATGCACTCATACTCCTATATAGACACTCAAACACCGCCACTCATCCATAGAGGTACTCACACACCTAGTCAGTCATGCAAATAATTAAACTCACTGCCATTTACTCACCTATACAGTTATACACACACCAGCTCACTTACTCATACAAATACTAGCACATTCTTACGCTCTTATACAATCACTGATACAAGCACACACTCATCCATACAGTCACTCTCACAATCACACACTCTCGCTTATAGCTATTTATATACTCCAACACACATATATACTGCCTTTCACATATGTAGTTACTCACACATGTACCCCTGGGACATACATTCACTCACTAACACACTCTTACACACACTTACCCACCCATACAGTCTATCACAGATGCACTCTTGAAACCATCCACCCAGTGAATCACCCACTCACACATCTATGCACAGAGTCGCACACACCCCACCCACACAAACACTCAGGCACCCATACAGATACTCAGACAACCAATCAATAACTCATATAGGCACTCATGTAGCTATTCACAAACCCATGCAGCCACTTACACAGCAATAGACAGGCAGATACAGACATTCACCCAGTTTAGTCACTAACCCATGCATTCAGTAAGATACGTTTAATCACTCACTTATAGAGTTAGTCACGCACCTACTAAATCATCCATACAGACACTTATACACCCACTCATTCTTCAATACGCCTTTCCCTATATATATTAAAAATATTTAAACTTTACAGAAACACACAGTCACTGGATGATGTCATCAGTGATGTCATTTGAGATGTCATCAGTGATGTCATCAGTGATGTCACTGACCATGTCATGAGTGATGTAATATGTGACGTCATCAGCAGTGCATTGCGGGGCGCGAGTTATAGTTAGCTGAACTAACTATAACGGGGGAATTTCACGGGTTTTGTACGAGTGCAATGTCCAACTAACTATAACTGTCCCTAAAACCTATGGTTTTTTCAGTGAATTTGTAAGGTTTTTTAAATGCTAATTTCTAACTATAACGTGCCTGAAACCTATGGTTTTTTCAGTGAATTTCAAAGGTTTTTTAAATGCTAATTCCTAACTATAACATGTCTGAAACCTATGGTTTTTTTCAGTGAATATATATATATATATATATTTAATATATGTATTGTATAAATCTATCCTTGCTCAACCCTTGGTAGCGTAGTAAACGAGGAGTCAGCCTTAACTTAGAAGACCGGTATGTGTAAATCATTTATTACTACCAAATCAGTTACTAAGTTAAAGACACAGCAGAATAAATATCCAAAAACAGTTTATAAAAATAGAGGATATTTTTATCATTGAAATGACACCACAACGAAAAAAAAACAATGTAGGGAACCGGAGATATGAAATTTTAATGGTTGCGTGGAAAATTGTGCATTCTTGCACCAAAAGCTTTAAGCACCACTCACGGCTATCTGGTCGCTATAAACCAGGACAAAGTCAAAGTTTTAGGCTGACTCGATGGAGCGTGGTCCGTTAAGCAGAGGGCTAGGTCCCGGTCAAAACTTTACCTTCAGACTTAGGGCCCGATTTAATGTTTGGAGGGGGGGTTACTCAGTCACAAACATGACGGATATCCCGTCTGCCGCATTACAAGTGCATTACATCCAATGGCACTTGGAATACAGTAGATGGGAAATTCATCATGTTTGTGATGCAGTAACCTGTCCTCCAAACCCTAAATCAGGCCTTTAGTCTTTTTCTTGGAGCTTTCTCTCGACTGTGAGTCCTTGTGTTCCTTGAATCTAGCATCTGATTCGCCGATGGCAGCCTGCTGCAGCACAAAGCCTCGGTGAGCCTCTCTTAGTCTTTGTTCTCAACATCAATGGCGAGATGCTCTGGAGCTTTCAGTGGGACAAGCCAGCACAGTCAGGCAGATTCGCGAACTGTATTAGTGAGTGAGTGACTCTGTGAGTGGCTCTATGGGTGAGTAAATGCTAGTGTGAGTGGCTGCATGGGTGAGTGAGTGGGCATGTGAGTGGCTGTATGGGTGAGTGAGTGGGGGTAAAAGTGGCTGTATGGGTGGGTGATTTGTCTGTGTTAGTGGCTGTATGAGTGAGTGAGTGGGTGTGTGTGAGTCGTTGAATGGGTTTGTGAATGGGTATTTGAGTGGTTGTGTGGATGTGTGAGTGGACATATGAGAGGTTGTATGGGGGTGTGAGTGGGTATGTGAGTGGTTCTGTGGATGATGTCATTAGTGATGTCATTTGAGATGTCATCAGTAATGTCATGAATGATGTCACTTACCATGTCATGGATGATGTAATATGTGTTGTCATAAGCAGTGCATCGCGGGAGCATAAGCTATAGTTAACTCAGGTAGCTATAACTGCTGAATTTCAATGGTTTTGTACGAGTGAAATATGAGTCTAACTATAACGTCCCTGTAACTTTTGATTTTTTCAGTGAATATATATTTCCCAAGAGGCCTTGTGGGTCAGGGTATTCCTACCTTTATCCCATCTCTTTTTTTTAAACTTTTTTTTTGGACTTGGCTGAAGCCGAGTCCCAAGATGGCTGCCAACACTTCCTGCTTGAAGTGTTGGCAGCCAATCAAATTTCTGGACTGTTGGATCCTTGGAGGATCAGTGTGCTTATATGTACAAAATAATATTCCTTTAAATATCTTAAAAACTACTGAATGGATTTACACCAAATATCAAAAAGGGCTCTTTCTGAACGAAGACCTACCTTTCTGCCAAATTTGGTGTAATTCAGGCCAGTGGTTTGGGCTGCATTTGTGTCCAAAAATCTCTATGGAAATTAACATTGGAAAAAACATTTTTGGCCCCCCTTTTCTCGGTCCCCCATTTGGCAATCACCCTGAAACTTTCCATGCACAACAAAAACTACTGGGCACTTTTTGGGAAAATTACCTGATGAGTCATCAAACGCAAAGTTATGGGCGAATCAGAAAATAAATATGTATATATATATATATATATATATATATATATATATATATATATAGAGAGAGAGAGATAGATAGATAGATAGATGCCTGTCTCTTCTCTCAACAATGGCAATAAGGAGCATGTTACATTTTCCAGACCTGCACATATGGTTTGTGCTATGCTATTTCACATGTGTATTAGTTATAAACAAAGGTATTTAATCAGACCCTGCACTCAAGGGGTTGAATTCATGCATTAATAACGAGTTATAGTTAAAAGCCCTTCTAATTGTTAGCGGGATTGTATTTCTGTGTCAAGTCATTATAGTACGCATTCTGTGAGGTAGTAAGCACTCAATTAGACTCTACTCTGCTAGTAACAAGGACTTTGACATTTCCACTGTGGTAAATGAATGTGTGGTTGAGTGTGTGTTTTTAAGTACACTTACTTTAAAGAAAATAAGGTGTTATTGAGTCAAATTTAGTTTATTTGGTGCAGGATTGTTCTCATAATCGGAAGATTGGATTTCAAGATTAGAGAACCACTTCTTGAGAACAATTTGTTCAGAATTTTTGATTTCTTTATGACTGGAAGACACTACTCAGGTTTTGCACTCCTCCGAGAACTGTACATTTCACATGAGGTAGTTTGTTGTGCCTTTGTGCAATGCTCTACCGGGATTGCGTGCTAGTCAATAAATATTCATTGCTTCAGTATGGATCCATTCCAGAGAGATCAGAATTGTGGATATATGGTTGTATTTTTTTTATTCCATGACAAGTCCAGCAGCTACATTTAGTGCTACTTTGATGGGATTAATATATAATTTGGGAATTCCTACTATTATCCCAGTCTTGACAATATGAGGGCCTGAATGACTTGTTTGGAATTGGTTCCTGGGGTGAATGGATTGATACCTCAGAAAAATCTAGATTGGTATTGAGCTCCCCTTGCAAGATTATTTACCTGGAATTGAAGGTTCAGGTGTTTGTTGAGGATAAAGTCCAAAGCATTACCAGAATCCACAATGGTTTCTCCATTTTGTTAATCATTATCAGTTGATCTGAGATGCTTTAAACACCACCTCCCATTTTGCATAGGGCTGAAAATGCATCTAAATGAATCTCCTTTGCTGACCTCCTGATTACTTCTACTTTCTCTCTTTTAAAGCACTTTATCTTTCCTTGAGTGCTGTAGACACTTCACCTTTGCCTGTCTTCACATCCTACCCCATTTGTGCTCTTTCTCTTTTTGTTTACCTTTAGCTTCTATTCAAGGCCTCTCACTCAATGTTTTTCCATTCATTGTCTTCCTGCAAATTATTCTATCTCAATCTTTCCATAAGCCTCGGTTCTACCCTCTTATCCTTTCATCTCTCTTTGTTTTATTATCCTACTTTACTCCTACTCTACTTCTTCACATAACTAATTTCTTTCTACTTGAGATCCACCCCACATCAAATTTCTTTCAAGCGCAGGTCTTCTGAGACGTCTTCTTGATGCCTTTTTATTCTAATTAAACCCTATTAAGCCCTGCTCATTTCTATTTTACTTCTAAAATGGTAACTGGATGACAAGTGGACTGCAGGAAACTTCAGTTCTTAGTGGAAAAAATGTAATAGTAATGTAGGGAAAGCCTTTAAGAATACATAGATAATGAGAACAGTAGCTGGAGTCCTTGTAGTAGAAGGTGATGAAAACTGGAAGCCTTAAGGAGCAAGCAACGAGTCCATAGGGCAGTTGTGACACACCATGCAGGCTGACCACTTCCCTTTTTTACTCCAAGCTATAATTGACCTAGAAGAGGAAACAAAGAAAGAACATTTAGTAATATCTCAACATAATGGATGGGGAAGGTCAAAGTAGAAACAGGTGATAAAGTAAGTAATCATCCAAAGGAAATATTCTGGCCTGGAACATAACTAACATAAAAGGAAAATGATATGGATTCTGAGCAGACACAGTCTGATCTAAACTACAGCATTCTCTAACAAATACAGAGATAATGTCTACTTGAACCCAGATTAGCATTTTGTGCAGAAATGCCTGACTAGCAACCAGGATTAACACTAAGAAGACTGCTAGTGTAGAGCCCAACCGACCACTGGTGGACCTGAAATGTGCCAAGAAGTTGATGCGGCCCCAATGACCATCTGATCCAAAACTGAGCTATAGAATGGAACACCTTTCCAGACTGTAAGGCTCTGGGTCACAGAACGTGAACCGAAGAAACAAACTAGAGTCAACTACATCCTTCTATATGTGAGTAGATCTAACCTTCTTGTCATAACTTAGATTTTACCAGTAGCCCCCTTATTGATTTGACCTAAACCCCCTCCTTTATAGGTTTTCCATTATTCCTAATCTCCTTAACCTTCTGCCTCCTTCCTATTTCTATCATGTCGATCTTACATTACATCAGTATTCTATGTTCTTTATTCACTGTTTTTTCCCTATGCTCCAATTAGAAATTTTGAATTTTTTGTCACTATCTTTTTTTTACTTTATGACTTCACCCTCTACATGTTGATTACGTGTAAGGGGTTTACTTGATCCATTCTATTGTACAGCATGCTGGCATATCAGGTGGATTGCTCTTGAAAAGAATGAGCAATAAATAAAACATAAATTGCTCAGTTAAAGTCAATAACTATAATTGATTCAAACCACTTTTCTACTACAATTTGTCTATTAGAAGTTGAGGTAGCGAAAAATTTCATTTTTATTAGATTACATTTTTTGATTGGTGAGGAGACGTCCAATACCTCATTGAGAACTTATTACAAGATATCAATGTCTTTTGAGAGGTGATTTGTAAGCACAGATGTGTGTCAACTACATAGAAACAATATAATTATCTTAATTGGTTAAGGATCTAGTAGTTCCAAGTAAATGTTGAATAGGATGAGGCAAAATATTGACCCTTGAGGAACTCCTTCATGCAAGTCTGAAGTGTCGGGCATGCAATTAGCAATTTTTATACTTTGACTTTCCAATAATGATGAGGACTATTTCAAGACTGCAAAATGTAGATACATTCTTCCTTTAGTGCCCTCAAAGCAATTCATGTTTCACCTTGTTGAAGTCCATTGAAAGGTCTAGAAGTGTGAGAAGTCTTGAAATCAATCTACAGTGATGAATAATTTCACACTTCACCATATCCATGGCCAACCATTCTGAACAGCAATCTGAAGGTTAGCAGTACAGATGATGTAAGGTAAATGAGATAAGAGGGAAAATAATAATTATTACTCTTACTCATCATTTGGAGGAAGTTGTCATTGTTGGACCTGGCCCTCTCTGCAGGGTCACCATCTAAACTTTTTGCCTTCAACCCTACTGTTTTCTGAACCAGCTTCTGTTGACTTTTAGGACTTTGTGCATTTTACCACTGCTAAAGTGATTGTGCTCTCTCCTTTAAACATGGCGAAATTTGCTTACCCCAATTGGCACATTTATTTTGCTAATAAGTTCCTAGTAAAGTGGTACTACGTGTACCCAGGGACTGTGAATTAAAGGCTTCTAATGGGCCTGCAGCACACATTATGCGACCCTCTCTCTTTTCCAGAAAAATGCCCGCGTTTTGTTTTCAGGTAAAATTCTCTCTGACATCTGTACGTTTAAGTTACTTCTTCAAACTGAAATGTAAACATTCATCAAAATTGGGCAGATTTGTATGAATTGTAACTACGCTAATGTAACACACTTTAAGCATGTTCCACTAAATTAGAAATAAACTATGATTAAAATTGAAGTTTCAAGTAAATCATAAAAAAATTCACTGAACAAAGTGTTATGTTCTTATTTGAATGACTACTTACTTGAGGTCAATGTCAATTTGTGGAAGGAAACATAATACAAAGCACAGTTAAAAAGTTATTTTTGGTTCCCTCTCAAATTCATCAAACCACTGAAATTCACTAGTTCTGGTTAGAAATGGAATACACCAAAAACCATAATTTGGAACATGTACCAAAGCACCATGTTGATATCTTGACTGCTTTTTTGTTTGTTTCTGTACCCTTTGCCAAATTGGTGTTAACTCATGCCACCCACTATGCTCAAATTTCTGTTTTGAGCATGGTGGATGGCGCGAGTTATGGCATGCATTGCTAACCATAACTGGTGAATTTCATTTGTTTGGATAGACAGTACACATTTTGGTTTACATGTTTATTGCACAAAATGCACATTTCGCAGGGAGGCATGAAATATCATGAATATAGTAAATATACAATGGTTGCCTGGGAAATACTGATTCCATCATTGTAATGACATCCCCAAACCACTCTGCAGAGCCTCAACATTGTCATGTTACTAGAATTATGCTGCATAGAGGACAAATTATTCCACAAAATTATTTAAATGATGTCAAAAAAAGGAAAATTATGCAGCCCATCCTGTGTTAGAGTAATTTGGTAAATGCTGCAGCCGCAAAATTGCCTAAATCCGCTGACGCTCACTAATGCCAATTATTTTATTAACAATTTCTTCAAGAACAGTAAACAAAACCTAAATATTATAATTGCGATCAGTGCCATTGTTAGCTGCACGTTGAGGAAAAATGTTTTTTTCTAAGCTAAATAACCCAAAATTAACATATAATATAACATGTATAACAGGTATCATGAATAATATAGTCCTGTATTGCAATCTTGGGGTTATGTTGATATCTGGAAACCACTCGGTCTTAGGCCTCATAGTTTATCATGTCACAAGAAGCTATCAATGGCAATATTGGATCATATTACACAGTATCTCCCATGTATTCTATTTTCACTGAAAAAAGCAAAGGCTAAAGTTACTTATAACTCTTCAATGTATGTTTAAAAAAACCTCAGATATTCACCTAAAAATAGCAACTTGTGAATTTCACTGTTTGGATTGATTTTAATTCATAACCCTAACTGCTCTTTATCTGTGTTTGTTTAGGTGAATTTGCAACAATTGTAACAAGAGACTCCAATATAGAAGACAGGCTTAATGAAACCCAGTATATTTCCTTTCAAACTGCCAGAGATGCAGAAGTCTTCTCATCCCAAATTCAAGAGGTTCAAAGAAAAATAGAAGATCATGAAAATAGGTAGGGATGAAGCAATTTTCAAGTCTTTGGCATAAAAAATGATGTGAGTAAGGAGATCATAAGGGCTTTATGGCAAAATTCTTAACTAAACCTTATCTGGACTTAAAGGATATAATGTCACCCCTCCTGACCCACTCACTCAAGGACACTTCCAAGATATGGCAGTTTATTAATAATCTCTAGAACTTCAGATCATTTTGAATAGGAAAGCTGTCCTGGGCAATCCAGCAAAATTAGACATCAACAAATGCTCTTTAGGGAAATAGACAGCAACAAATGTTCTTTAGATCAGATTTTTCTCAGTCTACAATGGAGAAATGCCAGCACATGAGGGGACAATTGAAACATTTATGGTTATTCATGCAGAGGCAATTTTATGGGAGTTGGCTAAGTTAAAAGTTATCTACAAAGGTCATGTGATGTTTTGCTGTACACTTACCATGGCTAAATCTGAACTTGCCAAAATTGAAAAGGAAAGTAAAAAGGACAGACTAGAAATAGCGAATGTGGATTTATAGAGACAAGAAGATGATAGATCAATAGGGGGAGTCAGCCCCCAATCAGGACAATTGAATTTGAGTTCTGACAGTTATATCTAAGCATGAAATATCGACAGGTGTTAATTTTCTAGATATAGACATACATCACCTTCAGCAACCTCCTCACCGACTTCATCACTCCCATCGCTATCAGCTCAAACAAATTCATTCTGCTCAGCGACCTCAACTTTGATTTCAATGATCCCAGCTCCACTGGCTGCCTGGAAAGCCTCTATAACATCAGGCTCACCCATTTCATCCAAGGCCCCACTCACACAGCAGGACACACACTCGACCCCGTCTTTACAGCCAGCAACAAGATCAAATTCAGCCTACTCACCCCACTCACATGGACAGACCACTTCATTGTACACTTCTACATCAGCTCACCCAACCCACTCCAGCGAAGCTAGCTAACAACTCCAGATGCAGCTGGAACAAGATATCTGAGGCGAACGGGAATAACACCCTCCAATCCAACCAACCAGACCTCACCGGAGACCTGCAGAACAACATAAAGACCATCACTGATTGGATCACAGGCTGTGCTAATACCTTGGTGCTCCTGAAGGAGGTCAGACAGAGAAGAAGCAACACACAAGCCAGCTGGAACACTGAAGACCTGACTGGCTACACAAAATTAACAAATATGGAGAAAATGTACTGAACTGTGCAACCATTTCCCCCTTACAAAAGATAACAAATGAAATGCTAAAAAAATACTGTGCCCTTATTGCAACTCCAGGCCACCCACCACAACCACAATCAAGTTTAAAAATGTAATAAAAGTACAAATAAATACTAGTGCATGCCCTTTATCAAACAAACAACACCCTTATACTAATGTTTTTGAACTTACTTGTGATGTCACAAAAACAAACTCCTTAAAATCCAATGGTTTATATGCAGCAGAAATTGTAGACAAATAGAGTGATCCTTCCACCTCGAAATCCAACTTAACAGGGATGGACAAAGCTCTGGGAGGAGGCTGTTGGATAGGAAGAAGACATTTGAGTCTCAGGCAAACTTCTTTCTTGATGAGAAAAAAAAGTAAAATAAAAAAAATGTTTTCCGCACTATCAAACAACCTGAACAGTCCTTAGGACAAGAATATTCACTTCAAAAGGTCTTTTCGAGTTGATTGAGCTGCTACTCGAGTATAGAATCGGCTCAAGAAGCAGCTGTGGCCACTCACATGCACCAGCATCATGAAAATGCCGCTGGAAGGCTCCATAGTGACTGGAAGAAGTACTAGAGGCCGGCAAATCTTGCTTGCACTCACTAGTGGCCGGCAAATCTCTTCGCACTCGCCAGCGCACGCTAACACAAGCCTCATGCGGGCAAGTGAGATTTATAATTCTGCGATGTGCCGGATGGCAGAATTTATCAGGAATTCCATGTTAAACGTGTAGCGCAGAGATAACAAACTCTGCCAATTCTGCAAGCGGAATTATAATTCCTCCTGGCCCTACTCTGCTCTTTCAGTGGAATATGTAGCCCACCGAATTTACACACCTCCTGATCCTTGATGACCACAATTTGGTGCTTGACCTGGAATGTACAAGAGCTCAATGATCAGTGCAAGACTCAGCTTCTTTTTGTGTATCTGAAAAGACATCAAATTGATATTTGCCTAATGCAGGAACTAAACCGGACTGAATCAAGCTGCTCCCGACTATGTGCTGGATAGATTGCCAATACTCACATCTCCATCTACTCCAATTATGTGCAAGGTGTTGCTATACTTCTCCAAAAAGGGCTGCTGTGGTGCACGGTGTCAGGTGCTGTGCAATACTCAGGGCAGGTTTGTCATTCTAGCGGGAACTCTACAGGGGCACCCTATGATTCTAACCTTGTTTTATGGCCCAAATGTGTAAGACCCTGGCTTCTGGGCTGAGGTTTGGTGTCTGATGGTGACTATGGGCCCAAGCGTAATGCTTAGGGGTGGGGACTTCAATGTGATCCTTAATGCAGATAGGTCCAGCAATACCCATCGCCAGCACCCGGGAGCCACTACACAATTGCATACACTCATTACAGATAATGAGTTCACAGATATTTGGTGGCTTGAGTATGTCACCAGCACAGAGGGTACATGAATAGCTTCTACCCACTTGGTGCAGAATAGACTATTGGTTGGTTACCAAAGGCGAATCACTGACATAATATCGACAGACATAATTAGGTCTGGGCGGTGAAGTTTTCCGCACTCCGCATTATGCGGAGCTCGCAGGAGTTTTTTTCCTCGCTCGCGCTCGTCAACGTCAAATTGGTGAGTGCGAGCGAGGAAAATCCACCTCCCGGCGAGATTTTTCCTCGTTCGCGATCGTTAACATCAAGTTGGCGATCGCGAGCGTGGAAAATCAACCTTCCGGCGAGATTTCTCAACGCGGGCGGTCAGATTTCTCATTGCGAGTGGTCGCCTATGCTTGCGACCGCTCGCGTTGAGAAACTGTCCGTTCGCGTTGAGAAAGCTGCAGCTCGAGTAAAAATCTACTCGAGCGGCAGAAAAGGAAGCAGCGCCAGCTTGTGCTGTGCATGGTGCCGTTCGCGATGATTGCACAGTGCGGACAAGCATCTGGCACTGAAAATCATCGCGAACAGCATTTATCTAACGCACTCCGCCGCTCGCGGAGCTTCACGTAGCGCGGCAGAGTTTTTTTTGCACTTCGCGGAGTTTCACGTAGCGGATCTCCCCGAACTCCGCCCAGGCTTAGACATAATATCGACCTACCAAAATATCGGGACAAAAATATCGATTACACTAATATCGACATACTATACTTATTTTTAAAAATACACAAATATCGACACCAAAATATCGTTAAACATTTACATCGATATCAGTATTATAGAACCAAAAAATATTTTGATAACTAATATCGAACATATAAAGAAAACATACAAAGTTACAATAATATCGATGACAAAAATATAGACAACAATATTATCATTTAAAAAAATATATCGACATGTTAAAATTATTTATAATAACACAATACATATCCCCAAAAATATAAAAATATTAATTAACACACACTGCACACAAAATTAATCGATTAACACATATTTTAATAACATTTAAAAATAATATCATGAAAATTATTACATGCACATTATTTACAACTTTACACATTATATCTAAACTAAACAAATATTATTTAAGATTTAAAAGAATATAAATTACATATAATATACCATAACACTTTAAAAAAAAAAAATAGAGTAACTGAAACTTAATTAGCGTTTTACATATATGGAAAACAACTGCAAAATTAATTAAAACAATAATAACAACCAATGAAATACACATACAATTGAAATAACCCAATAAGATTAAAACAACAATTAATGAAACACTATATAAACACACGAAAATTAAACATTATTTTACACTGCAACCAAAAAAGCAAGAATAAGGAGAAACTCTACTGGATTGCTGCCACAACATTGGAATGAATCATAGAAAAATCTTATTCTAGCACCACAAAGTAAGTAAATTAGCATTTTAAAAGTACTGCTACCGAAAATGTTCTCAAAGCACTTTTTATATGAACAAAATAATTAATATATATTTTTAAAAGTATATCTCCTCTACAGATAATTCTGAACTCACTGAAAAAAACACAGAACAGTGTGAAATATCAGCTTGCAAATAAAGTATTAAAACCATATAAATTAAGACAAGTTTTCTAAAGTGCCAAACAGAAGTGCATGCTAAGCACAACTCCCCCCCCACTAAAAACACAGTGAAACAAATGTATTAAAATTACTCTTTTTTTCAACAGAAATTTCTAAATAAATACTAAAGGCAAACAGCAAAGAAAAAGCATCAGCATTGAAAAAAATCTTCAAATACAACATTGTAAGTATTAAATTGACAATGTACATGTTTTAGATGATAACACAGCACAGTATTATTTTGAATAATTTTTATATACATTTCTCTTAGCATTTGAAGCATCACCATGACTGAAGGGGCCCAATTCATTACTTCCCAAAAGGGCAAATTCTTATTATGTTATATGGGTTATGTGTAGACCCAAGAAAAGCAAACAGGCGACAAAGTTAACTGGAACTGTAGTAAATATTATTCTAATAAATGTTATGGAAGGGCTGCAACAAAGAAAACAACTGTGCTATATGTTAGAGAGCATAACCACGCCCTAACGTAGCTGAAATTGAAGTTCGAAATGCTTTAGAAAATATAAAAGAAGCTAGCACTAGAACTGAAAAAGCTACAACTGAAATACTTAAAGACATGCTCCCCACAGTCCCACAACATGCAACTGGCCAAATGCCCTCAATGGCATCACTAAAAAGAACAATAGCTAGAACTAAAAAAGCTACTGCTACCACCACACCTATCCCCAAAACTTTGCTGAAGTAGAAATACCACCTGAACTCACAGTTACTCATAATGAAGAACAATTTCTTTTTTATGACAATAAAGCAGCTGACAAAAGAATAATAATATTTGGAACTCCCACAAATTTACTAAAACTGCAAATCTGTGAAATTTGGATGATGGATGGGACTTTTAAAATATGTCCCAAACCATTTTACCAGTTATATACAATACATGGACTTTATCAAAATACAAACATCCCCTTTATATATGCTTTCTTACCAAACAAGCAAACAACCACCTATGTTGAACTTTTAACCAAAGTAAAACAAGAAACCAATAATTACTATCCCCAAAAAATGATAATTGACTTTGAATAGTCAATGATACAAGCCATACTAAAAAACTACCCTCACGCAGAAATTCAAGGTTGCTACTATCACTTTAACCAATGTATTTGGAGACACCTCCAAAAATGTACACTAAGGGGTCGATTTCAATCTTGCTCGGAAGGCCCTCCGAGAGCCGTCCGTAGCGTTACCTTCCGACCGACACGTTCCGGGAGCCGGTCCATCCAAACAACGAAGTATGATGCGCAAATATCTCCAATTCCCGAGCGACACGTACGCTCCGATTCCAGGACCAATTTCCGTACGAACAGGCTCCATAAACGCTGAATGGAGTCGTGCGGAGGCATTTCCACAGCAGTTTCCGGCCGGCCAAGTACGATGCGTGCTTCCCACACGCCGAACAGGTCGCCACCTCCAGCACGTCACAGCATCTGGAAGAGCTGTATTTCAGCTCCGATTCGTGCCACAACACAATCACTGCGTACGACACGAAGCAGACATGTATCTGATCGTGCATGTCATCCCCATACTGTACGCCTATGGTCGAATCAACAACCATAATCGACGCGTTCATCACAGACAGTAAGTCAGACACCTACCACACACATAAATATCATGACCCCGCGAAAGGCAACACCCCCATAGGGGGTGGCTGTTTATCACTACCAGCATTGTCCATCCCATAGGGGGTGGATGTCTATCACTCCCAGCATTGCCCACCCCATAGGGGGTGGATGGCTAACACTACCAGCATTCTCTACCTATAGGGGGGTGGATATCTATCACTACCAGCATTGTCCACCCCATAGGTGGTGGATGTCTATCACTCCCAGCATTGTCCACCCCATAGGTGGTGGATGTATATCACTCCCAGCATTGGCCATCCCATCGGGGGTGGATGTCTATCACTACCAGCATTCTCTACCTATAGGGGGTGGATGTCTATCACTCCCAGCATTCTCTACCTATAGGGGGGTGGATGTCTATCACTACCAGCATTGTCTACCCCATAGGGGGTGGATGTCTATCACTACCAGCATTGGCCTCCCCATAGGGGAGTGGATGTCTATCTCTACCAGCATTGCCCACCCCATAGGGGGTGGATGGCTAACACTCCCCCAAGGTTGTAATGCAAGTGTTGTGTTATGTGTGCAAACTGCCTGTAAAATAAATACATAAAGTGATATGCTGAACAAACCTGCAAACACTGTAGTGACCAAAAGGTGAATGTGGGGTTCAAGCCCCCAGCATTGTCAACCATATAGTGGATTTGGAGTATAATCCCGCCAACACTGTAGTGACAAAAATGTGAATGTAGGTCTCACACCCCCAGCATGTTCAAGCAAAATGTAGTTTTTGGGGCCAAAACACACAAGCAATGTAGTGATGAAGTAATGTTTGTGTGTCAAACAACAACAGAGCTGTTGAGGCAAACATTGTTGTGTGTGTTACATCTCCTCAGCCATGTGCATACAATCAGTGCTATTGGGGGCTAACACTGCCACCAATGTTCAATTGGACAATGTAACATGTGACCATCCAAAATGCATAAACACACATTTTTTGTCACAAGCAGACACAAATACAAAGGATTCAATCTGAAACAACAGCATTGATGAGATCCAGTACCACACTGTGGCAGCAAGGTCAAATGCAAAACATAAGGGATGTGCAGAGTAAAGATGAAGGAGTCCCAGGGCCAGTAGAGAAAAAAACTAAACTGAACCTCCACTCAATGCCATTCAAACACAGTCGAAATACATGGGTGAAGATACACAAAGACAACCAACCAGCCACACACTGCAGAACAAACACAACATCTGTGTGAGTGTTGAAGTGTTTTTTGCCTGGCACAATACACACGATGTGAGTCAGAACTCCACTGAGACATATGCGTGTTGAGTACACATATACCATGGACCACATGCAGTCCATCACATCACTATATCATTATTTTCCCAAAACAAGATTTCAACAGCAATTTCATTAGACTCATTAACAAAATTTGATACAAGAAAAGCAAATCTACAAAAGAAAAAAATATGCTTCATTCAGCATTAGTGATGAAACATAAAAAACAAGAAGAACAATAAGGCCAATGGCCAGTCCATTTTATACAGTCCTTTAGGGGTCATGCATATGATGATTCCTCCTTGCTTGCCTGCACTGCTACAACTAGGGGACATCTCCCCTTGGAGGGGCATCTTTAGGGGCATGCCAGGCACCGCAGGGACATGACTAGAGTGTACCGGTTTGGGTTGTGGGAGGGATGGGGTCTACTGGAGTGTCGGGATCCACTGCACTGGACAGGGCTGATTCAGGGGCTGGGGGCTCCACTGCAGTGGGCAGGTCTGATTGAGTGGGTGGGGGCTCCACTGCAGTGGACAGATCTGATTGAGGGGGTGGGGGCTCCACTGCAGTGTCAGGAACAGACATAAGGTGTTGTGTTGTGGGAGTGGAAGTGCTTGTGGTAGGGGGGAGGGCCTTATCATCTTGGGGATGGTGTAATGGTGTGTGTGGGAAACTGGGATGGGGTCTGATGTGTGAACTTTGGGAGGGGTGGCCTGGGCTCGGGATGAAGTAGATTTTGTGGTGGAAGTGTGGGATGGTGGTGGGGTTATGGATTTCTTTGTTCTGGGGGATGTACGGGTGGGGGGCACAGTGTTCCTACTCTTAGGGGAGGGTGTGCGTGCAGGGGTGGATCTCCTCTCTGTGCTGGGGGATTTCCTCTTCCCCTTGCGAGTCTGGTCTGACATATCAGTGGGGAAGAGGCCAAGGTCACAGAGGAATACCTGCTGGGAAGGGGGGGCTGCAGGAGAGTCAAGGGTAGGGGTTTTGGAAGGAGAGGTAGCTGAGGAATGCGGAGTGGTTGTGGATGGGTGGGTTTGTTTTTTGGCCCTCTCCCCTGTGTGTGTGATGTCAGTCCCCTGAGTGTGCGTGTGTGTTTTTTTGGTACTTTGTTTTGGGTGGCTGTGTGCTGCTTGTGTCTGTTGGTGTGTGTGCATGAGCCTGTGTGAGTGTGCTTGGGTCAGGTAGGGTAGTGGGGACTGTGGATGGGGCAGAGGAAGGAGGGGTGAGGGATTGCTATAGGAGGGATACTGCTGCCATCAGTGAGGAGGCCATGGACTGATTTGTTAGCTGTAGGGCAAACATGTCTGATGACATGCCCTCCATGTATGACACCAATTGTGTCAAAAGACTGGTGTGTGCATGGAGGGCACTCAGCATGTATGTCTGCCCCACATGTATCTGTTTTAGCAAATGTACAGACTCCACACTCAGGGCAGCAGGGGTGACAGATGCAGGGGGTGCGGTGCTTGGCCCGAAGGAGACATGCTCCCTAACACGGGAGGGTCCACAGACCCTTGGAATGGGAGCAGCTATGAGGGTGGAGATGGTGGTGGTGGCGGGGGCAGACTCTGATGTTGTGGCCTCTGCTATCGTAACACCCACCACCACAAGGGAGTCATCACTGGAGCTTGATTGGTCCTCTGCAGATGTAGATGTTTCTGACCGGCCCTCAATGTGGCTCCCCTCACCCTCCGTGCAACTGGGTCCCTCCTCCTCCTCCCATGTGGACCCAGTCTGGCTAGCTGCTTCCTCTTGGTCCGTGGAACTGTCTCCTCCAGTAGCCGTTGATGATGCTGTGAACAAGGATGAGAAAGAGATTCACATCAGTCATCTGCATAGACTTGACACATGAGTTTCATCACAAAACAGCACAGAGCAAGCCCTTGCATAATGTTCATGGCATACCTGTCCTTGGTCCATGTGATGCATGTGGTTACACAGAGCACTATGCAGGGGACTATACATTTTGAACACTTATCCATTTCATTTGTCTGAGGTATCAACATTGGTCTAACCTGCTGCACGGGTGTGTAGCATTTTTTTCGCAAACCTGTGTGCACCGAGATCACCATTTTCAACATATATGTATGTCCCACACAGAGTTCAGGCCATATTTCAGTCATTGTGCTGACACATGTCAGACAATTACATCACTCATGATGGTCAACTCAATGCACTTGTTGTATATGGTGCTGATCACATTAACCTTGGACTACAGCAAATACACAGGACCTAAGTGACACATGTCACAGACGGAAAGGGACACACCTGGGCATCAGTTGATAATGGGGCATAGTTACATTTTGCCACAGAAGTGGTGTCTCAGCAGACAGACAACCTGTGAGAGGGTTACCATGCTGAGGGAGTGCAACATGTATGTCAAACATAGTTCAGAAACATGGCACATACTCACCCCCTCCTTGCTGCTGACTGGCCTTCAAGTGCCCATCCAGGTCAGGGAAGACCACCGTCAGTATCCATAGCATGTGGGGGGTCAGGGTCCATCGTCCACCCTTTTTCGAGGAGGTGACAGCTTCAGCTGGACTCTTGCAATCCTCTGTGTCCAGCCACGGAGGTCCTGCCACCTCTTCTGGCAGTGGCGGACGCAGCGTTTGAAGACCCCCACAGATCTTACAGCCCGGACGATGGTCTGCCAAATTTCCTTCTTCTGATGGGCGTGGACCTCTAAGGATGACATGGTGACACACCATTACTCCACATGCTACATGTTTATTCATCACACACTGGACATATAGGTCATGGTCAGAATGGCAGATAATGTCGAAAGGTTAGCCAAGTATCATCATGGGCAGTTGTCCTGTGTGCAAGTCTCCCTTAAGAACATGAGGACAGTGTAGAAAAATCAATCCCATCAAGCACACTTCTACATCACTGTACCTGTCCAGAACATAAATCTACACACTGTAAGACTTACATTAACTATGCTTCCATGCTTTCCCTTGGGGATCACAATGCTAGTAGTCCCTGTTTTAACACATGGCCAATTAAAAAGGCAGTGCAATCAACACTCACCTGCTCCCCTGGTTTTCCATACAGCTTGCTGTACTGTGGAAGGAGGCGGTCCAGCAGGGCCTGGTTCTCCTCCTCTGTGAAAGCTGATGCCCTCTCCACAGTACGTGCCATTGTAGATCCCAGAGGATGCAGAGACAGCAGCAGTGGTAGTTAGAAATGTTGTCAAAAAGTAGCATGTAGTGCAGGCAAGTGAAGTCTCTTGGGAACAGACAGACTTATATCTGTGCAGCAGAGGCGGAATCTGATCCATGCGTCCAAAGCGATAGGTCCTACTCGTTCGCATTATCTGAATTTGGACAATCCATAACATAGCACGCATCTGACACACCTACGGCGACGTTCAAATCTTCCGCATCATAACACTATTGAGTTTGATACATTGTTGTTGTAAGCAAACAGATTCGGATTGCACGCAATTCGTACACGAAGCGAAACGCGCGTCTGTCACCATGATGACCAACAGACAATGTGTGCGCCAGGCTCGGTTCGGATGTGGAGAACGCGTCCTTTGAATACTCACCCGCGTCTGTCACCATGACGAACCATAGCCAATGTGTGCGCCAGGCTCGGTTCGGATGCGGAGAACACGTCCTTTGAATACTCACCCTCGTCTGTCACCATGACGAACAATAGCCAATGTGTTTTAGCCAGGCTCGGTTTGGATGCAGAGAACACGTCCTTTGAATACTCACCTGCGTCTGTCGCCATGACGACCAATAGCCTATGTGTGCATAGCTGCCAAGGTTTCAGATTGCTATGTGTGACATTTTCATATTTTCTGTGTAATTATGAGTGACATTTCAACGACTATGAGTGACACTTTATCGCCGTGAAAAACAAGCAATGAAGATGTTGAAAACATGTAAATATCATGAATTACACCCATTTGAGCCAGGAGAAATTTAGAAGATCTTAAAATTGCTACAAAGGACCAGAAGTGGAAGGGCTCTAACCGGAGACAGACTGCTTGACTGCAGTGCTCAGTAACAGAGGGCAGGCAGGCACTCATTCATTGCGTGTCTTGGCTGCTACTTTAATACGTGACTTGTCCATTCATTGGGTGAATCAGCCTTTGATAAATTTAGGATGGTCATAGGAGAAAAGCTACCGAAAAGTGAACAGAACGAGGTTCTGTTGCCATTCATCCATCTAAATCAGATTAGGGGATAGAGTTACTTGTGACACTAAACATGCAGACAGTGGGGATTCACTTCACTGCAGGGACCTACAGAATGTATCTAATGATGCAGAAATACATTTGGGTTCAACTATGCCAAACGCATGACCCAAGCAGGAGGCTCGTGAGTTTAAAAGTCAAAAATATGCCCACGGACGCCACAGAAAGTGTCAGTGTCACTGACGCTACACCTGTGGAGCAGTGCCAGTTGCTGAAAAGCAACATGAACAACAGGCAAGGCATCACATCGCCATGCGGATTCTCGTGAGGGATGATATGTGACAAGCAGGTCACTAGTAAGGACTCAGAGGCAGAGTCGCACCTCGGATGAATTTGGCACTCCTACCGAGGCTACTGTGGCAGGTTGGAGGAACGCCAGTGGGCAGGCCGGGTGGACGAAGAACTGTGCAGGGTGTGGTGCTTCACAGCCCCAGACCTGCTTCCACAGTGAGAGTCCAGGTGTTTTTGTCAGACGCGGTAGGCCCAGCTGGGTAGGGTCAGTTGTGCCGTAGTGTTCATTACCGCGGCACCGCAAGTTCATGAGTCACTAGGCAGCAGCCACTAATCTGAATTTAACTGCCACCCGCTTGCGCCACGGGAGCCAGTCTAGGCTACGTAACTACCCACTTGACCTATAACTGTGAGTCTGACAGAACTCACACTTTCTCCTCAATGTCTCTGTAGTAGCCATTGGCAGGCACTACTTGACATTCCTGAAATGTGTGCCGCGCGGTGATTGAACCTGTGCTACGTTGTAGCATTAAGCATCTCAAGAAGTCTGCACAGCAGTGCGCACCGCACCCTGCCTGTACCACTCAACTTTAGTGTAATTATAATTAGCAGCCAGTGCTTGGGCCGCAGAGCTTTGGCACAGGCTAATATGCGTGACTACGCATTTCAGTGCGGTGATGCAGTCCACCACACTGAAATGCGTTAGTCTAACGCCTGATGTGTGGTACTTGGCAGGTCTGTGTGTGCATCAGGCTCAGTTCGGATGCAGCACACGCGTGCACTCAATACTCACCTGTGTCGTTCACCATTACAGTCAACAGCCAAAGGATGCGAACCACACGTTTTGGGTGAGGCTCAGGCACCCTACACTAATCAATCAGCATGTTAGACAGTATAGCAAATCTTTATGTTCTGCTGCATTACATGTGTGGCTACAGTGATTCACATCTCATATTGGACAGAGTACTTTATAGCTCACACTCCCGTGATGAGCCAAGCTTGATGTGCACCAAATACATTGTTTGTGAGGAACCTCTCAACTGTGAGTGACCACTTCACAGATCACCCTCCTAGGCTTGGACACAGTCCCAGGGGATCATTGTGTTAACACAGGTTACATCCACACATAATCACTGCTTTATTGGACTGTGTGTAGAAAGTGCATTGAGTGAAGTTATTTTGAGGAAATCCACAGTCTCTGAGTCTTGTACAACGCAGACACTCCATTGTTGATGTTGTTAATGATATTTATCTGAGACATCAACTTGTATTTGGCATGTGAGTTGCTGTTGTGTCCTTGTTTTTGTGTCACAAACATACATGTATGCTTGTCAAAAAAAGATGTGCTACACATCATGAACGTTTTGTGTATGTTATAGTGCATGTATGTCAGACATGACATCATGACAGTGTCCACACTATGACAGTGGTGTGCATGGTGACACGCTGTCTGTATCTAGTGGTCCACCTAGGTGGCATTACATGATCCATGTCTGTGTACCTTTCCACCATGTTATAGTTGTTACTGATGGAGCAAGGTAAATAAGAAATGTTTGAACCCCCTAATATTAATGCTAATAATTAACGTTATTAATTGTTTTGATGACTAATCAACATTTTGCGTCTTTTATAGACATCTTTGGTAACTGGCAATTTATGTGCAAAACTAACCTACTTACAATTGTAAAGATGGAATAATATTAATATAATGGTTTGCGTACTAATTAGAATGATATTGCATGATTTGTGCTATGTAGTAAATTGTATTGTGGCAAAAGAATGCGGATGGTAAGTAAACATAGCTTTACATGTCGCTTTTGCTAGGTAACACCTAAACGGGGTACGTAGAATGACGGGTGGGAAACGAAAAGGCTTATTTTCTTTATTTTAATTGTGATTGTGTTTGTTTTCATGATAGTTCGTTCGGGCCTATTAGTCCGTGCTGTAAAGATGGCTGCCGAGGCAGATGGGCTTAATGCGCAAGTGCAAAATGGCTTCCAAGCGGAAGAAAGCTGCAGAAACATATCACGTGATTGCAAGTAGAGCCCAGAGGGAAAAGAGTCAAGGACAGCATGACCTGTCACCAAACGAGTGCCAAGAAGGACTCAGCGAGAATGTATGAGAACCAAAGATGCAGCTGTGAATTAACAATGGACTGTTTAAAATAAAGTTACAAAAGAAGATACATGTGATGAACTGTCAATCGGATTATAAATGTCCTAAAATCGTGTGAAAGGACAAAATTATAAACATTTTCGGAACCGGTTTAAGCAAGGAGGGAAATGAAGAGATGCTTGCCACCCCTCCAATGGACCAATTAGCGTGAACCTCGCCCCCAAAGATTGAAACTTTTCTGTTTAGTAAGCTAGTAATAGGGTATAAGAGAACCTACTCTTAAGTAGGAGGAGCGCTATTCATACATAATTTTTGAGCACTGGACGCTGACGCTGGAGAACTACTGCTATTTTCCATAGGCCATTATTTTAAAATAATTAATCTTTTTATTTTTAATCTGACTGGGAAGGAACGAGACCGTTGCGGGAAACCTGTATAGGTGGTCCGTCGAGGAGGCCTGTTTAGCGGGACAGACAGTCAGTTTTTGGGAGTTCTATGCTGTGATCTGCAATTTATCCGCTGTGACGAGCTTTTATTTTCATCTAAAAGGGTATGCATAAATTCTTTTAAAGTTTATTTCTTATAATGATATTAAAACGTATTAAACTGATTAATAAAATTGAAACTTATTCATGCATTTAAGAAAGTAGATAAACTTTATTACAATTAAAACTACAAGTCTGTGGATCTTTAGCTCAATAATAAGTGTAATGTTTTAAGAGGTTTAATTGTGATTGAGCTGGTCTTAATCACCATCAACTTATTCTCACTAGTTGGTCCATCAACCAAAGAGCGGAATACCTTGATGTCTTAGAAACCGACAGGATTAAAATTAATTATGTATGAGGTTTGAGAAACTATCTTGTCGATTTTAAAAAGGTATCCCGTTTTTCCTCCAGCAGTCTTAACTTTTTCTCCTAGGTGAAAGTGGATGGGATCCAGGGAATATTTGAGTGAGTGAATGTTTATGCGGTGTTATGGGCCCCACTGTCATATTGGTATAGTTGTTAAAAGAGTGTTTCAACCTGGATGTCATGTCCAAAGGAGAAGAAATTATATTAGTCACGCTGGATCATTACAAACATCTATCTTTGATACTTTATTAGGTGTGTGTTTAGTATGTAATGTTTGATCACATGGACTGTGACAGACACCAGTGATTAGTCACAGCACAGCATTGTAATTGTTATAAAATGAAATGTTCGGTAAGGGTCACATAGCTGCCCTTTGTGTCGAGGCTCAACATTACACATCTGACTTCATTGAGTCTTGCTTTGATGTAGTATATGAGTTTATGCATGTTCCTTACCACATTGGAAAGTGTTTTAGTAATGTTTTGATTTGTTACCTATGTACCGCAGGAGACCAGCTGTCCACAGACCCTTCCTCGACCTACAGACCATGGTAGAACGGGACAGCATCAGACGTTACCGCTTCACCAGACCACTCATTGAGGAGTTGGCAGGGCAGTTGGCCCCACATTTGCTACCTGGATGCCCATACCCATTTGCACTGACCCCCAATGTGAAGGTGATGGCAGCCCTACATTTCTTTGCCACGGGAACCTTCCAGTATACTGTGGCTACTGCTGGTGGGATGTCACAGACAATGTTTAGCCGTGTGCTTCGTGATTTTTTGGAGGCAATGTTACATTTTCTGAACCTGTACATCAAGTTCCCAACACCAGGACAGTTTACCGACATCAAGAGTGAATTTTATGCTTTGGGCAGAATGCCACATGTCATTGGCTCCATTGATGGTACACATGTGGCTCTGGTCCCACCACAAGCCAATGAACAAACATACAGGAATCGTAAACATTACCACTCCATAAATGCACTGGTGGTATGTCTGCCTGACATGACGATCTCACATGTCTGTGTGCGTTTCCCAGGATCAGCACACAACGCCTACATTATGAGAAACAGTAGGATCCCACAGATGATGTCTCAGCTGCCAAATCAGCGTGCCTGGCTTGTTGGTGGGTAATGGTGTCTGTTTGTGTTGTGTGTTGCTTGTATGTCAGGTTGTACCCTGTTTTCAGACACATGAAGTATTTTCTGTTTAAATGTAGGAGACTCTGGACACCCCAACATGCCGAGGTTGCTGACACCAATCAGGAACCTTGTCACCTCTGCTGAGTTTAGTTTTAATGAGGCACATGGGCGGACCAGGCGAGTGATTGAGCGGACATTTGGGCTACAGAAAACCAGGTTTTGCTGCCTGGACCGTACAGGAGGAGCCCTCCAATATGCACCAGCAAAGGTGTGTAAGATCATCATCGTGTGTTGCATGCTTCACAACCTGGCAGTGAGGAATGAGCTACCTCTCATCCAAGATGACGGGGACCAGCAGCCTCCAGCGGGGGAGGATCTAGGCCTGGGGCATGTTGCCAGTGATGATGAGGAGGAGGAGGATGTTCGGAGACAGCTCATCAACAACATTTTTCTCTTGATTGTAAGTATGCAATGATGAGTTGACAAAGCACTTTCTTTGCATGATATGTGTCTGTTGTACAATATCTCTGTATATGTGTAGGTGCATGCTACTTAACGTGATCCTTGGAGTTGTTTGGTGTCTATTGAGTTAGTATGGTCACCAGTACCGTGTTGACATGACTACTAGCTAGTGTTCAATATTTAAAAATTTTAAGTAGGAAATGTCTCTTGGAGATGTATGCAGAAAATTTGGTATTTCAAGACTGTTCTATGTCTCTCCTTCACAGGGTCCTTTGGCTGGTGTATGGAGACATGTGACCTCCCAGACACACAATGCAGTTACAGAGTGCAACTTTTCGCGGGTTCAGGAATCTGTGCCACTCACTCAATTCTGAAATGTTTCAAACGTCTTGGTTAATTTGTGCTTATTGTCACAGTGTGATTTGATTTCATTTGTTGTGGAGGCAACATGTTGTGCCTGTGTAATAAACCTGTGCTCCACATTGAGGTGTGCCTCGTCTGTATACACACATCCAACATTCATTTACATACTGTATATGTGCCCTGATGTTCAGTTTGTTTAACAATGATTAGTGTTTGTGCATTGAAATGTGGTTTCAGTTTACAACAGTGGAGGCAATGAGGATGTATGCCATGTACTATTTGTGTTGTGTTGACCTTGTTGTATGTATCTCTTATATGCGTCATGTTACATTTACTCATAAGACAGTAGGTAAATTGCTGTACTTGTTTTCAGCCAAATCATTTTTTTTAGGACATCATCTCTATATTACAAACAGTGTTTAATTCACGGCAGAAGCAAGTATTGTGTGAATAAAGATTTATTGCAGTGCATGTGTGAAATTTTACAAGAAAGTGATAGTGCTGTACCAATTTTTGGAAACCAAAGTTCACAGAGGAGTTGTTGGTGGTAGTAGATGAAATTTTCAGAGCCAAGTCCACAGTCATTTGAGTCATTGATCCAATTTAGACCCTCCAACCCATGTGGGGGAGTTCAGTGACAGTCAACAAAGTGAACGCTTCGCACACAATGGAGGATATCAGGAGCAGGTTGTCACCTGGGGGGATGCATAGCCGTCTGTCTCTCATTTGTCCCTCTTCGGACTACCCCTCTTACGTTTTTCTGGGGGACCCTCAGGTGCAGGCTGCCATGGTGCAGGGGACTCTCTGCCAGAGTCCTCATCCCTCCCTGTGGCAGTTTCAGATGTAGTAGCAACAGATGTAGTAGGCACACAGGGAGGTGGGGTCATGTTGTCAGCAATCTGGAGGAGGCAGGTAAGTATGTCCCTGTGCACCGCAGTCTGGTCATCAATTTTATCCATGTTGGACTCCATTCTGGACATGTGTGAGTCCATTCTGGACATGTGTGAGTCCATTTTGGCATAATGGGCAGCCTGCTGCTGTTGCATGTCCTTGAGGATCCCAACTACCTGGCCAAAGTCTCTGGTGCATTCTCGATATGCCAACTGTGGGTCTGCTTGATCCTCAGCACCAGCTGCCTCATGGGACCGCTCCCCACAGCCCCTCCAACCACACCCTACCCACACGAGCAGGACCTGTTGTTGCAGGCACAGACAACACTGAGCCTCCTTCATCGTTAACACTGGTGTTGTTGTCCACCAACTCCAGAGTGCCCTGTGCTGCTGTGCTCTCGTTGTTTAGTTGCCTTGGTGTGTCCGTGTTGGTAGAGGTCATCTGGGGGTTGACAGATGTTGCGGGAGTGGTCACAGGGGGTGCTGGTGTTTGAGCTGCTGGTGCTGCATGCTGACACACACCGGAGGGGTCAGGTAGTTCATCGTCATCATATGAGGGCTGAGAGACATCCGCACCGGAGAGCTCAGGGTCAACCAGAGTCTGGGACTGGGATTCCTGTTCTGTTCCTGCAGTGTCCCCAGCAGGCCCTGTGGGTAGATGAGAGACACAATGTTTGTGGTGTTTTTGCACAGGTCATCGTATCATACACATTACATTTGCTATTGTACATTATGATGAGTGTAGGTACATTAACTAGTCCTCTATCGTCACAGACCCAGGCCTATTTTTTCAGCGAACATTGTGATTTTATCAAGAAGTGTTTTGCTGAGCATGTCCAGCTCTGTGCATAAATGGGCATGTTTTGTTCATTTGACTGTACATAGGCATTGACTGGCAAGTGACACCCTGTGCATGACACAGGGGTGTTGGTATTTCCCACATCTGTGCTTTTCCAATGATCTACGTACTCTTCCTCTTACGATATGTTTCAAGATTTGTGCATGTGTGCTGGCGTTTGTGCATGTCGTTTGCAGTCAAATTGGTGTGGCTACCTACACACTCACAGTCCGGAATGTATGTGGCATTTGGTTTATGGTATTTTGATGAATGTGTTCCTAGTTCTCATCCGATGGCACACATGTGAATATCTGTCACTAGCAAATAGTGTTACTGCTTTGCTTTGTGCCTGATCACATCATGTATATTGTCCTTGTCCTCCATGGACAGATGAGTTAACCAAGGCTGCTTTCCTGCTTTTTCGGGCTCAGAGCTTGTTATGTCCCGTATAGAGGCCCTAATGTAGACCCGTTCATACATGCCCTAAAATGGACGTATTCGTATTTGCCCTAATACGGTCATATTTGTACTTGCCCTATTATGGTCAAAGCCGCATATGCCCTATTATGGTCATAACTGTACATGTCCTATTATAGTCATGATTCCTTACATAGGCATGATCTTTCACCTACATTGGTCCTCGCTAGTACACAATGAGCTCTGAGGGCTGAACGTTATCTAGCCTGTGGTTTTGAATACAGCAGGGTTTTTCCCAAACACAGGCCCACACTGTACTCATCAATTATGCATGACTCTCTAGGAATACACCACCTGCATAATATGTATGTACAAAGTTCACCCCTGACGTCCTCCTCAAGTCTAACAAGGGCCAATACAAACCATACGAAGCAACTAGAGTCTTCAGGGTATAAATACACCACATCTTACCCCGGTAAGACAGAGGGAACCGAGACTTCCATGCTGACACACTGACCAGAGACGCTGAGGCTCCTGCATGCAGTCGCTCCAGCTGACAGCGGTCTGACACAGCCCTTGCGGGGTATCCAACTCGAGACCAGGACGGGGTCCCACACTCTCTCTTTTCAGGTATGGGGGTTCGACTAAATCCTAGAAGGATTCTTGGCTCTTAGGCTTTTAGACCTACACACATATGCTAGGTACACTCAGGTAAATCTAGTTAGGCATCGTAGGAGTACGCACACTTTTCATAATGCTTTTTATACTCATGTATGTATTCATGATTATTGCAATATGGTAGAACTGTTCTATCCCTTTGCTTTTATCGTACTGCTGATAATATATCTCTGCTATTGTCTGCTGGTTGCTGCAGCACATATATTTTACACTAGAATAACAACTGTTCAATACATACTTATTGAAACGCCCGGACTGTTTATTCTGTGTAACTCTCTGAGACAAACCGAATAAGTAAGCACATTGGGGCCGATTCCGATTCGGGCCGGAAATCCCTCCGACCGAGTCGGATTCGGAGAGATATCCTACCGAACCGGACTCTAGCAGTCCGACCGAACGAGTACGATGCGGACGCATGCTATCGGACTCGATTCGGTCGGACTCCCATTGAAGTCAATGGGAGCCGGTCGTACGACGCGTACACGGGCTCCCATTGACTAAATGGGTGCGTCGCGAACAAGGGCGCCCCCTACAGCGTGTACGCATCAGTGCGACTCGCGCCGTACATGCATGTGTAGGGGGGACCCATGGGTCCCCCCTGTGTGCGACTCGCGCAGCTACGCGTACAGGGGGGTCCGACACGGACCCCCGAAGTCCGGCTCCGACTGCTCTTTCGAACCGGACGGCGCGAGTCGGTCGGACTGTTCGAGGCGCGCATCGTACTTGCCCGGTTGAGGAACGTCTCCATTGCGTGGTGCGAGTTGAGTCCGTACGAGTCGGTCGGAGCGGTTCGGAGCCGGGAACGAGTCGGTCGGGGATTTCGTGTACGCTCGCATCGTACTTGCTCGCGCGGACGGGTGTTCGAATCGGTCGGAAACAGGGCGTCCGAATCGGATCTGGTAAAGCCGAATCCGATTCGGTGCCCTACCGGCCGAGATCGGAATCGCCCCATTGTTTCCACGATTCTGAGGAATTAGGGTCGTCATGGTCTAAGGTTGCCAGAAACTAATCTCTCCCCAATAAGAGGAGATTCTAGTGGCACTGTGAGCTAGCTAATGCAAATCCGGCTAACATATACGGTGGGGGTGCACAGAGCCAGTCTAACACCAAGCCCACAGTTTGTTATCCAAACGTGCAGGTCCTGCATGGGTACTATAGGAACTACACGACATGGCGCCGCCAACGTTGGTTGGGTACTTATTTAGCAGTAGAATCTGAGTAGTTCAGTCGTGCTATTCTCAGAGAACCTACTCACAAAACCCCAGAGACGTCTGGAGTGGGTGGGCACAAACTCCACCACAGCTGAGTAGTACGAGAATACTATTTTTTGGCTGTTGGTTAATCAAGCTTGAAGGACATTTAGTTCCTAAAAATTGTGCATAACACCTTATCTTAGTTCCCCTTGGAATACTTCTTCTTCTAAACATGTCTGACAACGAGGTAAGGACAGGCAGAGTTGAACTGAATTTTTCAGAAGAAGGAGAAGATCCTGAAAATGCAATACAGATTGCACCAAAATTCAGAAGGACAGTCACCCTGAGAATATTAGAAAATGGTTTACAAGCGGGGGGTGGCATGGTAGTTTTCGTGATTGAGGCACACGAATCAAACAAAACAGAGGTGTTCTATTCATGGGTTACATTCCCATCAGCAAATGCCATAACAAAGACATTTCACTACTACAAAGCAGGAAATGCACCATGGAAATATTGTCCATTTGAGGACATAGAGATTCCACTCACTTACCAGGAACATATTTACTGGTTTAATGGCACCCTACCCCACGTACGACAAAGAGTAAGATTAGGCCCGCCCGGAGGAGACGGGGCCACATGGCTAATACTAGCGGCTTACACACCGCATCCTGACATTGGAACAATGCCACAGCCAGAATTACTCGTTCAACACAGAGATTTAATTAAAATCTACAGAAACCTGACACAATTCGTCATGAGGACTTTAACAATCCAACCTGCACCAGGTGCAGCAAATAGTACTCCAGCTCAGGGTACAGGAAATAAAATCACTCCTCAAACATTACACGCGGTAATGGGCAAAATGCCCGCAAAACGCGAACAAATACCATTCTGGATAGCTCAGAAAATAACTCAGCTTGAGGCAGTATTCCCGAATACTACCACCTATGATAAACACAGAATTCTAACAATCTGCTTGCCCAAGGGGATCACACCACAAGTAGAGGACTGCACCTCTTGGGGGTCAGTCTTTGCTGCCATATATACCAGAACACATGGTATCCCGTCATTAGCAGTAGTACCTGACGTATTGAGACAGATACAAAATGAGTACGGAGCAGAGCCTGCCCTTAACTTAGGGATGAAGTTACTAAATAACTTTGACCAGGTATCAGCCATAATACTAGCTAACATTAAAGGGGAAGCAGCTTCAGTGGCGATCTGCCAACGCCTAAGGGAGTTCAGTCCAGTCGATCAACAACACGAACTACCCAAAATAATTGAAACTGCACATGCAGAACTAGGCAGAGACAGTCTAGGTGGGAAATCATTAAAACCACAACTAGTGGGCAGTCCTGAAAAGGACACTACAAAGCAGACCCCTACTTCTTCTAAAAGAAGTGGGAAAATAAAAAACAACAAAAGTCTAAAGACAGCAGATCTCAATCCAGAGGTAGGTCTCCTCAACAGGAGCCCTCTGAAAGGAGGTATAACCTCAGGAATAGGGATAATATTAAAAAACCTGACAGGTATCAGGATACTGATACTCATTCCTCTCGTTCCTTTCAGGGTTCATCAAAAAACTCCGAGAGGGAAGGACGGTCAGAACAGACAAGAGGAGCGTACAAAGTCCAGAGAGATGCAACCCGCTGCGGACTACGCACCTAAAAAAGAAGATAAACAAAAACAGAAACCTCATTTCCAAAAGAAGAAGGTAGCAGGTCTCAAGATCAGACATGCCCAGAATTCTGAGGACACAGCTTCTGAACAGGGAATGGGCTCTGACGATGCTAGACAGCGCGGCAGAAGTAACGATAGCTCGCCAGAACCTGAAGGAATTTCTGGTGACAGCGGAGTTGAGTGAGTATATCACGGTGGAAACACCTGATACTCGGGTAAGTGTCCCACATAAGTTACATGAGATAACACTCCGGATGGAGGGGGACAAGCCCAGAAAGCAGAACAAGACTGGCCGCCAGCATTCGTCATGGAGTGCCCTAGGGGAGAGACTGTAATTTTTCCAGCCTTTTCCGACCTCGTTCCCATACATTTAAAACATGCATATGCGCAGGAGTGGGCGGTTGCCCTAGCGCCAGCATTGTACAAAAATCATGTTGGTTGGGATGAGGATTCAACTCATCACGTGATCCCGTGAAAAGTTTCCCCAAATGCTCAAAGGCAATACCCTATAAAGCAGGAAGCTAAAAAACAAGTCAGGGAGATCCTAGATCAACTTGAATACCAGGGGGTGATAGAAAATTGCACTTCACCTATGAACAATCCTTTGTTCCCCGTAGCCAAACCTGACAACAATTATCGTCTTGTCTTAGATTACAGACATTTAAACACTTGCACAAAGACATTTGCAGTTCAAAATGCACACAGTGCCGCATTAATGAATAACATTGTGCGCAAAAAATATAAAACAACACTTGATATCTCAAATGGATTTTTCTGCCAAAATATAGCGCCTGAAAGCAGGTATCTGACCGCATTTAGTGAGTTAGGGTCCCAGTGACAATTTTTTCGACTAGCCCAAGGGTATAAAAATAGCCCCGGGGTATTTTCAGCAAGAGTAACAGAGTTACTCCAAAATGTGGATGAAGAAGCATTGTCCTATGTGGATGATATTTATCTGACGGACGATGATTTACCGAGGCACTTGACCAGGGTGAGCACCATTATTATGGGATTCGCCTCTGAGGGCTATAAATTTAATTTAAAAAAATCAAAAATTGCCCACCTCAATGTCCTATTTTTAGGGTATGAGCTGTCAAGTGAAGGAAAAAGCTTAGCAGCTAACTTTTTAGAAAAGTGTGCGCTGCTCCAACCTCCAAAATCATTAAAGAATTTACAATCAATTCTGGGATTCCTAAATTTTGGTTGAACATACATTTTGGATTACGCAGAAAGAGTTAAACCTTTCTACGACTTAATAAAACCAGATTTTTCAGTCAGACAATGGACACAGGAACATACAAATATCCTGCCTTCCCTACAGGAAGACATGATAGCTTCTAAACATTTACAGACACGCGTAAACGTACGCAACTTAGTGATCCGAGTAATAGCGGGTGAATGCGGGTACACTTATTTAACTTTCAATGAAGGCGAACGGTACCAATCGCATACAAATCACACCTGCACACAAACGCAGAGATGCGTTTTACTTCAACAGAACAAATCCTGACAGCAGTGCAGACCGCTGTAGCAAGAGAAAGAGCTCTGGCTCAGGGTAAACGCATAATTGTCGTGACCCCAGTACCAGCTTTAGAAGCTGTTACAAAAGCTAGCATTCCAAATGCGAAAGCCTTACATCCCAGATGGATACAATGGGCTAATTCTCTTACTGCAACGGATGTTGAATACAGATTTGATCCAAATTTAAAAACACAAGCATTTCTGCAATACAAACAAGAATATCCTCTACCAAATGAGATTTTGCCTCTAGATTAGTATGAATACATTATTTACACTGACGGATCTGCTCAACCGGCCATAGGGAGTAAGCAAGCTTACAGCGCAGCGTGTGCGATTGTTAAAGGTCGCATGCACGATGGAAAGTTCCATCCGAGTTGCACTAAAACGCAATCTCTAGGAGACTGCACGGCTCAGTTGGCAGAGTTAAAAGCACTGATACTGGCACTTGTAAACACGGAACACGAATTCCCCACACTGATTGTGTGTGATTCCTTTTACTGTGTACAGTCGTACAATGAATATTTACATTATTGGGAACAAAACGGGTTTAAAGACGCAAAAGGTGGCACAATTAAGCATAAAATGCTATGGGAACAGGTAGTGGAGTTGAGAAACGAACTACCAAGGGCTCACGTGATACAAACACTGAGTCATCAGCGTGATGGCGTTCACTTTGAAGGGAATTCATTGGTTGATGAAGCCGCAAAGGGGGCTGTACGCACGGCTTCCGTAGCTGCAGTTACTCGTTCAAAAACGAGAATAGACAGCGAGATTATGGTAGCTGTCAATGCTTCACGCAAAGGCAGCACAGCAGTACCAAAGAAATTTCCTCTCAAGTACTCCTACAAGTTAGATGCACAAAACATTCCATATGCTCAGATTCCTGGAGTGGGGGATAGAGTAATACCAAATATGGATCGTAGGCAAGGCTTAATTCTAGCAGCACACGAGGGTTTGGGTTCTGCGCATTCAGGCGTTACAGCGACTATTTCTTTATTGAAACAGCGCTTCTGGTGGCCAGGGTTAACAAAGCAGACCAAAGACTGTCTTAAAGTGCGACATCTGTCAGCAGATGAAGGGCTCCACTGTAACACGCCCAGCGCAGACACTGTTGCTAAAATCAGACAAACCTCTCGCATGTGTATATTTGAACCACTGCAGACACCTACAATCTGATGGGGCCAAGAAATATATCATGGTTGCAGTGGATTCCTGCTCTAGATTCCTATGGGTTTGGCCTCAGCGCTCAGCTGACGCTCGAACTGTTATAAAAGATTTGCGAGTCTTTATCGGCACATACGCAGTTGGCACGTTACATTCTGACCGTGGCCCCGCGTTTAGCTCTCGGGCTTACAAGGAGGCCATGGAAGGAATGGGCGTAGCATTGCGGTACTCCTCTCCGTACCATCCTGAGGGAAATTCTGTTGTGGAGAGGAAAAACCGGAATTTAAAGCAATCTTTAACAGCTAGGGTATTAGGCAAGGGCGGTAGATGGGTCGAGCAATAAACAATCAGCCAAGAAGCTCTCTAGGGGGTGTCACTCCTTACGAGGTCCTATTTGGGACAAGAATGTGGGTACCTGATCTTGATTGTGAAGGCACAGTGGCGGATGAAAAACCATTTGATATCCATGATCGTTTGGCTGTTTTACAGGATCTAAATGATCCAGCTCTTTCTAAAGACAGTGGTCCCCAGACAGAAAATAAGTTGTGATCAATAAATATAGACCCAATCAGTGCTATATTGTAGGCATCTGTCCAGCCGGGCAGATATTTAATATGCAGTCAAAAACAATATTTACAAACAATGAACACAAAACAGTTTCAGTGGGACACAAGCCTGCATCCAACTTGGCAAGGGAAACGTACAACATAAAGGAAGGGGTTCAGGCAAGGGAAGTTGTTTGTTTCAAACACATTTCTTATAGAACAAACAAAATATATAGAGGACACCATTACGCAATTTTTTAGCATTTTCACAAAGCGTATAAGGTGTACAAGGTGTCGACGAGCGTTTCGATCCCTTAAGAGAATGCTGGGATCATCTTCAGGACATTATAAATGACATGCCTGTTTACATATGACTTAAATTGCTAGAACCGTGGAAAAAGGAAGGAAAAAGAAGGAAATTGATATCAATTTACAAACAAGGGAATGTCGGCGATCATTCAAAGTGCCCGTGAGATTGCCTCTGGTGTCATCTCCAAGTGGGAGCGGTGAGCTCCTGAACATGAAAGCAAGCACGTGAAATTGACGTGCACTATAAATTTCGAAACTGGGTGGTGGGAAACGACAGATAGTTGAAGAAAATGCCGACGATCAAGATTAAAGCGAGATCTGGCGAAGGTTTTGTAGGAGTGAATTTACCTTTACTAGTAGCCGTGTTGTCGGTGGTAAACACAGGAAAAAGACAGAAATAGCAGAAGTGGAGAATGCGCTGTTATTTGTATCTGGGGAAGCGCAACACTGTACAGGGGCCCAGGACGGTGGCGGGACAGGTATCGCTCAAGGAGTCGGCTTACCCAAGGACAAGTGACAGACTGTCCTGAAATCAAGAGACAAGACCTGCGGCGTGAAGCATTAAAAAGGATGGTCCAGGTATTGGTGCGAGGGAGTACGCATCTGGAACCGGAAGCCTGCAGTTGGTGGAAAGGGAGGACGTAAATGGAGAGGGCAGAAGGAAGGAAGGTGAACGCAGCGTGCGGGGCGTGACGCTTACCGGATATGGAAGCTCCAGTATGATAGTATAGGATGTAGAGCAAGCCGCTTTTGGAGCCAAGTTCAGTGTCAATGCTGAAAAGAGGAGCAAGGGGGTGATTATAGATATGACAGCATCATTTGTAAGAGGGGAAAACAGCTTGCGAGGCGTGCGCGCTTACCGATTCTGGAAGTTCCAGTGTGAAAATATAGGATGCGTAACAAGCCGCTTTGGCGATCTTGGGCCAGGTTCAGTGCCAATGCTGAAAAAGGGAGTAAGGGGATGATTATAATTATGACAGCCTCATTTGCGATGAGGGAAAAAACAGCGTGCAGGGCATTCGCGCTTACCGTAAGTGGTCCTTGGTCTGTCACACCATGTGTGTTGCCGGTCACAGCACTGAGTGAACCGGGAGGAGGCAGTATTTAAGGAGCCCTCCTATTGGGAGAAGTGGGTCAGGTGACCAAGGATAGTAAAGATGAAAGACAGACTTTTAGTAGCCAAAAACGTGGCCATCTTGGAATATGAAGAAGTTCATGTGCATGATAGAAAGAACAGAATAAAGACAGGAAAAAGAGTGATCAGGAGTAGCAAATTTGGCCACCGTAGAATATCATGGAGCAAAATGAAACTCAGCACATTACGACAGAGGCAAAATCGGTGATAAAATTAGACAACTTAAATGGAGAGAGACACATAAGACATTAAAAAAGGGGAACAGAGCAGGGCAGTTAAAATGGTAAATGTCTGTGTTGAGGACAAAAATTCGTAGAACTACCTAAAGGGAATCGTACTCAGATTAATGAAGTCCAATCCTCCAGAAGGTTGAGGCCTGTATGAATACTTCCAGTCCTCAGGATTCATTTCAGTTCTTCCTTGTTAAGGAGCTGTGCAATGTCCGCACCCCTTGGTGGTGGCTTTATCACGCTAATGATTGTCCACCGTATGTCATCTTCAGTGTGACCCGCTGCCTGAAAGTGTTCCACAAGAGGTGTATTTGGGGTATTGCAGCATATTCTGCTGCGGTGCTGGCAAATCCGTATCCGAGCCCTTTGCGTGGTCTGTCCCATGTAGATTTTGTTGCAAGGACGAGGAATAGCATAAATCACGTTGTTGGTGTTACATTTTGAAAAGGTTTTCAATTCAATCCTGATTTTATCAAAAACAAATTCTTTACCTTCAATTGTGAACTGGCAAACAATACAATCACCACATTTGACATGTCCTGTTAGGGGCGGTAAGCCCCAGAGCTCATTGAGGGTTCTTGTACTTTTGGTAGACGGTAGTGCCGCCCGTACTATGTGATCTTTTATGTTTTTTGCTTTGCGGAATGCGAACAAGGGGCACTCTAAATTAAGTGTACCTGCATTCAGAACCTCCCAGTGTTTGATGACGCTCTTCCTGACGGTGTGTGATACAGGTGAAAAAGTGGTCACACAAACCATACGGTTCTGAGGTTGTTTCTCTTTGGGTTCCAGAAGTGTATCCCTGGGACAGTACCTGGCTCTTTTGAGGGAGTTACGCAGTAGCCTGTGTGGGTATCCCTTTGATGTCAGTTTGTTACTGAGAACTTTTGCCTCACGAAAGTAATCATCCTTTAGTGAGCAATTCCTCCTGATGCGGAGGAACTGCGAGTAAGTTAATGAGTCCCTCAGGGCACGGGGATGGTGACTGTCATATCTGAGGAGGGTGTTCCTCTCTGTGGGCTTTCTAAATAGACTAGTAATTAGTATCCCGTATTAATGCTGAATATTCAAATCAGGAAATGGGATGGTGGACTTGCTATGTGTCAAGGTAAAGTTGAGTCCGTCACAATTGTTGTTGAGCCAGTGGAGAAATTGTGTCATAGTTGTGTCAGAGTCCTGCCAGATCATAAAAACGTCATCTATGTACCTTTTCCACATTGAGATCCCGGTGCGGAACGGGTTCATAGGTGATAGTATACCGTTGGTTTCCAGGTCGTCCATGTATAGTATGGCTAGGTTTGGGGAAAAAACTGCCCCCATGGACGTACCCTTCACCTGCAGATAGTATTGTTCATCAAAAAGGAAGAAATTCCTGGTGAGACAAATTTCCAAGAGTTGGGGTATTATGACCGTAGGTACAGCATGGGGACTAGGTCGTTTGTTGAGGACTCGTTCAATGAGAAGGAGGGAGTCAATTTGAGGAATATTTGTGTAAAGCGACTCCACATCCAACGTGCAGAGGGTGCCGGATGTGGGGTCAAATGGATGTTCGTCAACCAGGTTGATCATGGCCATACTGTCACGTATATATCATTCAGTCTCACGCACAAAATCCTTAATGAAAAAATCAACATATTGACCTAGCAGTTCCAGAATAGAGCCGCAACCCGATACTATGGGTCGGCCGGGTGGCCTGTCCTGGCTCTTGTGTATATTGGGAAGAGTGTAAATCACTGGTGTACGTGGTGACGTGGTGTTCAGAAATTTGTGTTCATTCTTGCTGAGAAACCCATGTTCTAAACCTTCATTTGTGACTTGAAGGATAAGTTTCTGTAATTCCCTGGTTGGGTTGGTAGGCAGTCTGCAATAGTGATCTGTGTTGGCCAGCTGCCTTAGGATTTCATTCTTGTATTGATCTCGCTCTTGGAGAACTATCCCTCCCCCCTTGTCTGCGGGTTTTATAACAAGGGTGGGGTTGGTTTTCAAATTAAGGAGTGCCTTTTTCTCTTCCATAGAGATGTTGTAAGGAATTAATCGACGTGATGTTTCCAATTGGGTAACGTCTTTGAGAACTAGTTTTTCAAAAGTGAGTATTTCACCTGGAATCATGTTGGCAGAGGGTGAGAAGGTAGAGGGAGGTCTAGGAGGAGTATTAGGACTATTGTTGGGTTTGGGATTCAACAGGAAGTAACTGTGTAGTCTTATCTTCCTAAAAAACCTCAGCAGTTCAGTCTGTAGCTCTAGAAAGTTAAGGCGAATGGTCGACACAAATGAGAGCCCCTTACTCAGTAAGGATTGCTCAGGGTCAGATAGTTGATGTGTGGATAAATTGAAAATAGGTAGCACCGAGCTGTTACACTCAGTGGATGATTCTGTGTCTCTGTCTACCATTGATAGTGTTGCCGACGTGTCTGGTGTTCCCCCGGTGGGTTGAACCAGCGCTGTTGTTGTTTTACCTTCCCTCTTTTTGGGGGCTCGGACTGTCCCCATCCTAAAAAAGGAGTGTTAGGATTCCTATTAGAGGTGCTAGGTCCCTCACCTTGGTCGGAATTGTCGGAGGATTCAGCTGATGTGTCAGAAAAGCCAACCAAATTATTCCGTCTGTTGAAACGTCCCCAGGGTCTAGAGTTTTGGGGATTATTGTATGATCTGTTGGTGTAGAAATCTTTGTTCAAATACGGATATGCCCTTTCTTGTTTCTCGCTTTAATCTTGATCGTCGGCATTTTCTTCAACTATCTATCGTTTCCCACCACCCAGTTTAGAAATTTATAGTGCACGTCAATTTCACGTGCTTGCTTTCATGTTCAGGGGCTCACCGCTCCCACTTGGAGACGACACCAGAGGCAATCTCACGGGCACTTTGAATGATCGCCGACATTCCCTTGTTTGTAAATTGATATCAATTTCCTTCTATTTCCTTCCTTTTTTCCACGGTTCTAGCAATTTAAGCCATATGTAAACAGGCATGTCATTTATAATGTCCTGAAGATGATCCCAGCATTCTCTTAAGGGATCTAAACGCCGTCGACACCTTGTACACCTTATACGCTTTGTGAAAATGCAAAAACAAATTGCGTAATGGTGTCCCCTATATATTTTGTTTGTTCTATAAGAAATGTGTTTGAAACAAACAACTTCCCTTGCCTGAACCCCTTACTTTATGTTGTACGTTTCCCTTGCCAAGTTGGATGCAGGCTTGTGTCCCACTGAAACTGTTTTGTGTTCATTGTTTGTAAATATTGTTTTTGACTGAATATTAAATATCTGCCCGGCTGGACAGATGCCCACAATATAGCACTGATTGGGTCTATATTCATTGATCACAACTTATTTTCTGTCTGGGGACCACTGTCTTTAGAAAGAGTTTAATTACCGAAAGGTCCCTGACTGACTGTATTTGGGTCTCCTTGTCTTTTTATAATGTGTTTAGCGCAATCGCTTGATTGCAAGGCCCGAGTACTCTGACTCCCCTTCCAGTAAGTGGTACTTCCCTAGCTCCACGTTCTATCACTTTTTCTCTTTCACACTTCCCCTTTTCAGGGCTATGTCTGACCACACGCCACTATACTCAGAGGACTATATCAAGAAAATCCTAGAGGGACCCTCTCTTCTTTCAGACACTACAGATACCCCAATAGATACGAACACTTCCCTAGTTGAACAACTTGAAAAGTATAAGAAGAAATTTGTCCGTTTACAATTGATGATACGTATGCTTACAGAGTACCTCAAAGCCAACATCATCCCCACAGGACTACAAGTCAGAAATATCCCTGGGGTATTTACTGACATTCCCAAATACATTACCAATTTCAGCTATATCGGGACAACCTGCTCCAGGCATTGGATGGTGCTAGGTATCAATATAGCAACTGAAGAACTCAAGAAACTTACTGATGAGATTGCCGATTTAGAAAAACAGATTAAGGACAATAACCCGACAATAGAGTGCAAAAAACTGCTAGAACAGGTGCAGTAGACTGTTGACGAGTTCCATAGGTTAGAACAAAATAAGAAATCTATCAAGGTAAAGAAAGATATCAAATCTTTTACACAAGAAAGGGCATATCCTTATTTGAACAAAGATTTCTACACCAACAGATCATACAATAATCCCCAAAACTCTAGACCCTGGGGACGTTTCAACAGACGGAATAATTTGGTTGGCTTTTCTGACACATCAGCTGAATCCTCCGACAATTCCGACCAAGGTGAGGGACCTAGCACCTCTAATAGGAATCCTAACACTCCTTTTTTAGGACGGGGACAGTCCGAGCCCCCAAAAAGAGGGAAGGTAAAACAACAACAGCGCTGGTTCAACCCACGGGAGAACGCCAGACACGTCGGCAACACTATCAATGGTAGACAGAGACACAGAATCATCCACTGAGTGTAACAGCTCGGTGCTACCTATTTTCAATTTATCCACACATCAACTATCTGACCCTGAGCAATCCTTACTGAGTAAGGGGCTCTCATTTGTGTCGGCCATTCGCCTTATTTTTCTAGAGCTACAGACTGAACTGCTGAAGTTTTTTAGGAAGATAAGACTACACAGTTACTTCCTGTTTAATCCCAAACCCAACAATAGTCCTAATACTCCTCTTAGACCTCCCTCTACCTTCTCACCCTCTGCCAACATGATTCCAGGTGAAATACTCACTTTTGAAAAACTAGTTCTCAAAGACGTTACCCAATTGGAAACGTCACGTTGATTCATTCCTTACAACATTTCTATGGAAGAGAAAAAGGCACTCATTAATTTGAAAACCAACCCACCCTTGTTATAAAACCCGCAGACAAGGGGGGAGGGATAGTTCTCCAAAAGCGAGATCAATACAAGAATGAAATCCTAAGGCAGCTGGCCAACACAGATCACTATTGCAGACTGCCTACCAACCCAACCAGGGAATTACAGAAACTTATCCTTCAAGTCACAAATGAAGGTTTAGAACATGGGTTTCTCAGCAAGAATGAACACAAATTTCTGAACACCACGTCACCACGTACACCAGTGATTTACACTCTTCCCAAAATTCACAAGAGCCAGGACAAGCCACCCGGCTGACCCATAGTATCGGGTTGCGGCTCTATTCTGGAACTGCTAGGTCAATATGTTGATTTTTTCATTAAGGATTTTGTGCGTGAGACTGAATGTTATATACGTGACAGTATGGCCTGATCAACCTGGATGACGAACATCCATTTGACCCCACATCCGACACCCTCTGCACGTTGGATGTGGAGTCGCTTCACACAAATATTCCTCAAATTGACTCCCTCCTTGTCATTGAACGAGTCCTCAACAAACGACCTAGGCCCCATGCTGTACCTATGGTCTTTATACTCCAACTCTTGGAAATTTGTCTCACCAGGAATTTCTTCCTTTTTGATGAACAATACTATCAGCAGGTGAAGGGTACGTCCATGGGGGCAGTTTTTGCCCCAAACCTAGCCATACTATACATGGACAACCTGGAAACCAACCGTATACTATCACCTATGAACCTGTTCCGCACCGGGATCTCAATGTGGAAAAGGTACATAGATGACGTTTTTATGATCTGGCAGGACTCTGACACAACTATGACACAATTTCTCCACTGGCTCAACAACAATTGTGACGGACTCAACTTTACCTTGACACATAGCAAGTCCACCATCCCATTTCCTGATTTGAATATTCAGCATAAAGACGGGATACAAATTACTAGTCTATTTAGAAAGCCCACAGAGAGGAACACCCTCCTCAGATATGACAGTCACCATCCCCGTGCCCTGAGGGTCTCATTACCTTACTCGCAGTTCCTCCGCATCAGGAGGAATTGCTCACTAAAGGATGATTACTTTCGTGAGGCAAAAGTTCTCAGAAACAAACTGACATCAAGGGGATACCCACACAGGCTAGTGCGTAACTCCCTCAAAAGAGCCTGGTACTGTCCCAGGGATACACTTCTGGAACCCAAAGAGAAACAACCTCAGAACTGTATGGTTTGTGTGACCACTTTTTCACCTGTATCACACACCGTCAGGAAGAGCGTCATCAAACACTGGGAGGTTCTGAATGCAGGTACACTTAATTTAGAGTGCCCCTTGTTCGCATTCCGCAAAGCAAAAAACATAAAAGATCACATAGTACGGGCGGCACTACCGTCTACCAAAAGTACAGGAACCCTCAATGAGCTCTGGGGCTTACCGCCCCTAACAGGACATGCCAAATGTGGTGATTGTATTGTTTGCCAGTTCACAATTGAAGGTAAAGAATTTGTTTTTGATAAAATCAGGATTGAATTGAAAACTTTTTCAAACTGTAACACCAACAACGTGATTTATGCTATTCTGTGTCCTTGTAACAAAATCTACATTGGACAGACCACGCAAAAGGCTCGGATACGGATTTGCCAGCACCGCAGCAGAATATGCTGCAATACCCCAAATGCACCTCTTGTGGAACACTTTCAGGCAGCTGGTCACACTGAAGATGACATACGGTGGACAATCATTAGCGTGATAAAGCCACCACCAAGGGGTGCGGACATTGCACAGCTCCTTAACAAGGAAGAACTGAAATGGATCCTGAGGACTGGAAGTATTCATACAGGCCTCAACCTTCTGGAGGATTGGACTTCATTAATCTGAGTACGATTCCCTTTGAGTAGTTCTGCGAATTTTTGTCCTCAACACAGACATTTACCATTTTAACTGCCCTGCTCTGTTCCCCTTTTTTAATGTCTTATGTGTCTCTGTCCATTTATGTCGTCTAATTTTATCACCGATTTTGCCTCTGTCGTAATGTGCTGAGTTTCATTTTGCTCCATGATATTCTACGGTGGCCAGATTTGCCACTCCTGATCACTCTTTTTCCTGTCTTTATTCTGTTCTTTCTATCATGCACATGAACTTCTTCATATTCCAAGATGGCCACGTTTTTGGCAACTAAAAGTCTCTCTTTCATCTTTACTATCCTTGGTCACCTGACCCACTTCTCCCAATGAGAGGGCTCCTTAAATACTCCCTCCTCCCGGTTCACTCAGTGCTGTGACCGGCAACACACATGGTGTGACAGACCAAGGACCACTTACGGTAAGCGCGTATGCCCTGCACGCTGTTTTTTCCCTCATTGCAAATGACGCTGTCATAATTATAATCATCCCCTTACTCCCTTTTTCAGCATTGGCACTGAACCCGGCCCAAGATCGCCAAAGCGGCTTGTTACGCATCCTATATTTTCACACTGGAACTTCCAGAATCGGTAAGCTCGCACGCCTCGCACGCTGATTTCCCCTCTTACAAATGACGCTGTCATATCTATAATCACCCCCTTGCTCCTCTTTTCAGCATTGACACTGAACTTGGCTCCAAAAGCGGCTTGCTCTACATCCTATACTATAATACTGGAGCTTCCATATCCGGTAAGCGCGCACGCCCCGCACGCTGCGTTCACCTTCCTTCCTTCTGCCCTCTCCATTTACGTCCTCCCTTTCCACCAACTGCAGGCTTCTGGTTCCAGATGCGTACTCTCTCGCACCAATACCTGGACCATCCTTTTTAACGCTTCACGCTGCAGGTCTTGTCTCTTGATTTCAGGACAGTCTGTCACTTGTCCTTGGGTAAGCCGACTCCTTGAGCGATACCTGTCCCGCCACCGTCCTGGGCCCCTGTACAGTGTTGCGCTTCCCCAGATACAAATAACAGCGCATTCTCCACTTCTGCTATTTCTGTCTTATTCCTGTGTTTACCACCGACAACACGGCTACTAGTAGAGGTAAATTCACTCCTACAACACCTTCGCCAGATCTCGCTTTAATCTTGATCGTCGGCATTTTCTTCAACTATCTATCGTTTCCCACCACCCAGTTTAGAAATTTATAGTGCACGTCAATTTCACGTGCTTGCTTTCATGTTCAGGAGCTCACTGCTCCCACTTGGAGACGACACCAGAGGCAATCTCACGGGCACTTTGAATGATCGCCGACATTCCCTTGTTTGCAAATTGATATCAATTTCCTTCTTTTTCCTTCCTTTTTTCCACGGTTCTAGCAATTTAAACCATATGTAAACAGGCATGTCATTTATAATGTCCTGAAGATGATCCCAGCATTCTCTTAAGGGATCGAAACGCCGTCGACACCTTGTACACCTTATACGCATTGTGAAAATGCTAAAAAAAAATGCGTAATGGTGTCCCCTATATATTTTGTTTGTTCTATAAGAAATGTGTTTGAAACAAACAACTTCCCTTGCCTGAACCCCTTACTTTATGTTGTACGTTTCCCTTGCCATGTTTGATCCAGGCTTGTGTCCCACTGAAACTGTTTTGTGTTCATTGTTTGTAAATATTGTTTTTGACTGCATATTAAATATCTGCCCGGCTGGACAGATGCCCACAATATAGCACTGATTGGGTCTATATTCATTGATCACAACTTATTTTCTGTCTGGGGACCACTGTCTTTAGAAAGAGTTCAATTACCCAAAGGTCCCTGACTGACTGTATTTGGGTCTCCTTGTCTTTTTATAAAATATCTAAATTAATCCAGGACACAACAAAGCAACATCCACTTAAAACAGACCGCCACTGAGGAAGTCAAGGCAGTAACAGCAAGACCTGTCTGCATCCCAAAAGTTGGGGATCTGGTCAGAGAAAAGATTGCAGACAAGAAAGAATTTGGGCCATCCTACAGAAAGCCTGTACCAGTCCTAGCAATCCAAGGCACAAGAACTCTGCTTCTGCCGCCTCTTGCCGGGAAAAAGGAGAAAAGATTTGTCTCAATCGACTTAATCAAACCACACTATGTGGCCGATTCTAAACAGTAGGACACGTGGACTCCACAGTAGCAGACGCCCTCCTCTCGCTACAATCCAAGAAGTCCAAACAGAAAGACTCATCGCGTTTGAAGAGCCACCTGTACGGAATGAAGGACTAAGCAACAATGCTATGGAACTCGTTCCACTTCAACAAGAAGAAAATCAACTTAACAACCAAGTTGCAATCATACCGACTACAGACGTCTACGTCAACATGCCTCATCAAAATCCAATTTCAACAAATCCCGATGCAATTCCAACAATTGATCGAACTGCTTCTGGCTATTTCATGAACTTTGATACGTTTTCACTGGATCCAAGCGAGCCGGAAACTTGACGCCAGCCGAAAAATCACACAAACAGAAACTCACTGACTTTTTGAACTTTTTAGAAAGACTTACCTGGTGTCACCTTGGATTGAACTATGGTATATCACTGGGATTTTCTTTTTTCTTTTCTAGCTAGGTTTAATAATAACTTATAGTATGCTTATTATTGGACGATACCTCCAGCAGAGCTCGACAGCCCAAAGAGTTAATTTGATTTTAAAACCACACCAGTCTTCACATCGTGAACCAAGAGACTTGTCTTCAGTGAACATCACAGCAGTTCCTATACCGGACGGTATAGTATGGGACAAAATTGATTATGATATATTCGGTCCGACTGAACTTTTAAAGCTTAAACATGTATTTAAAATTTCTTTAAGTGATATCATTACCTCCAGTACATATTCTGATGATTGGGACACTGAAACTGTAAATGCTATGATGTCTGATTTAGAAAAAACTGCAGCATTTCCGAACAATGAAATGTTAAAAGGTGCTTTAGACTATGATACATTGTACTGTTACCAACGTTTTGGTCATCATTTCTTACACAAATCTATAACACCTAGAAATGTATTTGAATACCACCAGTGGGAGCACTGCCCAACACCTCCAAAAGGTAGTTCGCAAACCTTTGCACAGAAATTCACATACTTTTCAGGGTTTAATACATCAGACCCAAAGTCATTTTATTACAAAGTGGCAAAAACATCAGCACAGAAAATTATGTTGACTAACACCAAACAGATTTACTCTGCTTCCTTTATGGCCCAGTTGTCTACACAGGGTTTTGACCTATGGAAGGACACTATAGATTTAAAATCAATCTGGGGTTCTAGGGACTGGCAAGTCCAGGGGAAAGAAGCGCTATTTAGAGCATGCCTCATTCCACAGCAGATTATATTTCTGAATGAAACTGTGCAACAGACATCCTGTCTTGGACTAGCCAAGAATAAGGAACTGAACTCACCCGGGTTTCCTACACCATCACAGATGTGGGGGGGGCAGAATTCAACTACACAAGGGGTAGGTTTAGATGACATTCTCCAGTACAACAGGTCAGATCCTGATTGGACGAAATGGCTGATTTGGCCCATTGACAAAAACACCTGTCAACAGAGATTTATGAATACAACCGAAGGGTTTAGTATCCATAGGCCAGATACACGCTATGTACAAAGACAACACCCAGGGGTAGTGACATCCTATAGTGTTGGGAAGTTGTGCCTTGATTGGCTAGAGACCTCAACACTCACAGAAGTGAAACATCACTTGACCTTACTCACACCTGATGTAGACCTTAGGAATTTTTTACTAGGCCCAAGGAAAACACGTCAGAAATGTTTCAATATGCTGGCATTTATGCCTATTATAATGAAAACTGGAAAATATCCCAACAGGAGGCAGTGGAAAGAATACGGGAAATAGACCGTATTAACTTAGAGAAGGCATTAGCTGTAATGGATAATGGGTTAACAACTTTGACCTCCAGGATTTACTCCTTAGGCAACATTGTATCTTCCGCAATCGACATATTGGAACAAGATCTGGCCTTCTTACAACACGGACAATCACAGTTACATTCTATTATGATGTTAAGCTGGACGCTGCAATCTCTGCGTGCAAGCTATGTGCCCTGGCATTTTATAAACACCACGTCTCTGTTTTCAGAATACAATCTAACTGATAAACAGACAGAAATGACACAAAGGGGAGCCAAATATACAATGCTGCGTATTGAGAAACTGGAAAGGGTACCATTCACTGTAGCCGAATTACCACCAACTGAATGGCTAATTCATGGCCAAATAACTCTGCCGGTCACTACATTTCAGTTTCAATATTGCCTTGAGCAAAGGCAGGCAGGCACATATGAAAAAATGGGTAAGGGATACATTAAGGAATCTTGGGAGTTACCATATAGATATCGATGCCGGAGTGGGGATCGAGAAGTATTTCTGAGCGGTGCAAACTGCAAGAACGCTTTTAGCGGTTCTCTCATGTGTCAGGATATTTCTCTGCACGGAGCCTGTAGCGGTTCAGTAGCAAACCTATCTTGTCACATGACTGAGACCCCAGCTGCAGTTATCACGCCGGTTTTCGAGGTGCTCTCGAATGGGAGTTACTTGATGCTAAATGATCAAGGTTGCTGTGGGATGCTTCCGGGCGTCGCCTATCTGGTCACCGTTAACTCCAGGGTTACTTGCTGTATGCAAGTATTGTTTCCACCACTGAACACAGTCAGGGAGGTGCCGCTATGGCCTTCACTGAATGTTTCTTTCATACAATTTGATACTCTGAGCAGACTGCAATCCATGCTTTTACAGCAACCCGCGCCCTTAACCTCCACTCGAGAAACCTATGAACTTCAAGTTGCAAGGACCTCGAGTGAGATACAGGCGCTCATACGTACAAACTGCCCCATTCATTTTGCAGAAATGGTGGGTCGTATCTTCAATATGTCTGATACGAGCGGTATGGTACACCTATTTAAGACCATAGGGTCAGGATTGTTAAGCACCTTTCAGACAGTCCTCGGAGTAATCCCAAATTTTATACACTCCGTATTGGGAAGCGTATTTGGAGGACTCCCGCTTATCCTATTACTGACTGCAGGGGTCCTATTTATAATACTACTGCTACGCAATGGATGGCCCAATTCCAGAGGGAATGGCGAACATGCTCCTGGAGCGGAAATACCGTGAACGCATGGTACAACTTCTGGGCATTTCTTGCCTGCGAGAACTCAATGCCTCCTAGTTTCTATCCTTTCGACCAGTCTGGGTAGACTGCATCTTACCTGTTCTTCGATGCCTGCTTTGCGGAGAAGAATGCACGTTGGATCTTTGTCTAACATTTCCATCAGATGCGCCTCCGGACATGGATGCAATGCTGGACCCCTAAAGGCCCATGCTCTGCTTTGCCCCAACGTCTTCCGATTCTGATGTACGCATTCCTTGAGAATCCACAGGTGCCGTTTGCTCCTGCTGGGTTAGGTGACTCCTCCACAGGCACCCAGGTAACAACTGCCACACAAGCTGCCGCAGCACCGACTGTTGGCAGTGCTACATACCATCTATGTGCGATTGACGTTCTCTGTGAGGCGTTGGATTTGTCATCTGCAGTAGCTCACACTGATACTGTTGTGCTTCCCAGCCAGGACACTTAATCTCAAATTGGCTCATCGCGTCCTGGGAAAGAATTTGGCTTCTCCACTCGTTTTCATAATAACAGAGTAAATTTGGAACACTTCCTAAATTGACACTTTCGCTTGAGAAAAGCATGGCCTTCTTCCACTTTGAGTGAAGCAACTTATATAGAGAAACAAAATAGACATTCTTTTAGTGGCAATTGGAAATAGCTGAATTATTAACATTTTAGGAACAATTTTTTTTTTAAAGGATTTTAAAACCATGTTTTTACTTGCTTTTAAAATGTTTTTAAATTGTCCAGATTTTAAGTATGGTCATTGTCATCCTGTTTGGAAGAGGAGTGGGTGTTATGTCCCGTATAGAGGCCCTAATGTAGGCCCGATCATACATGCCCTAAAATGGACGTATTCGTACTTGCCCTATTATGGTCAAAGCCTCATATGCCCTATTATGGTCATAACTGTACATGTCCTATTATAGTCATGATTCCTTATATAGGCATAATCTTTCACCTACATTGGTCCTCACTAGTACACAACGAGCTCTGAGGGCTGAACGTTATCTAGCCTGTGGTTTTGAATACAGCAGGGTTTTTCCCAAACAGAGGCCCACACCGTACTCATCAATTATGCATGACTCTCTAGGAATACACCACCTGCATAATATGTATGTACAAAGTTCACCCCTGACGTCTTCCTCAAGTGTAAGAAGGGCCAATACAAACCATACGAAGCAACTAGAGTCTTCAGGGTATAAATACACCACATCTTACCCCGGTAAGACAGAGGGAACCGAGACTTCCATGCTGACACACTGACCAGAGACGCTGAGGCTCCTGCATGCAGTCGCTCCAGCTGACAGCGGTCTGACACAGCCCTTACGAGATGTCCAACTCGAGACCAGGACGGGGTCCCACACTCTCTGTATTTAGTTATGGGGGTTTGACTAAATCCTAGAAGGATTCTTCGCTCTTAGGCTTTTAGACCTACACACATATGATAGGTACACTCAGGTACATCTAGTTAGGCATCGTAGGAGTACGCACACTTTTCATAATGCTTTTTATACTCTTGTATGTATTCATGATTATTGCAATATGGTAGAACTGTTCTATACCTTTGCTTTTATTGTACTGCTGATAATATATCTCTGCTATTGTCTGCTGGTTGCTGCAGCACATATATTTTACACTAGAATAACAACTGTTCAATAAATACTTATTGAAACGCCCAGACTGTTTATTCTGTGTAACTCTCTGAGACAAACCGAATAAGTAAGCACAAGTGACTGAGCGAAAAGTAGTACATTGTTTCCAGGATTCTGAGGAATTAGGGTTGTCATGGTCTAAGGTTGCCAGAAACTAATCTCTCCCCGATAAGAGGAGATTCTAGTGGCACTGTGAGCTAGCTAATGAAAATCCGGATAACATATACGGTGGGGGTGCACAGAGCCAGTCTAACACCAAGCCCACAGTTTATGTTATCCAAACGCGCAGGTCCTGCATGGGTACTATAGGAACTACACGACAAGCTGTGAGGTATAGAGGTTTGTGTGCTTGTGTTATGCTGCTGGAAGTTGTACCCCTCCTCTCACCCAGTCCAGCTTACTCCTCGTGGACAAAGTATCAAAGTATTAATGACAGTGAGGGGAGTGTTGTGGCAAGGATGCTGACAATGCTGCATGATGTAGGAGTTGAATGCAACTCCCAAAAGTGCTTTGTGCACATGACACCATGCAACAGTGTCAGCCATCTTGCTGTGGCCCTTCCATTCACTGTCAGGTATCCCTTGTCACTGATGGACATGTTGCTTTGTGTGTGGATAGTGATGTGTGCTATGACTGCAACTCACACCATGTCCTGTACTCCACACACCTTCCCAGCCAGCCCAGGGATCACACCTGGGACAATGCATCCCCAAACAGTGAGTGGAAATATACAGTGAAGATGGCTGAGAGTGGGGACTGGTGTGAGAGGCTCAGGGCCTAGGTGTGACTTGTGGCCAATTCATACATAAGGCCCATGTGTCAGCCATCTTGCCGGTACATTTCCACTCCCTGTGAGATGTGTGTGACAGGGCCTGCTGGTAGATGTAGTCAGAGCTAGCACTCCTCCTCCCACCCAGACCAAATAGGCCACTATGAACCATGCTTCCATGACAGTGAGTCAAAGTTTACGTTCAAGATGTCTGACAGTGGGGCCTGGTGTTTGTTTGAGCACAACTCTCAACAGGGCCTTGTGCTTCACACACCAGAGCCCAGAGTCAGCCATCTTGCCAATAATTTTCCACTCCCTGTGAGATGAGCATGGTTCAAGGTGGGCTTGTTGGGCCATGTGGGAGGAGGACTGTTGGCTGTGACTACGACTCCCATCATGCTTTTAGCTACACCCACCTTCCCAGCCATCCCAACCTTCCTTCCTGTGACTCATCTTCCCTGTGAGTGATTGTGTGCAAACAAGATGGCTGCTGCATTTGACTGGTGTTTGGATCCCATTGCCTTGCTGTGAGTTAGTGCTAAGTTTGTACATTTTTGTAAATGGTGAGCTTTCCAGTTGCATTGCAGGTATGTTGTTAGTGAAAAATCTATTTTTGATCACATATCCCATCATGGACTTGTGCTCCCCACACCAGAGCCCAGTGTCTGGGAAGTAGATTTTCCTTAACTCTCAGGGAGAGCAGAGTCCCAGGTGTGGTGTTTGGTGTTGGTGGGAGGGGTGTGTGTGTGACAGGGTCTGCTGGTAGATGTAGTCAGAGCTAGCACTCCTCCTCCCACCCGGACCAAATAGGCCACCATGAACCATGCTTCCATGACAGTGAGTCAAACTTTACGTTCAAGATGTCTGACAGTGGAGCCTGGTGTTTGTTTGAGCACAACTCCCAACAGGACCTTGTGCTTCACACACCAGAGCCCAGAGTCAGCCATCTTGCTAGTACTTTTCCACTCCCTGTGAGATGAGCATGGTTCAAGGTGGGCTTGTTGGGCCATGTGGGAGGAGGACTGTTGGCTGTGACTACGACTCCCATCATGCTTTTAGTTATACCCACCTTCCCAGCAATCCCAACCTTCCTTCCTGTGACTCATCTTCCCTGTGAGTGAGTGAAACAGTGCTGGCAAGATGGCTGACAGTGGTGGTTGCTGTTTTGAGCAGAAGGCCTTGCTGTGTTTTTTAGTAGGTTGGTACATATCATGAAATAGTTACATATTACTCTGAGATTTCAGGTATTTTGTTTGTCAAACTGGCATACACATCACAGGCTCATTTGCTTAATGTTGTTATGGCTTTGCTGACAGTGATTTGTATCGCTGTGTCCTTGACAGTGATGTCTGCGGCTGTGTATTTGCTATCAATATTGGATATTTGAGTATGTACTCACCAGGCTCTGGCACTCCTGATATTCCATGGACGCCCTCCAGTGGAAGGATGGCCCGTACCTTCTCCTCCCAGGAAGTGAAGTGCACAGGTGTTGCAGGAGGGCCACCAGCAGTCCGCTGACTCAGTTAATGCTCTTTCTTAATGAGCTTCTTGACCCTCCTTCGCGCATCATAGTACCTGTTCCTGATATCTTCCGTTGTGCGCAGGCAAGGTGCTTGAGCATTCACCTTGTTGACAATCCTCTCCCACATCTTGGTTCTCTGGTACAGGGGGGTCTGTTGGACCAAGGTGCCAAATAACTGTGGCACTACTCTGAGAAAATAATCTACCATGACTTCCAACACACTGTCTGTGAACTTTGGATTCTTCTTTGGGGGCATGGTGATGGGTGGTGGTGGAGATGGATGTGTGGGTGAGTGTGAGGGTGAGTGAGTATGAGTAAAGGTGTGTGTTTGTGAGTGTGGTATTTGACATGTGCTAGTAGTGTTCAGGTTCTGTGGTGGGTTGGTTGTGAGTGTATGTATCAGTGCAGTGTAGTAATGGTATCTGCTGGTAGGTCTGTTGAATTTGCAAAGGATCATTGTAAGGATTTTGGCCCTTTATATAGGTGGAGTTGTAGGTGTGTCTTCATTTTTTTTTTTTGCCTTTGACAATGCTTATTTAGACTTTTCTGTCTGTTTCTAGTGTATTTTGTTGAGCATGACGGAGACGTTCCGTTGACTGCAACGTATGCTTTTACATGTATTGGCGGGGTGGTCCGAGTCTGTCCCATTCACGCTAAGCTATGTTGCAGCGTTCGCGTACGAATCGGTCGCGTCTGGCTCTTTTCCGGACATTTCTCTCGGACGGATTGATTTCCGTACGTGTTGGTCGTCGGTATTATGCTCCTTGCGAGTCGTTTGTATTTGACACGTGTTGCATCATACTACGTCGGTCGAACAGTGTGTGTACGTGTCGGTCGGAAGCTATTCCCGATCCGTGTCGGACGGAAGGCTTTCCGAGCAAGATCGGAATCGGGCCCTAAGTGTAGATTATGCAACGAATAGCACCTTTGCATATCAAATTAAAAAACTCATAGCACTAGCATACGTCCCAATTACTGACATTGCCGAACACTATAATTTATTAATTGAAAGTGCCTACTACCAACAAAATGAGCAAAAACTAACTCCCCTACTTGACTATTTTGAGGATACCTGGGTGGGAAGGCTACACAGATCTGGACACAGAAGACAGCCTAAATACCATATTCCATGGTGGAATGTATATAACAGTACCCTAAACAAAGAAGCTAAAACTAATAATGCTGTGGAAGGATGGCACAACTCCTTCCAAGCCACAACAGGCAGAACCTAACCTACTCTACATAAACTATTACAATCTATCCAAAAAGAACAAAGCTACCAACAACTAAGAATGGAAAAGTCTATAACACAACTAGGCCCAAAACTAACCAAGCAAACTAAACAAATGTTTGAGTACTTACAATACAAAGTAAGACTCTACCCAACAACTAAAGGACTAGAATATCTTGAAACAATAGCTAAAAGCCTACTTTAAATAAATATTCCATCAGAATCCCCAAAACTCGTAATATAAAACCAAGCAGTTAAATAAATAATTTTTTTTTAACCCCAAAAAATATAATTATTTTGTCAATTAATTTAATTAGCATATAAAAAATAAATTGACATAATAATTATATTTGATATAACATAAATAACAATAACAATTACAGTATTAACATTTCCCTCCCAGTATAAATAATTTAAAATTACTTACTGTTTTCATAGCTGAAGAAATGCAATCCAAACTGCCATGAATAAATCCACATGTATGATAATCCCACAAGGGAGCCGATTCCGATCTCGCTCGGACAGCCCTCCGAGAGCTGTCCATAGCGTTACCTTCCGCCTGACGCGTCCCTGGAGCCGGTCCGTCCGTCCGATGAAGTACGATGCGCAAATGTGTCAAAATCCCGATCGACACGTACGCTCCGATTCCAGCCACATATCCCGTACGAGCCGGATCCGAAAATGCAGAATAGAGTCGCACGGAAGCCATTTCACAGCAGTTTCCGGCCGGCCAAGTACAATGCGTACTTCCTACTCGCCGAACGTGTCGCCACCTCCAGCACGTCTCAACATCCGGAAGAGCAGTATGTAAGGTCCGATTCTCGCCACAACACGATCTACGGCTATGAGACGGACCATCTATCAACGCCTACGAGACGAACCAAACATGAATCCGATCGCGCAGATTATCCCTGTACTGTACATCTATGACGGGATCAACAACAGGAACCGACGCGTACGTCACAGACGGTAAGTCAGACACCCACCACACAAACAAACGTCACTAACCAGCGAAATGCAACACACACACAGGGTGAGGATATCCCTTTCCACCAGCATTGCCCAACCCATAGGTGTTGGATGGCCATCACTACCAGCATTCCCTACTCATAGTAGTGGATGCCTATCACCAACAGTACACCCTACCCATAGGGGGGGGATCGCTATCACTCCCACCATTATCCAGCCCATAGGGGGCTGGATGCCCATCACAACCAGCAGTCCCCACTCATAGGGGGCTGGATGCCCATCACAACTAGCAGTCCCCACTCATGGAGGGGGATGCCTATCACTACCAGTACTCCCCACTCATAGGGGGTGGATGCCCATCATAAACAGCAGTCCGAACTCATAGGGGGGTGGATGCCCATCACTACCAGTACTCCCCACTCATAGGGGGGTGGATGCCTAACACCAACAGTACACCCTACTCATAAGGGGGGGATGGCTATCACTCCCACCATTATCCAGCCCATAGGGGGCTGGATGCCCATCACAACCAGCAGTCCCCACTCATAGGGGGCTGGATGCCCATCACAACCAGCAGTCCCCACTCATAGGGGGGTGGATGCCCATCACTACCAGTACTCCCCACTCATAGGGGGGTGGATGCCTCACACCAACAGTACACCCTACTCATAAGGGGGGGTGGCTATCACTCCCACCATTATCCAGCCCATAGGGGGCTGGATGCCCATCACAACCAGCAGTCCCCACTCATGGGGGGAATGCCTATCACTACCAGTACCCACACACATAGGGGGGTGGATGCCCATAACTACCAGTACTCCCCACTCATAGGGGGGTGGATGCCCATCCCCACCAGCAGTCCCTACTCATGGAGGGGGATGCCTATCACTACCAGTACTCCCCACTCATAGGGGGGTGGATGCCTAACACCAACAGTACACCCTACTCATAAGGGGGGGATGGCTATCACTTCCACCATTATTCAGCCCATAGGGGGCTGGATGCCCATCACAACCAGCAGTCCCCACTCATGGGGGGATGCCTATCACTACCAGTACTCACACATAGGGGGTGGATGCCTATCACTACCAGTACTCCCCACTCATAGGGGGGTGGATGCCTAACACCAACAGTACACCCTACTCATAAGGTGGGGATGGCTATCACTCCCACCATTAATCAGTCCATAGGGGGCTGGATGCCCATCACCACAAGCAGTCCCACACATAGGGGTTGCAGACAAAACCCCCACCCTACCATCATGGCAAGAATGTGTATTGTGTGTCAACTTGATGCAACAGTGACACTGAAAGGGAACACATAATGTCACTCCCATCACAGTTGCGACCAAAAGGTGAATGTGAGGGTTAAACCCCAAGCAGTAACCGTAACAGTGACGTAATGGGGCTTAACCCCCCCCTAACTGCAGTGACCAAAAGGTGAGTGTGGGGTGCAAGACTCCAGCATTTCAGGAACATTGTGGTAATGGGGTTTAAAGCCCCCCTCACTACAGTGGCCAAAAGGTGAGTGTGGGGTCCAGAAATCCAGCTATTTTAGGAACATTGTGGTAATGGGGTTTAAACCCCCCTCACTACAGTGACCAAAAGGTGAGTGTGGGGTTCAGAAATCCAGCTATTTTAGGAACATTGTGGTAATGGGGTGTAAACCCCCCTCACTACAGTGACCAAAAGGTGAGTGTGGTCACAAAAATAGCAGCATCTGCAAACTAGCATGTATGAATCCTGGTCCGAACACCACAAGCAATGTAGTGGCAAAGTAGTGGTTGTGTGCCATCCAAACATATATATGTCGATGGAAAGATAGTTGCGTATGAAAAAAATACCCTCTGCCATGTGCAGACAAGCATCGCCCATGGGGGCTGACAATGCTCCCAGTGTCCAATTAGACAATGTAAGAAGTGAGCCTCACAATGCATACACACATATCTGCATGAACAGACACACAAACTAAGGAATCCTGTGGAGACTGTAGATGTTAGGTGACCAAGTCCCATACCATGGCAGCAATGGGACATACCAACCATAATGAATGTGCAGACTGATGAGGTAGGAGACCCAGGGACAGTAGGGAAAAACCACCAAACAACATCCAGCCAATGGCCCACAAAAGACATACCAATGCATTGGCGCAGATGCACAAACACAAACAGGCAGCCACACACTGCATATCAAAACAACATGTGTGTGTGTGTGTCAGTGTCCCCAGGCTGGTACACAACACATGAGGGGGTGCTGAACTCTAAAGACACATATGTGTACACAGTGCCATACTAAGGTAACACATCAATTGGGTACCCCTCTGTGGGCAACCAGGCAGTGTTAGATGAGTGGTATCACAACAGACTCATGTGACACAAGCTGGGCGGAACAGCAACCAACACAGCAAGGGACAGACCCACTCCATCAGCACCCTCAAGGACCCTACATTGTGGTGACAGTAGCCTGTATGACAATGACTCTGTGCTGACAAATCTGGATGTTGCCCATACTGTGGAGCACAGTCACCTATGCACACTGGGTCATGTGTCTTGACAGACCAACTTCCATCACACGTACACAAACACAAATCACGCGGCATGGCCTGTAATACAAGGCCAAAATGTAGGTAGGTGCCTAGCCATGACACAACTCACATTTTGCCACTCTTAACACCACACACCCTGATCTGCACCAATGTGCATCAGCTAAGCCCACATGGACTGGTGACATTGCACATGCACCTATGACAATCAAAGGGGTGGTGGGGGGATCTAAGGTGCACAAACTCATCACACATGGCCAGTCAACAACCCTGGTGAATGTCTGCCACACTGCACAGTATGCGGTACATGTGCATGATGTGAAATGTATCCGAATCATTGGGATCACTGCCACAGTCCCAGACCAATGACGAACCCAAGGAGACCCACAAAGAACCCATGTTGACACCTTCCAACATTGCAGCTTCGAATCTGAGGAGTGGGAGCAGTCACACACACATACAAGTGACCCAGTTACAGACAGATACCACATAGTGAAAACTACCTGATTGCGGAAACACAAAAGTGCCTTGGGGAATCCTGTATGTGTCCCACGTGCGTCTGCCCACATCCCAGGCCCTCAAAACAAACACAGCTAGGGATGACACCCTAATGACCAGTAGTTTGCCATGCACCTACATCCCTAAAAACCCAGGTCAGAGATGTTGGATGAACACAGGACAACTTAGCAAGCATCACAAACAGGAAAATCTGTAGGGAATACAGGCTGTGTATAAGAAGGGAAGGGAACACACAGAGACATGCTCACAGAACATACACCATGGGCTCAGGCAATTCCACTGAATGACACACTGCCATGAGGTGACTCCACTCCTGCAGAAGGTCAGGTGTGCCAAACGTTGTCTGTGCAGGGCCCTGTCATGTCAGCATAAAACGTGGTCAGTGAGCCAATAATCACAGCACACTGAAAGCTCCGGTCACATCAGCCTGTGTACAGGAGTGTCTTCTAAGTCCTCTGCACATACTCAATACACATGTATAGCAAGTTGCACTGATGACACAGATGACTTGTTCCCCATTGATGCGCAAACCTGCATGTCCAGTGGAGATGTGCCCACAGTCAGTAAAATTCTGAATGTGAACAAATGTAAGCCCAACATATGTGCAACAGTGCAAGCCACAGATGTGAATTTGCGAATAAAAGGTGACACTCCCTGTGCCAAAATATTGGGACCAGGACACCCTCAAATTGCAGCAAAGGATGACATGGATACATACCGCAATAGGACATATATACCATGGACCACATGGAGTCCATCACATCACCAAATCAATCATTGGCAACAAAAAAGTATCACAACAGCAACTTCATTCATTACACCCATGAGCAACATCATGTACATTCAATGCAAAATGACAAAATCAACAGGAAACAGCTTTATTCAGCTTGCAAAAAAAGAATTTTGTGAACTCTTGAACCATCAAAAGGCCAATGGCCAGTCCATTCCAATAGTCCATTGTGTGTGACATATGACTGGCTGTCACACATTGCTTGCCTGCACTGCTACGGACAGGGGACATCTCCCCTTGGAGGGGCATACATCGGGGCAGGCCAGGGACCGCAGGGACACGATCAGGGGATAGCAGTATGGGGCAGGGGAGGGGTGGTGGGTGCAGGAGTGTCAGTGGCAACTGCAGTGGAGGTGTCTGACACAGTAGACGCTGTCACCACTGCAGTGCCCAAGTCAGACGGAGTAGACGGGGTCTCCACTGTAGTGCCAATGTCCAAAGGAGTGGTTTGGGGCCCAGATGAAGTGTGCAGGACAGATGGGGTGGACACGGTCTCCACAGCAGTCACAGGAACAGGCAGAGGTTGTGAGGTGGGGGTGGAAGTGCATGTGGCAGGGGGGGAGGGCCTAATCATTCTGGGGATGGTGTACCTGTGCGTGGGTGAACCTGGGGCAGGGTGTGGCGGGGGAACCATTGGAGTGGTGGCCTGGAGGCTGGAGGACGGAGACTGTGTGGTGGAAGTGCGGGATTGTGGTGGGGTCTTGCTCTTCCTGGTCTGGGGGGATTTGCGGGTGGGGGCCTCAGTGTTCCTGCTCCTGGGGGAGGGTGTCCGTGTGGCGGGGGAACTCCCCTCTGTGTGTGGTGACTTCCTCTTCCCCTTGTGAGTTGGATCTGATGGATCTGTGGGGAAGAGCCCAAGGTCACAGAGGAAGAGCTTCTGGGTAGGTGGGGTTGCAGGTGAGGCAAGGGAAGGGGTTTTGGAGGGAGAGGTATCTGAGGACTGCGGAGTGGTTGTGGATGCCTGTCTGGGTGTCTGTGCCCCATCCCCTGTGTGTGTGTTATCAGTCCCCGGAGTGTGTGTGCCTGTGCGTCTGGACTTTGGCATGCATTGCTGTGTGCTGCTTGGGTCTGTTGATGCGCGTGCCTGGGCCTGTGTGAGTGTGCGTTGGGCAGGTAGGGTAGTGGGGATTGTGGATGGGGCAGAGGTAGGAGGGGTGAGGGACTGTCGGAGGAGGGACACTGCTTCCGTCAGTGAGGAGGCCATGGACTGATTGCTCCACTGTCGGGCAGACATGTTTGCTGAGATGCCCTCCATGAAGGACACCAATTGAGTCAACAGACCGGTGTGAGCATGGAGGACACTCAGCATCGATGTCTGCCCCACATGGAGCTGCTTAAGCAAGTCCACAGACTCCACACTCAGGGCAGCAGGGGAGACAGAGGCAGGGGGTGCGGTGCCTGGACTGAAGGTGACATGCTCCCTGACACAGGAGCCTCCACCGACATCAGGGATGGGAGCATCTGGGAGGGGGAAACATCCTGAACAACGACTCCGGAACAACGAGTTCCGGAGTCACGAAAGCGGAACTCCGCCCTGCCCGAACAACGACTCAGCCTTAACCACGCATGTGCGTGGTTAAGGCTGATTCGGTCTAGTGTTCGGGCAGGGCGGAGATTCCGAGGAGCGTCGCAGAGGAACAGGTAAGAGGGGTTAATTTTCAGGGGGTGGTGGGGGTTTAGGATTAGATATTAGGGGTTTGGGGTTTAGTTTTAAGGTGGGGAATTAGTTTAAAAGGTGTTGAGTTCGTTATTAGGAGGTGGGGGTAATCGTGATTATTTTTAGGGAGGGGGGGGAATTAGTTTTATGGGGGTTGAGTTTATTTTTAAGGGGTGTGGGTGATCGTGTTTATTATTAGGGAAGGGGGAATTAGTTATTAGGGTTTGTGGGTGATCGTGTCTATTTTTAGAGTGGGGGAATTAGTAGGAGGGCGGGGGGATTGGTGTTAGTATGCAGGGGTTGGGGGGTTTGGGGTTAGTTTTAGGGGTTTGGGGTTAGTTTTTAGGGGGTGTGCGTGATCGTATTTGTTTTTAGGATGTGTTGGTGTTCGAGTATATTTTTAGGGTGGGAGGGAATTAGTTTAGTGTGTGTGGGTGATCGTGTTTATTTTTAGGCTGGGGAGAATTCGTTTTTAAGGGGTGGGGGATCGGGGTACTAGTTGGAAAGCATTTTTTTTAACACGAAAAATCGTGGTAAAGGAATGCGTGGTAAAAAAAATCGTGGTTTAGACAAGGTCGTGGTTGCGACCTGGTTGTTAGGGAAGTCGTGGTTGGGGAACTCATTGTTCCAACATACAACCTCTGGGAGGGTGGAGATGGTGGTGGTGGCGGGGACAGACATGCTAGCTGTTGGCTGTGATCTGCTGACACCCGCCTCCACAAGGGAGTCCTCACTGGAGCTGGAGTGTTCCTCAGCTGAGGTGGTTGTAGCTGAGTGTCCCTCAGTGTGGCTCCCCTCACCGTCCGTGCCACTGGGTCCCTCTGCCTCCTCCACAGCAGACCCAGTCTGGCTCTGCGGCTCCTCTTGGTCCGTGGAGCTGTCTCCTCCAGTAGCCGTAGATAATGCTGCAAACAATGATGAAAAACAGATTCACATTAGTCACCTGTATTGACCTGACACATGACTGTATTTTCTGCACATCACAGATCAAGCCCTGGCATCATATGAGAACCATTGCTAACATGACTGACACATATGTGAAGCAGGCACTTGTCAGTCTGCCAGTCAACCATGCCCCTCGTACCCATCCTGGCAATGGACCCATCTGTCTGGTGCATGTAAGATGTCACTAATAATATGTGCAATTAAACATGCCCCACATTGCCAGTTGTCTGATCTGCAAGGATTGTGATTGTAATGTGTCACTACACACATAACCCATCTCCTGCCAGTGACTCAGTACATGTGTCAGGAAATGGGATGGCCAAAGTCATTGTTGACATGATGGATATGCTTCCATCCCCAGAAACCATGATGGCCCCATGTCCTGATAGGCAATGCTACAGTGCAGTGCATGCAGGACAACTGATAATACTGCAGTATCCAGATTTGCATGTGGCACACCATGCCACAGGTCTGCCTGGACACTCAGTCAGTACTGGCTCCTGTCACTGGGGCAGTGCATCCAAAAACAACAGTGTGCATTGTGTCACACCCATGTTTATGCTGGGAATGCAAGCTCTGTAGCTGTCAAGTACACATGTTCCCCCCCTGCTACCCACATCATCAAGGATCAGATGGTCCCAGGGTATCCAAATGAGACATTTGAGTTTGTGCTAACACAAATCAGTAAACATGAACACATCACAGGCTGACGGGAACAAGCACATTAATGTGGAATCCACCATTAGGCACACTCAGGTGATCACACACCTATGTTCTGCCCCATGTGCAGATCCAACAGCCATATATCAGATGGCTGTCCATCCTAAACATTTAAACACTCCTGAAGTCCAAGAAGCTATGCCAATACACAATGACACAGAGGCAGACACCTGATTGCACATTTCACAATGCTCTAAATGTCGGCTGACACCCAGGATTAAGAGGACAGATTGTCTCATATGGCCGGAGTTGGCATACCTGTCCTGGTCCATGTGCAACATGTGATTGCCAGGAACAGTAGGCATGTGGCAATGCATGTGTTACACTCATGATGTTCATTCCTCAGGGGCCCCAACATTGGTCTTACCTGATGCATGGGTGTGTGGTAAATACCTCAGACACCTATGGTGACCCGGATCAGCAATTAGAACACATATGTGTGGCCCACACAGAGTACATTTCAGATATCCGGCAATGTGCAGACACATGTCAAGCAGTTGCCCCACCCATGAAGCCCAAAACGATGCACCTGTGGCAGATGCTGTTCCCAACATTAACCTTGGGCAACAGCAAGGACACACAACCCAAGTGACACAAGTCACAGTCCGAAAAGGCCACACCTGGTTATCAGATGAGAATGGGGCATCACCATATGTAGCCACATGAGTCTTGTCTCAGCAGACAGACGAACTGTGGGAGTGTCACCAGGCTGAAGGAGTGCAAATGGCATGTCAGACATAGTTCACCAAAAAGTCATGAACTTACCCCCTCCTTGCTGCTGTCTGTCCTTCAACTGCCCATCCAGGTCAGGGAAGACCGCCGTCAGAATCCTGAGCATGTGTGGGGTCAGTGTCCGTCGTCCGCCCCGTCTGCGTGGAGGCGACTGCTTCAGCTGGACCCTGGCTATCCTCCTGGTCCAGCCACGAAGGTCCTGCCACCTCTTCTGGCAGTGGCGGATGCGGCGTTTGAAAAACCCCACAGATCTAACTGCCCAGACGATGGTCTGCCAAATCTCCTGTTTCTGATGGGCATCAACCTGTGAGGATAACAAAGTAAGACACCATTACTACACATGCAACATGTTTGTCCATCACACAGTTTGACATACATGTCGTCGTCACAAGGGCATATGATGTATGCAGGTAGTGCAACTATGGTCATGGCCAGTTGTCCCGTGTGCAAGCATGCATTAACAACATGAAAACAGTGCCTGGAAATCAAGAACATGGAAATATACACCTTTTCATCACTGTACCTGTACAGAACATGTATCTACACACTTGGAGACTTACAATTACTCAGTGAGCATGCTTGCCCTAGGTGAACACAATGCTAGTAGTGCTAGTCAGACAACATGCACAATTATGAAGGCAGTGGACTGTGCACTCACCTGCTCCCCTGGTTTCCCATACAGCTTGCTGTACTGTGGCAGGAGGCTGTCCAGCAGGGCCTGATTCTCCTCCTCAGTGAATGCTGGGGCCCTCTCCACAGTACGTGCCATTGCAGGACCCAGAGGATGCAGAGATAGCAGCAGTGGTAGCAGAGATGTAATGCTGTAGCAGGTGGCGCAGGCAAGTGAAGTCTCTGGGGTACAGACAGTCTTATATCTGTGCTGCAGAGGCAGAATCTGTCCCATGCGTCCAAAGTGATAGGTCCGCCACGTTTGCATTTTCTGAAATTGGCCAATCCATTGCAATGCACGCTCCGTACACGCCTTCCGCATCGTTCACATATTCCCCACCATGACCCCATTTACTTTGATACATTGTTGTAGGGAGCCAACTGAATTTTCTGAACACCAATGTAACAAGTTTCCTATCCGCGTCCGTCTCCATGACATCCAATAGCCAATGCGTGCGCACGGCTTGGTCTGTAGGTGTACGACGCGTCTTCTGAAAACTCACACGCACCCGTCACCATTACAGCCAAAAGCCAATGCATACGTACGGCTTGGTCCGTGAGTGTGCGACACATCTCTTGTTAGCTCACACACGTCTGTCACCATTACGGGCAGAAGCCAATGCGTGCACACGGCTTGGTCCGTGAGTGTGCGACGCGTCTCTTGTTAACTCACACGCGTCTGTCACCATTACGGGCAGAAGCCAATGTGTGTGCATGGCTTGGTCCGTGAGTGTGCAACGCGTCTCTTGTTAGCTCACACGCATCTGTCACCATTACGGGCAGAAGCCAATGCATGCGCACGGCTTGGTCCGTGAGTGTGCGATGTGTCTCTTGTTAGCTCACACGCGTCTGTCACCATGACGGGCAGAAGCCAATGCATGCGCACGGCTTGGTCCGTGAGTGTGTGACGTGTCTCTTGTTAGCTCACACGCGTCTGTCACCATTACGGGCAGAAGCCCATGAGTGCGTACGGCTTGGTCCGTGAGTGTGCGACGCGTCTCTTGTTAACTCACACACGTCTGTCACCATTACTGGCAGAAGCCAATGCGTGCCACCCACAATATCTTGGCAGGGACTCTGGTGCCCTACAACAAACATACAGCCTGTCACACAGTATATGAAATGACATTTCAGGCCTCATGACTTGTGTGGGTACATGGCTCCACATTTCATGTTGGACGGGGTACTTAGTGGCACACACTCCCAGGGTGTGCCATGTTTCATGGGGACAAAAACCATTGTGTGTGAGGCACATCACTACTGTGAGTGCCAACTTCCCAGATCGTACCCTGAGCCCGGTACACAGTGCAAGGTGCACATTGTGTCACGACATGTTACATACAGCCTGACTCATAGGTAAATGGACTGTGTGTCACAGGGTGTCCCAGAGCTAGCATTGTGGGGTTGATCCAGAGTATGTGCGTATTGTGCTACACACGTCTCTGATTGTATGTGGTGGATGTCAATTGTTTACAACATCCATGTGATTTGACCATGTGAGTTGCTGTTCTGTCTGTCTGTCACAGACATCCATGTATGCCGTGCTAATAAATCTGGTAGCACATCATGTGTGTTTCATGGGTGTGTTGTTACGTGTACATCAGACGCTACATCATGACAGTGTCCTTGTGGCGCCACATGATCCTTGTGTGTGTGACAGACAAAGCACCTGTGATGTGGGGATCACATCTATCCTTACTAGTCACTGAGGTGTGTGTTTGGTATGTGACATTTGTGCAGGTGCACTGTGACAGACCCCATAGATTGTTCACAGCACAGCATTGCACTTGTTGTGTAACCATGTTGAGCTGAGATGTCAGGTGAGGGGCACATATCCGACATATGTGTCCATGCCCAACAGCACACACATCAAGTAATTGTGTCTTGCTATGATGTAGCATGTGTATTTAGCATGGTCATTGCCACACATGTTGGGGAACTGACAATCTTTCTCTGCTCACCTATGTACTGCAGGAGACCAGCTGTCCATAGACCGTTCCCAGACCTTGCTACCATGGCTAACGTGACTGCATCCGACGGTACCGCTTCACCAGACCACTAATTGAGGAGTTGGCGGAGCAGTTGGCCCCACATTTACAACCTGGCCGGACATATCCATCAGCGCTGACCCCCAAGGTGAAGGTGATGGCAGCCCTACACTTCTTTTCCACCGGTACCTTCCAGCACACTGTGGCTTCTGCTGGTGGGATGTCACAGACCATGTTCAGCCGTGTGCTTCGCGATGTTTTGAAGGCGATGTTGCATTTCCTTAACCGATACATCCAATTCCCAACCCCAGGACAATTCACTGCCATAAAGAGTGACTTTTATGCACTGGGGAGGATGCCACATGTCATAGGCTCCATAGATGGGACACATGTGGCTTTGGTCCCACCACATGCACATGAGCAGACATACCGGAACAGAAAACATTTCCACTTCATCAATGCCCTGGTGGTATGTCTGCCGGACATGACAATTTCACATGTGTGTGCCCGTTTCCCTGGTTCAGCACACGACACTCACATCATGCGGACTAGTCGGATCCCAACAATGATGTCATGGCTGCAGAACCAGCGTACCTGGCTTGTCGGTGTGTAATATCTGTTTCCCTAGTGTGTTTTTGGTAAATCTTTTTTCTAACTATTTCAGACCCATTAAATGTCTTTTTTTTTGGTATGTAGGTGACTCAGGATACCCAAACATGCTGTGGTTGCTGACACCCCTCAGGAACCCTGTGACACCAGCGGAGATACGTTACAATGAGGCACATGGGCGGACCAGGAGAGTGATTGAGCGGACATTTGGGTTGCTGAAAAGCAGATTCCGCTGCCTGGACAGGACTGGAGGGGCCCTCCCATATGCCCCTGAGAAGGTGTGCAAAATAATAATTGTGTGCTGCATGCTACACAACCTGGCAGTGAGGGAAGAGTTGGCTCTCATCCAGGATGATGATGACCAACAGCCGCCAGCCGTGGAGGATCCTGCTCTGGGTCATGTTGCCAGTGATGATGAGGGTGAGGGGGATGTTGGGACACAGCTCATCAACAACTTTTTCACATGATTGTGAGTATACAGTGATGTGTTGTCTACGTTTTGTTATGGCCTGATATGTGTAGGTGGTGCAATGTTACTGCACATGTGTGGCTGTGTGCTACTTGACAGGATGCTTGCAGTAAGGTGTCCTCTAAGTTAGTATGTACACCCAAACAGTGTTGACATGATTACTAGGTTGTGTTCACGTATCTTGAGATTTCTGTTTGGCATGTGTATTGCAGATGTATGCTGTTATTTTGTGATGTTAATGGTGTTGTATGTCTGTCCTTCACAGGGTCCTTTGGCTGTAGTTTGGTCACGTGTGACCCCCGGAACAAGGATTACTGTTACGGAGTGCAAGTAGTCGTTGTCGAATCGATGATGTGCCACACACCCCAGGACTTTCATTGTTTACCACTTGGTTACTTTGTGCTCACTGTCACGTGAGGTTACCTTCTATATGTTGTGGAGTTCACATGTGGTGATTGTGTATTAAACATGTGCTTCACTTTGGACTGTGCATTGTCTGTGTCCACACATCCAACAATCAATTCCATACTGTACCTGTGGGCTGATTGCCACTGACTCAGGATGGGTGTTGTGTATGTGCATTCTGCTGTGTTATCAGTACACAAGAGCGTAGGCGATGAGTTCGATGGCCATGGTAAGTATGTGTTGTGTTGATGTAGTGGTGTGTCTCCCTCATATGTGTCACATCACCATGACTCACATAACTGTGTTTGCATTTCTGTAGTAGTTTTCATGCACAGTATACTTTTAGCAGGTCCTCATCTCCATGACACACACCAAGTTAAAGGCACAACAGAAGCAATTTTTGTGTGATTGTGAATTTATTCACATGCATGTGTTAGAATAGTATACGTAAATGAAAGTGCTGTACAGTGCGATAGGAATCCAAAGTTCACAGAGGAGTTGGTAGTGTTGGTAGATGAAATCTCAAGAGTTAAATCCACAGTCAGTTGTGACATTGGTCCAACTTAGACCCTCCATCACATGTGTGGGAGTTTAGCGATAGTCAACAAGGTGGATGCTTTGCACACAATGGAGGATGTCTGGAACAGGTATTCACTTCCTGGGGGTATGCGTGGACATCTGCCTCTCACTTGTCCTTCTTTGGATGACCCCTCTTCTTCTTTCCAGGGGGACCCTCGGGTGCAGGCTGCTGACGTTCCGGGGACTCTCTACTAGAGTACCCATCCCTCCTTGTGGCAGTTGCAGATGTAGTGCCAACAGATGTAGTGGGCACACAGGGAGGTGTGGTCATGTTGTCAGATATCTTGCGGAGGCATGTTAGTATGTCCCTATGCACGGCCGTGAGTTCATCGAGTTTGTCCATTTTGGACTCAATTATGGACATGTGGGAGTCCGATCTGGTATGATGGGCAGCCTGCTGTTGTTTTATGTCCCTGAGGATCCCCACTACCTGGCCAAAGCCTCCGGTGCTTTCCTGGTACGCATCTATGATGCGTCCCAACTGTGGATCATCCTGCACTCCAGCACCATCTGCAGGCCGTGGCTTCAGCCTGCCCCCTCTCACACCACCCCTGCCCACTCGGGCAGGACCTGCCATGGCAGGCACAGATGACACTGTGCCCCCTTACGTGTTGGCACTGGTGGTGGTGTCCCTCACCTCCAGGGTGCCCTGTGGAGCTGTGCGGTCAGTGTTCTGTTGCCTTGGTCTGTCCGTGTCGGCAGCGGGCATTGGTGTGTCTGCAGATGTGGCAGGAGTGGTGGCATGGGGTGCTGATGTTACAGCTGCTGGGGCTGGACGCGGAGCCACACCAGAGGGGCCAGCTCGTTCGTCGTCATCCGAGGAGGACTGTGAGACATCCACACCAGAGAGCTCAGGCTCGACCAGAGTCTGTGACTGGGATCGTTCTTCGGTCCCTGCAGTGTCCCCGGCATCCCCTGTGGGTGGAAGAGACACACAATGTATGTTGTGGTTCAGCACACATCAACAGATCACACACATTACAGTTGCTACTGTACTACATGATGAGTGTATGTACATTGCATTCTCCTCCATTGTCACAGAGGTCTATATTGCCTGAGCACATTGTCATGGCAACCTGATGCGTTTTGATGGGCAGTTGTAGCTGTGTGCGTGGTCAGCTCATGTTTTGATTCAAGTACTGTACATGGACATTGCTGATCAAGTGCTATCCCGTGCCTGACACAGGTGTGTTTACCTTATCATTATTTGTGCTTTGACAAGGACATACCTGCACTTCCTCTTACGATGTGTTCCAAAATTGGGGCATGTGTGCTGGCCTTTGCGCATGTTTATTTGAGTCACATTGGTGTCTCGGAACAACATGGTCACAGTCCGTTATGTCTGGAATCTCTTGTGAGCTACCATAATGATGTATGTGTTCCTGGGTTACATCTCGTTGCACACATGTGATGGTGTTACCGTAGCAAATGATGTTGCTGCTGAGCTTTGTACGTGATAACGTCATTTGTCTTGTCAATGTGTCCTCCATGGGAAGAGGAGTCAACCAAGGCAGCCCTCTTGATTTGCAATGCTCATGACAGTGAGGGCCAGAGGTTTGTGTGTTTGGGTTATGCTGGTGTGAGTTGTGTGGCTCCTCCTACCCAGTCCAGGTTACTCCTTCTGTTGCAAGTGTCAATGACAGTAAGGGGAGTGTTGTGTCAAGGATGCTGACGACTCTGCATGATGTAGGAGTGGGATGCAGCTCACAACAGCACCTTTTGTACATGACACCATGCAAAGGTGTCAGCCATTTTGCTGTGGCCATTACATTCACTGTCATATGTCCCCTGTCAATGATGTGTATGTAGCTTTGTGTGTGTGTTTTGGTATGTGCTATGTCTGCATCTCCCCAATTGTCATGTAAACCACACACCTTCACAGCCAGGCCAGGGGGCACCCCTGGGACAATGCTTCCCCAGACAGTCCTGTGACTCAGCTTCCCTGTGAGGTGGTGTAACAGTGCTGGCAAGATGGCTGACAGTGGTGTCCTGTTGTTTGTTTGGGCAGCACTCCCAACAGGGCCTAGTGCTCCCCACAGCAGAGGCCAGTGTCAGCCATCTTGTCAGTCTCTCCACTCCCTGTGAGGTGAGCATGGTTCAGGGTGGGCTTGATGGGCCATGTGGGAGGGGGACCGTTGGCTGTGACTGCAACTCCCATCATGCTTTTGGCTACACCCACCTTCCCAGCATACCCAGCCTCCCTTCCTGTGACTCAGCTTCCCTGTGAGGTGGTGTAACAGTGCTGGCAAGATGGCTGACAGTGGTGTCCTGTTATTTGTTGGGCAGCACTCCCACCAGGGCCTAGTGCTCCCCACAGCAGAGGCCAGTGTCAGCCATCTTGTCAGTCTCTCCACTCCCTGTGAGGTGAGCATGGTTCAGGGTGGGCTTGATGGGCCATGTGGGAGGGGGACAGTTGGCTGTGACTGCAACTCCCATCATGCTTTTGGCTACACCCACCTTCCCAGCATACCCAGCCTCCCTTCCTGTGACTCAGCTTCCCTGTGAGGTGGTGTAACAGTGCTGGCAAGATGGCTGACAGTGGTGTCCTGTTGTTTGTTTGGGCAGAACTCCCACCAGGGCCTAGTGCTCCCCACAGCAGAGGCCAGTGTCAGCCATCTTGTCAGTCTCTCCACTCCCTGTGAGGTGAGCATGGTTCAGGGTGGGCTTGATGGGCCATGTGGGAGGGGGACCGTTGGTTGTGAGTGCAACTCCCATCATGCTTTTGGCTACACCCACCTTCCCAGCATACCCAGCCTCCCTTCCTGTGACTCAGCTTCCCTGTGAGGTGGTGTAACAGTGCTGGCAAGATGGCTGACAGTGGTGTCCTGTTATTTGTTTGGGCAGCACTCCCACCAGGGCCTAGTGCTCCCCACAGCAGAGGCCAGTGTCAGCCATCTTGTCAGTCTCTCCACTCCCTGTGAGGTGAGCATGGTTCAGGGTGGGCTTGATGGGCCATGTGGGAGGGGGACCGTTGGCTGTGAGTGCAACTCCCATCATGCTTTTGGCTACACCCACCTTCCCAGCATACCCAGCCTCCCTTCCTGTGACTCAGCTTCCCTGTGAGGTGGTGTAACAGTGCTGGCAAGATGGCTGACAGTGGTGTCCTGTTGTTTGTTTGGGCAGCACTCCCACCAGGGCCTAGTGCTCCCCACAGCAGAGGCCAGTGTCAGCCATCTTGTCAGTCTCTCCACTCCCTGTGAGGTGAGCATGGTTCAGGGTGGGCTTGATGGGCCATGTGGGAGGGGGACCGTTGGCTGTGAGTGCAACTCCCATCATACTTTTGGCTACACCCACCTTCCCAGCATACCCAGCCTCCCTTCCTGTGACTCAGCTTCCCTGTGAGGTGGTGTAACAGTGCTGGCAAGATGGCTGACAGTGGTGTCCTGTTGTTTGTTTGGGCAGCACTCCCACCAGGGCCTAGTGCTCCCCACAGCAGAGGCCAGTGTCAGCCATCTTGTCAGTCTCTTCACTCCCTGTGAGGTGAGCATGGTTCAGGGTGGGCTTGATGGGCCATGTGGGAGGGGGACCGTTGGCTGTGACTGTAACTCCCATCATGCTTTTGGCTACACCCACCTTCTCAGCATACCCAGCCTCCCTTCCTGTGACTCAGCTTCCCTGTGAGGTGGTGTAACAGTGCTGGCAAGATGGCTGACAGTGATGTCCTGTTGTTTGTTTGGGCAGCACTCCCACCAGGGCCTAGTGCTCCCCACAGCAGAGGCCAGTGTCAGCCAGCTTGTCAGTCTCTCCACTCCCTGTGAGGTGAGCATGGTTCAGGGTGGGCTTGATGGGCCATGTGGGAGGGGGACCGTTGGCTGTGACTGCAACTCCCATCATGCTTTTGGCTACACCCACCTTCCCAGCATACCCAGCCTCCTTTCCTGTGACTCAGCTTCCCTGTGAGGTGGTGTAACAGTGCTGGCAAGATGGCTGACAGTGTTTGTTGGTGTTTTGGCCCAATACCTTGCTGTATTTGTTAGTAAGATTGTCCATGTTATGACATGGTTCCATTTTACTATGAGATTGCAGGTATTGTGTTTCTTTGAGTGGCATACACATTGCAGGATGATTAGCTTTCGGTTGCTATGGCTTTGCAAACAGGTATCGGTTTCACTGTCCCCTTGACAATGAAGTCTGTGTGGGTATTGCCTCGCAATATTGGCTAGTTGGTTGTGTACTCACCAGGCTCTGGTATTCCTGTTAATCCATGGATGCCCTCCCATTGGCTGATAGCTATTCCTCATAGGAGGTGACGCACCGCGGAGGTCAGGAAGCGTCCACCGCTATCCTGCATCATTCAATTGGGGCCAATGCCGGGCCCACAGTGGCAGAGCACGCCTACCGCGAGTTTCAAAAATGTAAGCCGCTGGCGGTTCCCATTGGCTGATGGCTATTCTTCATAGGCGGTGACGCACCGTGGAGGTCAGGAAGCGTCTACCGCTATCCTGCATCATTCAATTGGGGCCAATCCCGGGCCCACAGTGGCGGAGCACGCCCACTGCGAGTTTCAAAAATGTAAGCTGCTGGCGGTTCCCATTGGCTGTTGGCTATTCCTCATAGGCGGTGACGCACCGCGGAGGTCAGGAAGCATCCACCGCTAAACTGCATTATTCAATTGGGGCCAATGCCGGGCCCCGCAGTGGCGGAGCATGCCTACTGCAAGTTTAAAAAATGTAAGCCGCTGGCAGGTTCCCATTGGCTGATGGCTATTCCTCATAGGCGGTGATGCACCGCGGAGGTCAGGAAGCGTCCACCGCTATCCTGCATCATTCAATTGGGGCCAATGCTGGACTCCGCAGTGGCAGAGCACACCTACCGCGAGTTTCAAAAATGTAAGCCGCTGGCGGTTCCCATTGGCTGATGGCTATTCCTCACAGGCGGTGACGCACCGCGGAGGTCAGGAAGCGTCCACCGATATCCTGCATCATTCAATTGGGGCCAATGCCGGTCTCCGCAGTGACGGAGCACGCCTACCACGAGTTTCAAAAATGTAAGCCGCTGGCGGTTCCCATTGGCTGATAGCTATTCCTCATAGGCGGTGATGCACCGCGGAGGTCAGGAAGCGTCCACCGCTATCCTGCATCATTCAATTGGGGCCAATGCCGGACTCCGCAGTGGCAGAGCATGCCTACCGCGAGTTTAAAAAATGTAAGCCGCTGGCGGTTCCCATTGGCTGATGGCTATTCCTCACAGGCGGTGACGCACCGCAGAGGTCAGGAAGCGTCCACCGCTATCGTGCATCATTCAATTGGGGCCAATGCCGGTCCCCGCAGTGGCGGAGCATGCCTACCGTGAGTTTAAAAAATGTAAGCCGTTGGCGGTTCCCATTGGCTGATGGCTATTTATCATAGGCGGTGACGCACCACGGAAGTTAGGAAGCGTTCACCGCTATCCTGCATCATTCAATTGGGGCCAATGCCGGGCCCCGCAGTGGCGAAGCACGCCTACCGCGAGTTTCAAAAATGTAAGCCGCTGGCGGTTCCCATTGGCTGATGGCTATTCCTCATAGGCGGTGACGCACCGCGGAGGTCAGGAAGCGTCCACCGATATCCTGCATCATTCAATTGGGGCCAATGCCGGTCTCTGCAGTGGCGGAGCATGCCTACCACGAGTTTCAAAAATGTAAGCCGCTGGCGGTTCCCATTGGCTGATAGCTATTCCTCATAGGCGGTGATGCACCGCGGAGGTCAGGAAGCGTCCACCGCTATCCTGCATCATTCAATTGGGGCCAATGCCGGGCCCCGCAGTGGCGGAGCACGCCTACCGCGAGTTTAAAAAATGTAAGCCGCTGGCGGCTCCCATTGGCTGATGGCTATTCCTCATAGGCGGTGACGCACCGCGGAGGTTAGGAAGCGTCCACCGCTATCCTGCATAATTCAATTGGGGCCAATCCCGGGCCTGCAGTGGCGGAGCATGCCTACCGCGAGTTTCAAAAATGTAAGCCGCTGGCGGTTCCCATTGACTGTTGGCTATTCCTCATAGGTGGTGACGCACCGCGGAGGTCCGGAAGCGTCCACCGCTATCCTGCATCATTCAATTGGGGCCAATGCCGGGCCCCGCAGTGGCGGAGCATGCCTACTGCGAGTTTAAAAAATGTTAGCCGCTGGCAGGTTCCCATTGGCTAATGGCTATTCCTCATAGGCGGTGATGCACCGCGGAGGTCAGGAAGCGTCCACCGCCATCCTGCATCATTCAATTGGGGCCAATGCCGGACTCCGCAGTGGCGGAGCATGCCTACCACGAGTTTAAAAAATGTAAGCCGCTGGCGGTTCCCATTGGCTGATGGCTATTCCTCATTGGCGGTGACGCATCGCGCAGGTCAGGAAGCGTCCACCGCTATCCTGCATCATTCAATTGGGGCCAATGCCGGTCCCCGCAGTGGCGGAGCACGCCTACAGCGACTTTCAAAAATGTAAGCCGCTGGCGGTTCCCATGGCTGATGGCTATTCCCCATAGGCAGTGACGCACCGCGAGGTCAGGAAGCGTCCACCGCTATCCTGCATCATTCAATTGGGGCACATGCCGGGCCCTGCATTGGCGGAGCACGGATACAGCGAGTTTAAAAAATGTAAGCCGCTGGCGGTTCACATTGGCTGATGGATATTCCTCATAGGCGGTGACGCACCGCGGAGGTCAGGAAGCGTCCACCGCTATCCTGCATCAATCAATCGTGGCCAATGCCGGGCCCCGCAGTGGCGGAGCACCCCCACCGCGAGAGTCAGTAAAAACCCAAAAAGAGAAATCATGAAGTGGCGGCATAGTAGACAGATACTCATAGAAAAGTCACAAATATCCTTGCATAAACTGAAGTGGATGAGCAACAAGTTGCTACCAGAGGACATGTCCTTGTAAATACAATATCTCCACATATGAAAATGTTACTTACGCCATGTCACATTACTAACGAACAATGTATGTACCTATACATCATGTTTGACTGCTGACAAACTGTTATGAATGCCAAATAATATCAATGTCAAAAGTCATGTCATCTCAAATGAAATGTGCAAAACATGAACATCAAAGTTGTGCTGTGTACTGAATATGCTGACAATATAACCTCGGTTCAACAGGTGATTCACTATCAACACCAGGCGAAACTGTGACCAACGAGCTGAGCCAGTCTCCCCCCCAGGAAGGTGACCTCTCGGATGCTGATACTCTCCGTTTCTCAGACGAGGAGGACCAACCTGGCCCCTCAGGCGTGGCCGTGCAATATCAGTCTCAGGGCCTCACTGTCCCCACCACCACCACAACTGCCACAACAGAAGCAACAGTGCTGACCCCTGCAACAACGACCTGAGTGGCAGCCACCTCCAAGATCACTACCGCTGCCTCCAACACTGTCCCCGTGGCAGTTGCCGAGAATACCACCAGCCTCCTGGAAATGCAGGGGACAGTGTGTGGGGTCTTCGACAGGCAACGCCACAGGTCCATGTCTGCAGGGCAGGTGGGAGGGCAACTGGGGGACAGTCACAGGAAGACACTGAGACTGAGGCCCTGGCCACCGTCAACACAGTCCTTAGTGCATACCAACAAAACCAGGGACAGATGGGCCAGGTTGTGGAAGAACTGCGGGAACTCCGCCTGCTGCAAAGGTCCATGGACACACACTTGGGACAACTTGTGGAGTACATGGGCCAGCTTGCGGGTGTTCTGATGGACATCCATGCTGCTCAAATAGCGATACCCCCTCCCAGTGGCCAGCCTGATGATACTCACAACACCTCAACAGCGGCCACAGGGAGGGGTGAGGCTGAAGGCACAGACTCCTCCAACACCTCTGAGCATGCAGCAGGTTCCCTCCCTGCCAAACGGCAGAGGGGACGTCCGAGTAAGACCACCGGAGGATCACGTGGTAAAGCACCTTCCAAGACAAGTTTTATGAGCCACCGTTGATGTCACCAGTGTTGCACAGAGCATTGACTTTGTTGTACATCCGATCCCACATTGCCACAATGATGGGAGTGTTCTGTTGGACTGTGGAATTCCACCATTGTGTGTTCTACCCTGAGTATCCATGTACCAGCACTTTCAACTTCGTCCCTCACCTGTCACTCATGTATAAATAAACACAATTCACACCACTATGCCTTTGTGTCAGTACCATGTTTGTCATAGTAATTTGCATGTTAACTCACATTGCAATGTATCACAAGATTTGAATGCGACAATACATTGAGAGAGCGTAGGAACCTACATGACACAAGAAAATAACATTGAGTTGACATATGATGGCATGACAGCTAAGGCACAGCACTAGGCAACACTATACAAGAAGCATTCCAGATCACACTGGACAAAAACCTTCACCTAGGACAGAAAGGGAATGGCAGCACAGTACTTCACCTCCCAGCACAGTTCAACACTTAGCACTTCATTTGAAATGCTTACTTGACTTTCCGGCGAAGTGTTTCACCAAGGTTGTCGCGGATTAGTGCTGTGAATTTCTAGTCACGTGTTCCTGGATATTATCCTTCATCAGTAGAGATAAGGAATTGAAAATCGTTGTCAGCTGAGAAAGCTGACACAATCCTCTCAGGTCTCTGTACCTCTCCCTGTCCAACTTTGGTGAAACACTTCAGCTACATTTCAAGTAAGCAATTTTGACTTCAGTGCATTTACCCGGATGTCAAGGGGTGAACTGTGCTGGGAGGTGAAGAAGTGTCCTACCATCCCCCTACTACCATCAACATGGACATGACGTAACTGGTAAAAACTCACACAGCACTGCACAATGTAACCCTTAGCAGTGTGCCAACAAGAGCCAGCATCCAAACACGTCCTGTTAAATGTCATTTGGGGACATTGTTGTGGCCAGTCAGTCAAGTCACACGGGGCTTGTAAGGTATCATTGTTGTTTTTTGCCTGTTTTCATAGATGGACACCAGTCCCAGCCAACAGTTCCACGCTAAATCTCCTTTTTTTACGGAAGTCATCTAATCCTTAATAACACAAACAGCTGCGGTTTACGGGCAGGCCTCCCGTATACCTTTACAGTTTCACAACGTGTCACTTGCTGTAGCAATGTACTGTTCACTCCCCCATATGTGAATGTTGATAGTTAGTTGTGGCCTCACATTCCCACAATGAAAGCATACTTCAAAGAGTTAAGCATGCTGAAAGCGCCTTTGTTTCTACAAGAAGGCGCTCTCACATCAGCCCGTGAGACCTTCAAATTGCAGGTGGCTCGAACGTCCTGCGAGATCCAGTCAATGCTAAACAAGACTCTCCCACTCCATTTTGGGGAACTGATTCACCAAATATCAAAAACTTCTGATACTGAAGGCCTTGCACATATCATTTTTAACTTGTGGGCTATGGCCTTGTTACTTCCTTTCATACTATTTTGGGAGTACTACCGGGGGTCATTCATACAATATTTATAGTGCATTTGGCGGTTTAGCATAATTCTCTTGACTGTTCTGCAGAGTGCTGGTTCTCCCACAGTTCTTACGAAATGGCTGCCAGTCCTGTGGTCCAGCCCAACCCCGGTCAGTTGCAACTGTACCGTGAATGAATGCAGCTTATTTTTGGATGTCTGCCATTAGCTGTGCTGCGCATCAGTTATAGGCTAACCTTCCGCTATGCCTATTTCACCTGCGTGCAACCTGTGTTCTACTGTCGCAGATGCCCCTTTCAATGGACCATGGATGCCTGCCTTTCCAACACATCTCTTGCTGATCTGGATTATGACCTGTGGGTGGGTCCTTTGTTGGCCCAGGACTGTTCCGGGGATCACCGTTTATGAGTTGCCTTACAACGTGGCAGACGGGCTGCCAGCTGCGCATGTGCATTTGTGCAACGTCTCCTGTGCCATGCCTACATCGAACCTCTTCCCGCTTGCCCTGAAATGCTCCTTTCATCCACGGGGTTCGAGGAGCACATCTGTTCCTTCATACTACTGGATTGGATGGTGGTCCTGTTTGCTGAAGATGATTCTTTTGCAACTGATTGCCTATGAAGCTGCAAGTGCTTTCTTGGATTAGTAACCACTTACCAGCATCCGCAAATGTTTGGAACTAAATCAATATTGTTTGACCTTTTCTCGCCTCCTTCTGAAATTCAATCAGATTTATCACAAACTTTGGCCCTGTCTGCATTCGCTTTGACTCTGCTTACCTTTGCGGTCTGTTTCGCTTGGTACAACAGACCTGAGCAAGGGGAGTCTGTTATATGCCCATTGTGGACATTGTCGCCTAGTACGAGCCCGGCTTCCATTATGCAGCTGTAGCGCACGTTAATACATGGCTTTGTTGTTTTGCAAGTTGCTTCGTTTAGGTCTTTCACATGAGAACTGTCCACAGAGCTTGTTCTCTGCACTGTCCTGGAGTACAGTACATTTCACCATCTATGGGCTGAGGAATGGGCTCTGCTGACAAAGCCCAGAGGGCTTTTGGGATACATTACATGACTTCTTCTAGCAAGGGGAGTGGGGATAGTCCCGTAGGTCTTCCTCATGAGGTCTTATTAATATGACATCTCCCTTCATGACATCTGGACATGTTTCTATGCTGACTGTTTTTGTATGATGCATTAATCTGCTTGTTGTGGCACGTATTCTGCATGTTAGGACACGTTATTTGAAATAAACATTCAACTGATATTATAGTGGAGAAGTATAAGAGTGAGGGCGACAAGGTGTGTCTTGTTACCATGATTCCAGAGGGATGTGACAGTGTTGTGTTATGTGTTGTATAAGCGCTTGTTTCACTGTTAGTGAGTAGGAGAGCTACTGAGGCACGATAGCTATTTGGTCCTGTGCTAATGGGTACACAGGTGGTCCCTGCCCAAGTCCTATAATCGTGTGCATAGTTCTGTATGTGGGCAGAATCCCTGCAACAGCCCACAAAGGTTTGGAGACAACAGCATAGCGCACAGACACAGTCACAGTTGATCAATGCTAACTTACACTCAATGGAAGTAGTTGGCGATGAGCTGTTCACTCAGGTCAAGACCTTCCTCACCACTATCATCGTCACTGGGCATGTGTGGGTTTGCAGCGGGGGGCTGCTGCTGCTCATCATCATCCTGAATCAGGGGGATCTTTTTGTGCAAGGCCAGGTTGTGGAGCATGCAGCAGGCGACTACTATCTGACACACCTTCTGGGGTGATTATAGAAGTGCACCACCACTCTTGTCCAGACACCTAAATCTAGACTTTAGAAGTCCAAAAGTGCGCTCCACCACATGACGTGTCCTCCCATGGGCATCATTGAAGTGGACTTCCCCGGGCGTAGTTGGATTCCGCAGTGGGGTCAGCAACCACGGACGATTGGGATACCCTGAATCACCTAGTTGTGAGAAACACAGACAAACAATGTAACAGTAATATGTGAGGAGAGCAGAATGTCGCACATACATCACACTCATTGACACAGCCCACTCACCAACAAGCCAGGCACGCTCTGGGTGAAGATTTGACATCAATTGTGGTATGCTGCTGTTCTGCAGAATGTAAGAGTCATGTGCCGAACCGGGATACTTTGCACACATGTGTGAAATGATCTGATCCGCTTGGCATACCACTTGCACATTAATGGAGTGGTAATGCTTGCGATTCCGATATATGTGTTCACGTGCCTGTGGTGGAACTAGGCCAATGTGGGTTCCGTCAATGGCTCCACAACATGTGGGATGCGTCCAAGTTCATAAAAACCCCCCTTCACAGATGCCAATTCATTGTGCCTTGAGAAGTGTATGTAGTTGTTCTTGTATGTCATCAATGCAGACAGGACATCATGCAACACCATGCTGAACATAGGCTGTGACATCCCACCCGTGCTGGCCACCGTATACTGGAAAGACCCAGTGGCAAAGTAATGCAGTGCAGCCATCACTTTGACTGTAGCAGACAATGCAGCAGGATATGTTCTGTTGGGCTTCAAATGGGGCTCCAACTGAGCACATAGCTCTCGCAGTGTGAGGCAATCCAGACGAAATGTCCTAATGATTTCAATGTCCTCCACCATTGCCAGGACTGGTACAGGGCGATAGATAGGTGGTTTCCTCCTACGTACTCTGGCAGGGGACACATGCAAAAGATGAGAAAAAGATGATATGTGTGAAACAGCTTAAAGAAAGACTCACACAAACACAACATTGACATGACTCTTGAAGACGTTAAATGCGCACGTGACCTGCATACAGACCTTCATTTCCTTCACTCACTCGACATACTAACTACTACAACATCATAATAAGTCAAAGTGTATGACATGTGGTACACTGCTACATCAAAGTGTGAGAAGCCCTGTGGGTGTATGGCACAGCACATGTGGGTAACAGCATCAATGCTGAGATGCATTATCTGCTGTCATTGCACAACCTCAAGCTTCAGTCCCACAATACACATCAACTTTACGAAATGAGATCACTGAGTGTCACCTGGAGCAACAATACTTGAATAAGCAGCACAGTGGACAGACAAATATGAACATTATGTGATCAGTACATCGTGACTGTGTGAGGATTTTGCGCGACAGACATTGCCATGTTCAGCAAAATGGTAAACAAATACACATGCATTGTGTATACATGTGCACATGGCTGAAAATGAACAATTAGGTCGGACAAAGTGATGTTTGTTTGTAACACATGTGCTCTCCTCTGACATATGTGAAAACATATGCAGGCAATGGCAGGTAGGCACACAGCATACCACAGCAGTACGTGTGTAGAAAGTGTAGAGCTTACAAGTATGTCTGATTTCCGTCCAATGGACAACACAATATATCAGTCAACATCACTGTCCCTTCATGAGACAACCCATGGCCAAAAATTAGACAGTCAATTAGCAAGTGATATTCAAACGGTGTTCACAGGTTCAATGTTTCAATACACAACATTAGTACCGTGCAAGAGGCCTTTGTCCTTTTCGACTCCTTAACTCATTTCATACCATGCTGGCCACAAGACATAACGAAGATTGTCATTCCACTCTCCCTTTCTTGGACATACCATGTATGTGAAGACTTAACTCAAAGGTCACACTCTATGATACCTTAACAGGGTGCACATTTCACTTTATGCTAATGTGTTGGGATGAGTGATGCAATTAGCAAAGCGAGAATGGAAATGCAAAATGTGTTTACAGGCACGGTAGCTGGCATCCACAGCGGTAACACGCATTGGCCCCAATTGAATGATGCAGGATTGCGTGCTCCGCTTCCTGACCTTCGCAGTGCGTCACCGCCTATGAGGAATAGCCATCAGCCAATGGGAACTGCCAGTGGCTTGATTTTTATAAACTCGCAGTAGGCGTGCTCCGCCACTGCGGGCCCGGCATTGGCCCCAATTGTATGATGCAGGAGTGCGTGCTCCGCTTCCTGACCTCTGCGGTGCGTCACCGCCTATGAGGAATAGCCATCAGCCAATGGGAACCGCCAGCGGCTTGATTTTTTTAAACTCGTGGTAGGCGTGCTCCGCCACTGCGGGGCCTGGCATTGGCCCCAATTGAATGATGCGAACCAGGCTGGCCAATGTTATCAGCAGAGCCACATTGGAACGAGCCTAGGGCCCTATATATATGCCTGTGAAATGTCCACACCTGTCACTTGCCTAGAGACACTGCTGCCTGCCATTCCTCACCACGAACTGCTACTGTACCTCATCTCTGTACCAGTCATGACTCGTACTGAGAACCTGAGGGCCCATCCCTTCACCACAGAGGAGCTGGAGGTCCTGGTGGACGAGGTCCTTGGAGAGTACGGCCGGCTCTATGGGGCTCCCGAGGTACTGGTAAGTGAATGCCAAACTTACTTAGGGTGGTCCGAAGGCTCACAACATGTCACTGTACAGTGCTCTGTGCCTCAGACTGCAAGCCTATATTTGTGCTTTCTGATTTAGTCGTCTGCATTTCACATACATGACCTACTACTTGATGCACTTCAGTTTATGGTGAGGATGGCACACTCGTCAATGTTGCACCTCCATAGTTGGGAAACATCACACATGTGAATCTCAGAAAGAATGATGTATACGTGTTGGAGTCTGTGTAGCCAAACGAGTTCAAGTGCATGGTGTTGAGCCTTGTTCCCCCTGAGCCCTGAGTGCATGCAATGACGCTTTAGCCAGAACCTGGTTTATCTGTAGTACAGTTACAATGATGAGTCCATGGAATCTCTTTTAGGACACACATTCCCTGTGCCATGTCCTCTATGAGTTTATTACGTGTACATATGTACATTAGTGAGATGGTAAGTTTCGATTGGGCAGGGGTTAGTGATTATGGGGTGTGCTCATTCTACAGGGATACTATTGAGGTGAGGCCAGTATGCACGAGAGTACAGGGCCTGTTACTGTCTAGATTAGTGTGAAATAACCTCTCGCATATGATACATGTACAGTGGACATGCCATCCTTTTTATGGTGTCATTATGTGTAGACTCGCTCATGTGTATGCACTGTGTACTGACACACAATGCACCACTGCAAAGTGTTACAAATGTCTCCTCTTGTCTCCCATACCTACAGTTCAATGTCCATCAGCGGAAGGCAATATGGAGGGCCATCGCCCGGAAGGTGCGGGCCCTAGGGGTCTCTAACCGTCGACACAACCACTGCCACAAGAGGTGGGATGACATCTGCCGCCTTAGCAAAAACGTCGCTGTAATGACGCTGGGCCTGGTTCCTCAGACTGGTCATTTGGCACGCCGGAGCATGACCCCACTATTGACCCGCATCCTGGCAGTGACACAGCCAGAGCTGGACGGGCGCCTGAGGGCCCAGCAGCACTAGGTTGGGGGTGAGTATAGTACAAAGTGTGATGCTGCGCATGAAAGACTGCATGAATCCCAGCCCAGAGCAAGGCAGTAACCTATGAGTTGTCTCTAGTGTGGTGTAATAGCCTCTGAGTTGACTCAGTGGTGAGTGTAGATATTCTGCGCCTGTACAACGTCTGGATAGTCATGTGGGCAGGTAACATCAGCATAAGTGTCAGTCTCTGTGGCATCAACTGGAAGTGAACAACAGTGAGCATCATGTCAGGGTGATTTTCGAGATTGATGTTGTGCATTTCCATGTAATTGATACATCTACAGATTGCTTACCAATGTTCAACAGTAGTTGTGTTGCAGTACCTACATTAGTGGATGTAAGGATGTCATGTTACTTAACAATAGTTTCCTTTAACTTACTATGAGTGTGGTTCTATCACCTCAAAATTCCAGTGTGGTACACACAGTTCATTCAGATGTGTAGCTCTCTTAGCTGAAGGCATGTTGATGAGCCTTCAGACAATAGGATGTGATGTTGAAATGCCTACACATGCCTAGCAATTTGGCAGTATGAAGGCAACATAGAGCAGGACTGTCCAATATGCATATTAACATGCATCAGCAGACCATAGCAATATTTAGACTTATGCAGACAGTACATGGAGAGTCAAATGTGTGCCTTGAGATCAAGCTTTTCAGTTGGTATTGCCTAACATGTTTATGGTCCGGCCACTTCACTGAACAGTGTCTCTGTCTCCTACAGAATCTACCGAGGTCAGAGGAGAGGGGCACAAAATCGTCGGTGAAGCTACTGGCATCACTGCTGCCCGGGAGTACAGCGACACTGAGGGGACCAGGGCATTGGAGGGGGACAGGAGTGCCCTGGAGGAGTCCGCTCCAGAAACGCATACCTCCACTTCATCACACTCCAGAGGTGACTCCTCTGTGTTGTTGGACAAAGGAGGATCTACCTCTGCTTCATCGTCCGCCACACCCCGTCCTGTGTCCACCCTCCCTGATGCTCCCCCAAATGTTATCCATGCCTGCTGCCCTAAGAAGGGGAGGGTATCTTTTCCCCCAGGCACTGTTGCCCCAGCCCCTGTGTCCCCTGCTGCCCTCAGTGTGGTGGCCATAGACATCTTGCACCAGGTGTCTGTGGGGCAGACTTTGCTCCTGAATGCCCTCCAGGATCATGGCAACAAGTTGTCACAGGTTGTTGCGTTCATGGAGGGCATCCGTTCTGACGTCGGTGGCCTGCACAGGACTGTCCAGTCTTTGGCCTCCACACTAATGGCAGCCGTTCTGCAGTCACAGGCTCAGAGTCTGGCTCCGGTCCCTTCCGCAACCACCCTGCCTGTGACCCCACCTGACCAGAGAACACACACACCAGAGCACTCAGGCCCCAAGTCATCCCCACGCAGCACACAACAACAGGAGTCCAAGCGACAAAGACACGAGACATCATCCCCAAGGCACACCAGGAGCACACATGCCAGCCACACCACAAAGACATCACAGGACACAGAGAAGCCAAAACACAAAAAAACATGCATCCACATTGTAGACCTCACATTCCTCACCCTCCAAGAGCCCTCCAAGAGCCCTCCAAGATCTACAGCTGATACTGAATCAGAACAGGAAGTTGCCCTGGCTGCCGTGGGCCTGTTGCGTGCCACAACTGCACCCCCCCCAGTTCAAAGGGCTGTTGTGCCCAGGACTTCCACTCCCACCAAGCCACCCCCTAGGAAGCATGGACAGAGAAGCAATGAGGTAGTGGTAGCTCCCAAACAGGGGAGGCAAGGTAGAAGCCCACCCCCCCCCAAGCGTACAACCAGATCCGAAGGTTTTGCCCGGAAGGATCCACGAGCACCTGCTCCACTTTCTGGGAAGAAGGAAGCTGTTGTGGCTACCTCACCTATCCCTTGGCCCAAAACACTTGGGGAGTATTGTATCCCCAAGCAAGTGAGGCCCAGCCCTCAACGTGCAACATCAGCCACTGAGCCTCACCAGTACATTTCACCACCTCCCCGCGCGACGAATCCACCAGGTCCAGCCAGCCCTCAGGCTCCTACATCCAGGGATCCCTCTGCCACAACCAGTTCTCCCCCTCCCAGGTTCAGTCCTCTGACTACCCCAGACAGTCATCCCCCACCCAGTTCCAGTTCTCCACAAATTTGAAGCAGAGTCCCCCTTCCTACCCCATTCCTCCCTGAATAGTGCCTGAGCTGCCCATTTGCTGGCCCTATCCTGGTGATATTCCCATGGCTGTGGACTGTGTTTAAATCATCTGTGTGGAATTTCAAAGCACACATGTGCAGACTTGAGTATGGACTGGCCTTTGCCCTTAATGTTTTGCACTTTACATGCTGATACTGAGTTTGTGTAATAAAAATATATATGTATGTTCTGAGCGTTGTCGCTGGCCTTACTAATGAATCTGTACAATGTATGTGTATATGTTCATCGGTTCCATGCTCTGAATTCACACTTTCCCATTGGCATGTACTTCAGTTGATATTACATGTGTTACCAGAGGTTACGGCAACTAATGTCCACTTTTGACTCTGAGGCTTGATGGGGGCGAGCTGCTTGTCTGTGATGGTTCACTCTGGTCCTGTTCATTATGTGAGATGAGCTCTACTTATTTACACATGTCAGATTTATTTGATCTCCATCATGAGAATCTATTCCAATTTACATGTTGACTTGAGGAGTGGACAGGGTACAACATATCTGTGTGATCTATCTTGATGTGTACACACCAGTGTAGGTGCGTTGTCATCTTGGATAGGTATGGCTTCATAGTCAAATGGATGGATGTACATGTGCTTACTGGAGTCATCAGACAGTGTCAGTGTCCTGTCATTAGCAGAGGTGTTGATGTGTATGTGCCCTTGAGCATTGCCCTTTCACACATGTATGATCCAGTTGATGAGTGCCTGTTTGTTTCCATGATCAAACACCTTGTGGAGTGTTTGTTGACATGTTGGGGTGGTTGTCATAGCAGTGTGCAGTGTGTCATTGTAACCTCACAGTCCTAGGGTACACCTACATCTTATCCACATCATTTGTAAGTATGTAGAGTGTGTCACTGCAATGTCAGTGTTGTGTGTCTTGGGATCTGGCCTGGCTCTTGCTTACCTTTGTTCTCACTGTGCTGCATGTCTCTGGGATACAAACATGATATGTGAGTTTTAACATGCATTGCTGTCACTTTCCACTTTATGGTCTCTAATAGGTGTTGGTCTGATTCCTAGCAGTCACAGTCATACCATTGAGGCTTAAACAATGGGAGATACTCCACTATGGCTTTTTGCTATGTACACTCCTCACCTGTGCAATTCTCGTGTATACACCACTTCAGTCAATCTATGTGCCACTGCATGCCATGCACATGTTTAACCCTCCCCACCACTCCATGTTGTGACACTGTACTGTGTGCAAATGATTTGTATCCAGACTTATTGTGGCCATCAGCACTGTTTCAGTAGGTGATATGTGCTATTTGAACCTACTTGATTTCAGTCATGGTTGCTGAGGTACAGTACAGATGTATTTCCAGCATAGTCCTCTTGTCTTGTTCTAGCATGGATGTTTGCCTGGGTTGTGTAGCAGTAGGTGATAGCAAAAGTGTGTAGCTGTTTGCAGCGACACTGCTACCCATCTTGGACACGCATCTTCATCACTTTGCAGTCTGCATTGTATACACTCCCAGCCCCCAAGCAAATCTGCCACCTTGAGCCCGGTCGGAGCTGTGTGAGTGGTGCTTGTAGGTGGGGGAGAGGGGAGGAGTGTGCCAGGTAGAGTCAGCACAGGGCAGCCTTCGGGGCCCTGACGGTGTCACTAATGTAAATTGAGGGAGCCTCACACATTACATTTCACATGTTTTTCCAAACATCGTAGAGCAGGCCCTGCCTGCACGCTTGCTGTGAGTTGTTGTTGTACCAGGGTTGCATGCGTGGATATGTTTTGGACGTACCTCTGCTGTAGAACATGGCGGCGTCTTATCTGCTGGTGATGCATCAGGTAGAGCAGCGGAAAGGCCTGTAGAGCAGGATCCATGGCGGCTCTGGTCTTGTGCGGGTGTTCTGCTTCGACTTTTCCTCTCCGTAGTTGTGCTTCCGCCATCCGCGATGAGGTGGTATTTCCGCCGCAGTGGGATTGGCTGTTTGATACATCGTAATCTGGTTGGTGGACGGGACGTGATTCCGCATGCAGTTCTTGCTCTATTGGCTCCGTCCGCCACCCTTGCGTAAGAAAAAAACGTGCGGAGCCTGAAACACTGCGGCGGTCGGGAAATGGCTTATGTTAGCCCATCGTAATATGGCGGTCGCAATCACCGCATCAGGAGCGGAAAAATCAATGGTTTTCCGCCACCACCACCACTACGGATGCACTTCCATCCGGCATCGTAATCGACCCCTTACTCTGGCTTTATGATGTGCATCGCCAGTTTTTAGATAGGCCCTCACGATTGGGCCTGAATGGCTTAGCAGCAACCTTTTTTTTAAAGAATATGCTCCAGTTCTTGCTCCCCACCTTCTGGCCATGTGCAGGAGTCCCTGACATGCAGCATATTCTGCCCTCTCTCCTGGAAGCACTAACTGTCACCATACTGAAACCGGAGAAGTCCCCTCAGTAATGCAACTGCTATAGACCACTGTCCATGATTGATGTACACAATAAAATACTGGCCAAATTGATTGCCTTCCGCCTCCTCCCTTTGTTACCGAATATTGTCCATCCAGCCTCCTCCTTTGTTACTGAATATTGTCCGTCCAGATCAATCCAGCTTTGTTACCAGCCGCTTGACAGCGCACAACTTACTCATTTTATTTGCACTGCTCCGCTCAGTTAATTACCAGCAATGCTGGTTGACGCCACTAAGGTGTTTGATTCTCTAGGATGGCTATATCTTTACCATCTGCTGGCCCACACCAGACTCATTAGCATATTTCTGCACCTGATTAAATTACTCTACATGCAGCCTTTCGCCTGACCAATTTAGAAAGATAGAGTAAAATTTAATAAATATTTAAGACCAAAAAGACAAAATTCTCATCAGTAGAGCTGGAGATATGCAATTTTAAATATTTAGGTGAAAATAGTAGATAAAAGCTCAGCAGTGATTCAAGGGAGCTGGACGGCTGCGATGCGAGGTCCTGCATTGAGGATGCGCTGCGCAGCTGTGGTTCCGAGGAGTTGCAGTGCTGCGATGTGGGGTCTTCAATTGGGGATGCGTTGCACAGCAGCAATTTTGATGCAGAGCTGTGAGGCAAAGCGTTGTGCAGCATTGGTCCTGCTTGGACTACAGCTGGGCAGGCAGAGCACCATCAGGCCCTCTTCCAAGGGTCCAGGACTGGGGTGGTACCAATTGGGGGGCAAGACTCAGAGCAGACAGATCTCAGGTGCTGATTTCAGTGTGGTTGGAGTCTTTTCTGTCCCTGAGGCTCTGATTAGGAGGCCAGTCAACTAGCCCTTGGAGTCACTCTGGTGGCCCTGGGTTCAAGATGCAGGTAGAGTTCTTTTCACTCAGGCAGCAGGGCAGAAGAATAGCAGGGCAGCAGAGTAGCAGTCCTTCTTGTGGTACAGCAGTAGCGCAGTCCTTCTGAGTCTTCCACAGGTCCAGAGTACTGAAGAGTTGGGTCTTAGGGTCCAATATTTATACGTGCTGCCAGCTTTTAAGTAGGAAAAGGTACTAGAGGTTTACACCCCCAGAGGTGTTCAGAATTTCCTTCTTCCCTGCCCTGGCCGCAGCTTGTCTGAAAGCACATAAGACTAGTGTCAAACCTTTTGAGAGTGTGCTGAGGCAGAGCCATTGTGATGTGCAAGTGTGGTAGGTGACAGCTCCTCCCCCTCATCAAGTCAGAGATGACCCATCTTGCCAACACCTAGCTGCCTTTTTTCCCACTGTCTTTGAGCAATATACAAATACAAACTGCCACCTACAACTAGGCATGCAACCCACAATACAGGCTGCAGGCACCAAATGATTAGGACAAGAAAAGGCCAACTTTCTAAAAGTGCCATTTTCAGAATTCTGACTTAAAAGCCAACTTTACCACTAAAGAGGGTTTTAGATTACAAAATTTTATAAACCAAACTCGACATTCCTACTTGCTACCAATTGAATGTTACCACTCATCAAATTTGATAAAGTAACCAAATGTGATCCTATGGAAGAGGTAGGCCGTGCAGTTGCGAAAAACGAATGTAAGAGTGTTTCACTACAAGAGCTTACAATAGTTAAAAGTATATGTCCAACTTTCTAAATTCACTACACCCCGCCCAATGGGCTATTCAGCAAACACAAAAATATGATGAACGGAGCGCTGAAACTTTTAAGACACTGACCCCAGTCACAGATCTGCGTTGAATCCATAATCATTCTTTAGCTCACTTCGCCACCCCACTTCAGACCCAGCCATATGCAAATCAGTATTGACCCTGTGCCTCATGGGAACAGTCCAGCCCCAACTGCCAAGCCAGGTCTTGCCTGGACCGGAAACAAGCATCCTGGGACCAGTTTCGGGGTAACACCCCTCATCAGCCAGGCTAGCTTGAATCCAGTGGCAAAGTGAGCAAGGGACCCATGTCTGGGCATACCCTGCCAACTTAGGGCGAACAAAGCAAACACAAGGAGATGATGGACGGAGCACTGAAACTCATCAGACACTCACCCCCAATCACAAATCTGGGTTGAATCCATCATCGTTCTTTAACTCACTTCGCTACCCTAGTTCAGACCCAGACATATGCAAATCACTCTCGACCCTGTGCCTCATGGGAACAATCCAGCCCAAACTGCCAAGCCAGGTCTTCCCTTGACCAGAAACAACCATCTTGGGACCGATTTCGTAGTAACGACCATCATCAGCCAGGCTAGCTTGAATCCAGTGGCAAAGTGAGCAAGGGACCCACGTCTGGGCATACCCTGCCAACTTAGGGCGAAAAAAGCAAACACAAGGAGATGATGGACGGAGCGCTAAAACTTTTCAGACACTCACCCCCAGTCACAGATTTGGGTTGAATCCATCATCCTTCTTTAGCTCACTTCACCACCCCAGTTCAGACCCAGCCATATGCAAAGCAGACTTGACCCTGTGCCTCATGGGAACAGTCCAGCCTGAACTGCCAAGCCAGGTCTGCCCTGGACCGGAAACAAGCATCCTGGGACCGGTTTCAGGATAACACCCCTCATCAGCCTGGCTAGCTTGAATCCAGTGGCAAAGTGAGCAAGGGACCCACGTCTGGGCATACCCTGCCAACTTAGGGTGAACAAAGCAAACACAAGGAGATGATGGACGGAGCGCTAAAAGTTTTCAGACACTCACCCCCAGTCACAGATCTGGGTTGAATCTATCATCGTTATTTAGCTCACTTCGCCACCCCTGTTCAGACACAGCCATATGCAATTCAGTCTTGACCATATGCCTCATGGGAACAGTCCTGCCCGAACTGCCAAGCCAGGTCTTCCCTGGACCAGAAACAAGCATCCTGGGACCGGTTTCAGGATAACACCCCTCATCAGCCTGGCTAGCTTGAATCCAGTGGCAAAGTGAGCAAGGGACCCACGTCTGGGCATACCCTGCCAACTTAGGGCGAACAAAGCAAACACAAGGAGATGATGGACGGAGCGCTGAAAGTTTTCAGACACTCACCCCCAGTCACAGATCTTGGTTGAATCCATCATCGTTCTTTAGCTCACTTCGCCACGACAGTTCAGACCCAGCCAAATGCAATTCAGTCTTGACCTTGTGCCTCCTGGGAACAGCCCACCCCGAGCTGCCAAGCAGGGGGTTCCCTGGACCAGAAACAAGCATCCTGGGACCGATTTCGGTGTAAAAACCCTCATCATGCAGGCTATCTTGAATCCAGTGGCAAAGTGAGCAATGGACCTACGTCTGGGCAAACCCTGCCAACTTAGGGTGAACAAAGCATACAGAAGGAGATGATGGACGGAGCGCTGAAACTTTTCAGACACTCACCCCCTGTGACAGATCTGGGTTGAATACATCATCAATCTTTAGCTCACTTCGCCACCCCAGTTCAGACCCAGCCACATGCAAATCAGTCTTGACATTGTGCCTCATGGGAACAGTCCAGCTCGAACTGCCAAGCCAGGTCTTCCCTGGACCGGAAACAAGCATCCTGGGAACAGTTTTGGGGTAACATCCCTCATCAGCCAGGCTAGCTTGAATCCAGTGGCAACATGAGCAAGGGACCCACATCTGGGCAAACCCTGCCAATTTAGGGTGAAGAAAGCAAACACAAGGAGATGATGGATGGAGAGCTGAAACTTTTCAGACACTCACCCCCAGTCACAGATCTGGGTTGAATCCATCATCGTTCTTTAGCTCACTTCGACACCCCAGATCAGACCCAGGCATATGCAAATCAGTCTTGACCCTGTGCCTCATGGGAACAGTCCAGCCCGAGCTGCCAAGCAGGGTCTTCCCTGGACCAGAAACAAGCATCCTGGGACCGGTTTAGGGGTAACACCCCTCATCAGCCAGGCTAGCTTGAATCCAGCGGCAAAGTGAGCAAGGGACCTACGTCTGGGCAAACCCTGCCAACTTAGGGTGAAGAGGAGCATACAGAAGGAGATGATGGACGGAGCGCTGAAACTTTTCAGACACTCACCCCCTGTCACAGATCTGGGTTGAATACATCATCAATCTTTAGCTCACTTCGCCACCCCAGTTCAGACCCAGCCACATGCAAATCAGTCTTGACATTGTGCCTCATGGGAACAGTCCAACCTAACTGCCAAGCCAGGTATTCTATGGACCGGAAACAAGCATCCTGGGACCGGTTTTGGGGTACCACTAACCCTGGGCAGTGAACTCCGCTCCGCTCGCGGAGTTTGCAGAGTTTTCCGCACTCTGCGTTACACGGAGATCGCGGAGTTCCGAAAAAATCCGCCTGCATAGCGGAGCAGAGTTTTTTACCTCGCTCGCGTTCATCAACGTCAAGTTGGCGACCGCGAGCGAGGAAAATGAACCTCCCGGCGAGATTTTTCCTCATTTGCGATCGCCAACATCAAGTTGCCGAGCGCGAGCACGAGCATGAAACATCAACCTCCCGGCGACATTTCTCAACGCGGGGGTCAGGTTTCTCATTGCGAGTGGTCGCGTATGCTCGCGACCGCTCGCGTTGAGAAACAGCCCGTTCGCGTTGAGAAAGCTGCCGCTCGAGTAAAAATCTACTCGAGCGGCAGAAAAGGAAAGCAGGGATCGCTTGCGCTGTGCATGGTGCCGTTCGCGATGATTGCACAGTGCTGACAAGCATCCGGCACTGTGCAATCACCGCGAACATCATTTTTCTATCGTACTCCGCCGCTTGCGGAGCTCCGCGTAGTGCGGCGGAGTTTTTTTTGCAATTTGCGGTGTTCTGCATAGTGCAACTCTGCGAACTCCGCCCAGGGTTAGGTAACACCCCTCATAAGCCAGGCTACCTTTAATCCAGCGGCAAAGTGAGCAAGGGACCCACGTCTGGGCATACCCTGCCAACTTAGGGCGAACAAAGCAAACACAAGGAGAGGATGGATGGAGCGCTGAAACTGTTCAGACACTCACCCCCAGTCACAGATCTGGGATGAATCCATCATCGTACTTTAGCTCACTTTGCCACCCCAGTTCAGACCCAGCCATATGAAAATCAGTCTTGACCCTGTGCCTCATGGGAACAGTCCAGCCCGAGCTGCCAAGCAGGGTCTTCCTTGGACCAGAAACAAGCATCCTGGGACCGGTTTCGGTGTAGCACCCCTCATCACCCAGGCTATCTTGAATCCAGTGGCAAAGTGAGCAATGGACCTACGTCTGGGCATACACTGCCATTTTAGGGTGAATAAAGCATACAGAAGGAGATGATGGACGGAGCACTGAAACTTTTCAGACACTCACCCCCTGTCACAGATCTGGGTTGAATACATCATCAATCTTTAGCTCACTTCGCCACCCCAGTTCAGACCCAGCCGCATGCAAATCAGTCTTGACATTGTGCCTCATGTGAACAGTCCAGCCTGAACTGCCAAGCCAGGTATTCCCTGGACAGCAAACAATCATCCTGGGACCGGTTTCGGGGTAACACCCCTCATAAGGCAGGCTAGCTTGAATCCAGCTGCAAAGTGAGCAAGGGACCCACGTCTGGCCATACCCTGCCAACTTAGGGCGAAAAAGCAAACACAAGGAGATGATGGACGGAGCACAGAAACTTTTCAGACACTCAACCCCAGTCACAGATCTGGGTTGAATCCATCATCGTTCTTTAGCTCATGTCGCCACCCCAGTTCAGACACAACCATATGCAAATCAGTCTTCATGCTGTGCCTCATGGGAACAATCCAGCCCAAACTGCCAAGCCAGGTCTTTCCTGGACCGGAAACGAGCATCCTGGGACCGGTTTCGGGGTAACACCCCTCATCAGCCAGGCTATCTTGAATCCAGTGGCAAAGTGAGCAATGGATCCACGACTGGGCATACCCTGCTAACTTAGGGTGAACAAAGCATACAGAAAGAGATGATGGACGGAGCGCTTAAACTTTTCAGACACTCACTCCCAGTCACAGATCTGGGTTGAATACATCATCGTTCTTTAGCTCACTTCACCACCCCAGTTCAGACCCAGCCACATGCAAATCAGTCTTGACCCTGTGCCTCATGGGAACAGTCCAGCCCGAACTGCCAAGCCAGGTATTCCCTGGACCGGAAACAAGCATTCACGTCTGGGCATACCCTGCCAAATTAGGGCGATCAAAGCAAACACAAGGAGATAATGGACGGAGCGCTGAAACTTTTCAGACACTCACCCCCAGTCACAGATCTGGGTTGAATCCTTCATCGTTCTTTAGCTCAATTCGCCACCCCAGTTGAGACACAGCCATATGCGAATCAGTCTTCACCCTGTGCCTCATGGGAACAGTCCTGGCTGATGGAGCATGATTTTTGCTAATAAAATCTGCTCTGGAAAATCCACCCATCTGTGTGTTTTAATAAATTACTAACGTGTGTGAAGACTATAATTACTAAAATGTGAAGACTAAAAAGGTACGACCGAAAATGTGCAAAGCTGCACGTATTTCTAAGAGTCAGAATAACACATGTAGAATGGAAATTTTCTTTATAGGGTTATGAATAATAAAAGAATGAGAAGAAATTATTAATTTTCATGTCTAATATTAATGTTCTTATGTTTCCTGAACTGCAGGAATATTCAAGCATAAACATGAAAATGCTCCTTTATTCTTCGTGAAAGTAGAGTAGGCCTAGAAAATGTAGAAATTATTTTTCTTTTCTCCTTGTCTTTCCTTGCTGAACATGCAGGTCTAAGCAAATGTATTTGTTAGGGGATGTGCTTCCGTGCTTCTTTGTTTCTTTTCATGCTGTTTCCTGCTGTCCTTGTAAAGAATAACATTTACATCCTTAGAGAGCGGAGAATAGTATGACTCTTTCCTGTTTAGGCAAGGATTCAGAATGAAACTGTTGCTATGTAGTTACAAAATGTGTAAATTGTAGTTTTTCTCCTTCCTCTCTAGGAAGTTATACAATTTTAGACAAAGACTGTTTAGAGAAATTTGTAAAGTCATTGTTAGGAGTTGTTTTCCTTCTCTAGATCTGACCAATGAGAATGGCTTGTAGGATTTAGGAGAGATTCTAACCTAGTGTAACAAAGTTGCGAAGTCAGTATAAACAAGCTGGTGGGAAAATGTTCATCGGCTCTTTCACATTCTGGTGACCTGTCCTGCATCCGTGATATGCTGTATGCTGTGCTGTGCTGATTCCTGATTTGGCTGGTGTTAGACATGGCATTTCTTGGCGTGGTTACCCCTGACTTTTTGCCTCTACCTCCTCTATTTTTTATGCTGTGATGGATTTCGTTTTACTGGCTTAGATGCTTTGGGCACTTTGCCACTGCTGATCAGTGTCAAAGTGCAAGTGCTCCCTGTATAAAGTGTTATGGTAATTGGTTGTCCATAATTGGTATGTTTGCCTTACTAGTGAAGTCCCTAGTAAAGTGCACTATGTGTGCCAGGGCTGGTAATGCAAATGCTACTAGTGGGCCTGCAGCACTAATTGTGCCACCCACACAAGTAGCCCTAAAGAGAGATCTCAGGCCTGCCACTGCAGTGCCTGCACGCGGTTTGTTAACTGCCTTGTTGTCCTGACAAGTGCACCCACTTGCCAGGCCTTACCTTCCCTTTTTATGCACATCAGACACCCCTATAGTAGTCCCAAGGCACCCCCCTGGGCAGGGTGTAGTGTATGTGAAAGATAGGACATGTACTGAGGTGTGTACCATGTCCTGACAGTGAAATACTGCCAAATTCGTTTTTCACTGTTGCAAGGCCATCTTGCCCATAGGACAGAATGGGGAATGCTGTGTCCCATGTTTCCAGCATATCTTCCCATAGGCATAAGATGGAGAGATGGAGTTTAGTGTGCCTGAACTCAGAATTTTATAACACATCTTTTTGTGAAGATGGTTTATGAATTGTGTGTTTAGAAACCACGCTTTCAGATGTGGCTGGTTTCTTGTCTTAAACCATACTGTGTGCCTCTGCCTGGTTGTATGTTGCCTGCCTGGGTTTAGACGTGACAGGGTCTGGGAAGTGTCCTGACCCCAGGGAGGAGAAGGTGAGACAGCAACAGGCTGGCCAGCATTTGATGTGGGGGGGAGGAGTAGCCCCCTGGATGTGAAGAGGGCTGTGTTGCTGCCACAAAAGGATGGCTCCACCTCCTGCTGAGCGTCTGGGCCCCAGACCCTGACTATCAAAGGAGGAGGGTGTGCACTGGCAGAAAGACACCCAGGTCTGGTTTGGACCGAGGTCAGAGCCCCCTGAACACAAAGACTTCAAAGGCATTTAGGGGTATACATGTAAGAGCTAAACTCTAAGCTAAAGTCTAAACTCAAGACTGAAATCCATATTGAAAAAGGATTGAACCTACTTGGTGATCAAGAGGAACCGCTGTCAAAGAAGAACAGCTGAAGAGACTGAAGGGAAGGACTGCCCTTGCTGTGTGTTCTGGGGCTGGCCTGCAGTTTGCTGGTTTGACTAAGGAGAGGACAAGGGACTTTGCTGTGTGCTGTGTCCCCCTGCTTGTGAGGACTTTGCTGGGTGCTGTGTCCTGAAGTAGCGTGTCTCCAAGGGCCCGAGGAGAGCTGGTCCCCTGTTGTGGAAACTCAGGAACACAAAAGTTTCCAACCGTGACTCAGCGACGCTGTGTGCGTGGTGCTCTTGCACGCCTGAGACTGCCGTGTGGTCCGTGTTACTGTTTACGAGGTGCCCCGTGATCGCACTGCCCCCGCAGCGTGAAACATCGTCGACGCTGCTGCCTTGCTGTTGTGGCCCGAGCCGTCATCGTACCTGAGGCTGTGAGGAAGGATCACTGCTGCCGGCCCGAGCCGCAACGTGCCAAAGGATTGTGTGAAACTAAGAACCGAGTCTCAGCGACGCTGTGTGCGTGGTGCTCTTGCACGCCTGAGACTGCCCGCTGGTCCGTGGTACTGTTTACGAAGTGCCCCGTGATCGCAGTGCCCCGCAGCGTGAAACATTGTCCACGCTGCTGTATTGCTGTTTGTGGCCCGAGCCGTCATCGTAACTGAGGCTGTGATTGAGGATCACCGCTGCCGGCCCGAGCCGCAACGTGCTAAAGGATTTCTTGAAGCTAAGGAAACTACAAGGTGAAAGGGATCGTGATCGTTGTTCGTCGAAAGGAATCTGCCCAAGATCATCAACGATGGAGAAGGCCGCGCCTTAACCTATCCAGCTACAGCGGCGCCTAGCAACAGAGCCACAACGTGATCGGGATCGCCCAGCAGGACGTCCGACGAGCAGGGAGAGAGAGAGAGAGAGTGAGGCAGCGCACCCCCCCAGGTAAGGCTTGGACTCCGGTCGGGAGCCACAAGCGTGTGTGCCCTGGGGAGGCATGCAGGAGGAGTACAGGAGTGCTCCGAGCTCTCTCCCGCTGCAACGCGTTAGACGCACTGAGTCCCCGAGGGTCCCAGACCTGCTCAGCAGGACCGAGGCCGCCCCTGTAAGCCGATGACCGTTGTCTCTGCTGTTGGGGCCTGGTGGTGCCCGAGTTGACCATGCAGATTGCATTACGAACCGCATTATTATTGCATTACGAACTGCCTGATTCTTGCATCACGAACCGCATTATTATTGCATTACGAACTGCCTGATTCTTGCATTACGAATCGCATTATTATTGCATTACTAACTGCCCGATTCTTGCATTAAGGACTGTCCTATTATTACATTACGAGCTGCATTACGAACTGCACAGCATTGCATTAGGACTACATTAGAGATCGTAAATTGCTCATTAATACCGCAAGAACCTACAAGTGATTGCTGGCCTAATAACCAGCCAAGTGAATTATTACGAATACGCACATGTTGGTTTTCTATCGTTTGGTCTCATCGTATTCCTTTTTATAAAGATGCTGTTATTTTTATGAAACCAGTGTGGTGTCCATTTGTGGTGTTATCACTGTGTTACTGGGAGTGTGGTTGCAAATACTTTACACATTGCCTTGGAGATAAGCCTGGCTGCTTGTGCCGAGCTACCAGGGGGCGAGCAGGGGTTATCTAAGGGTGTGTCCGTCCTTACCCTGACTAGAAGCAAGGGTCCCTATTTGGACTAAGGTACATACCTCAGCCAACTAGAGACCCCCAGGTCTAACATTGGTGGCAGCGGTGGGATTTGAACGTGTATTTGCAACTGACTCACAGTGATTGGTGTACATCACTAGTTTAGCGCAGACCACGACGCAACCACATATTGTGTTTTGATTTTTGGTTCTATTTTTTGAGCGACCTTTAAGCCACACATCATGTCTCAAAGGAGTCAAGTAGCCAGTGAGGCTGCAGAATTGGAATTCGACATTGAGGCATTGCTTACCTACAAAGTTGATCAATTGAGGCAATTCTGCAGAGCTTTGGGATGTCCCATGAAAAGTAGCTCCAAGAAGGAGGAGCTGCAAGTGGCCTTGAGGGCCTGGTGGGAAGCCAAAGAGGCTCAGGAGACAGGTGATGATGAGGTGGATGAGGATGACCCAGGGAATGGATTTGGTCCACAGGATTTGCTGGTGGAAGGACCAGCCACAGGGGCTGGTAGTAACCTTTCAGGGAGGAGCTTTTCCCCAGAGGAGCTGGAGGAAAACCAAAGGGTCAGAGAGCATGAGTTGGAGGTTTTAAAACTTAAGGCTCAAGCAGAGGAGAAAAAGCTGCTCATTGAAAGTGAAAAGCGAGCAGAGGAGAGCAAGAATGCTCTCGCCTTGGAAGAGAAAAAGATTCTCTTAGCTCATGAGTTATGCATGAGGGAACTGGACATTAAGGCTAAACAGTTAGAGTCCAGTTTGAATGGTGGCAGCGCACAGCCAGTGCCAGCGGGTAAGGTGTACATTCCCAAAGACTTAGTGCGAGATTACCAGAGGGGTGGTGATATTTATGCGTGGTTCACGGCATATGAGATCGCACTGAGGATGAATGAGGTGCCTAAGAAACATTGGGGGGCGGGCCTATGGAAACACTTTGAGGCTTCTGGGAGGGATGTTTTACCACCCTTAGAGAGGGCGGGAACCCTGACCTACGCCAATATGAAGGAGGCTTTATGCCTCAGGTATGGGCTCACTCCTGAACAGTACAGGCAGAAATTCAGGAACTTCAAAAAACTGGAATCCAGTACTTGGGTGGAATGTGTGAATGCGTACACGCGTGCACTGGATGGTTGGATGACGGGCAGCAAGGTAACTGATTTTAAGGGATTATGCAATTTAATTAGTTGGGAGCACTTGAGTAGTCTGTGTGTTCCAGAGCTGCACCAGCATCTTTTAGACAGTAAGCTGACTGATCCCGGTAAGCTTGCTGAGGAGGCGGACCGCTGGACCAGCACCAGGGTTCACAAGGGGATTGGGGGTACCACTGCCAAAGGTGTACAGGGTTCCCCGCAGAAGGTGGGGGAGGACAAGGTTAACCACAAGGAGTTCTCTAAAGGACCCCACAGTAGTTCCCAGGTAAAAGGGTCCCAGTCCCCCAAGACTAAGAGGCCCTGGCCCCTAAGGGCAAGCGGGACCACAGAGGTCCTCCTACTTGTTATTTCTGTAAAGAAGTGGGTCACATTGCCACTGGTGCTCCAACACCGGGTTTAGTGAGTGAGTGAGTGTAGCATTGGGGGAGGAATTGAGTCCTTGGAATGGGGAGGAGCAAGCAGTTATGACCCTGGTCTCATTAGGAGATCGAGTGATGGTCCAGGAAGCCTATATGCCTGAGAATAGTAAGAAGTACAGGCAGTGGGTGACCATCAATGGAAGGAGGGTGGAGGCTCTGAGAGACACCGGAGCCAGTTTGACCTCTGTCAGGTGTCAGTGGGTGTCTGAGGAGCAGGTAATTCCCAATGTACTTCACCCTGTAGTTGCAGCAGACAACTCTGTGCGCCTCTGCAAGGTGGGGCTAGCTCCCTTTGAGTGGGGGGGGTCTCAGGTTCCTTGAAGGTCATTGTAAGTCCGTCCATACCTGTAGACTGTCTGCTGGGGAATGACCTGGAGAGTTCCCCCTGGAAGGAGGTGGAGCGCCAGGCGCATTTGAAGATGTTGGGTCTGCCTGAGTGGGCTTGTGTGACCACTCGGTCTATGGCAGCCAGTAAAGGTGTTCAAGAGGTCCTGGAGCCTGAAACAGTGGCTCAGGTGCCTTCCTTAAAGAGAAGAGGCGCGGGAAACCGCCCCCCCCAGTTCCGACGGTCCAGGAAGAGGCACCCCTTGAGGGGGATGCCCTGGAGCCTACGGGGGAGCAAGTAGCTGAACTGGGGGACCTACCTGAGCTGACCGAATGGCAGCAGGAGGGAGGGCCCTCCAGGGAGGAATTCTGTGTGGAGCAGAAAAAGTGCCCTTCTCTTGTAGGTTTGCGGCAACAGGCAGCAAACCAGGCAGCAGGTGATCAGTCTGGGTCACATGTGGTTTACTGGGAGAACGATCTCCTATATAGCGAGCCTAAGGTTGCTGAGCCTGGGTCAGCCCGTGTGCTGGTGGTACCCCAGCGCTTCAGGGCCTTCCTACTGGGGTTGGCTCATGATGTACCTTTAGCAGGACATTTGGGGCAGGACAAGACCTTTGAGAGGCTTGTCACCCATTTCTACTGGCCTCAAATGCGCAAGAGTTCTGATACTCATTGCAGGACCTGTCAGACTTGCCAGGCAAGTGGTAAGAGTGGGAGGAAGCGCAAGGCTCCTCTCTAACTTTCCCTGTAGTCAGCACCCCCTTTGAGAGGGTGGGCATTGACATTGTGGGGCCTCTGGATCCCAAGACAGCCCTGGGCAACAGGTTCATCCTGGTCTTGGTGGACCATGCCACCCGGTACCCGGAAGCCATCCCTCTCTGGACTGTGACAGCCCCCGTGGTGGGCCGTGCCCTGATGGGGATTTTCTCCCGCGTGGGGTTCCCCAGAGAGGTGGTGTCCGACCGGGGTACTAATTTCATATCTAGGTATATGAAATCTCTGTGGAAGGAGTGCGGTGTAACCCATAAGTTCACCACGCCTTACCACCCCCAGGGCAACGGTCTGGTTGAGAGATTTAACCGGACCCTGAAGGGCATGATTATGGGTCTTGAGGAACCCATGAGGCGTAAGTGGGACGTCCTCTTAACATGCTTGCTGTTGCTTACAGAGAGGTGCCACAGAAGTCCCTAGGGTTCAGCCCCTTTGAGCTCCTATTTGGGCACTCTGTAAGAGGACCCTTGAGTTTGGTGAAGGAGGGCTGGGAGAAGGCTCCTTGTAAACCCCCCCAGGATGTATATAGCTACATGCTGGCCTTCAGGAACCAAACTAGGCATTTCAGGCAACTCGCTCAGGCGAATCTGGAAGCCAGCCAGGAAGAAATGAAATGGTGGTACGACCAGAATGCCACTCTGGTCGAGTTTCAACCTGGGCAAAAAGTGTGGGTGATGGCACCAGTGGAGCCCTGCACGCTCCAGGATAAGTGGACTGGGCCTTATGAGGTGGTGGAGCGCAGGAGCGAAGTGACCTACCTGGTTGACTTACAGTCTCTTAGGAACCCTCTGAGGGTTCTCCACGTGAACAGCCTCAAACCCCACTTTGAGAGGTCTGATGTGACCATGCTCTTGGCTACAGATGATGGGGTGGAAGAGGAGAGTGAACCTCTCCCTGACCTCCTGTCAGCCAGAGAGAAGGATGGGTCAGTGGATGGGGTGAACCTCTCGCCTACCCTGACCCCAGAACAGCAGAGGGACTGTCGCCAGGTGTTGGGTCAGTTCGCCTCCCTGTTCTCCCTGACCCCAGGAGTCACCCATTGGTGCGTCCATGATGTGGACACTGGAGACAGCCTGCCTGTAAAACAGAAATTCTACAGAGTAGCTGATAAGGTCAGGGCCAGAATCACGGAGGAGGTTTCCAAGATGCTGGCGCTAGGGGTAATTGAGCAATCCAGCAGCCCCTGGTCTAGCCCAGTGGTCCTTGTACCAAAAGCTGCTGCGCCTGGTGCCACCCCAGAACTCCGGTTCTGTGTGGATTACTGTGGGCTCAATGCGGTCACCAAGACTGACGCTCACCCCATCCCCAGAGCTGATGAGCTCATGGATCGGCTGGGAGCTGCCCGGTACCTCAGTACATTTGACTTGACGTCTGGGTACTGGCAGATTGCCTTGACCGAGGGGGCCAAAGAGAGGTCAGCGTTCTCAACGCCAGAGGGGCACTACCAACTCAGGGTTATGCCCTTTGGATTGAAGAACGCCCCTGCCACCTTCCAGAGATTGGTTAACCAGGTGCAGTGTGGGCTGGAGGAATTCAGCGCCGCCTATCTGGATGACATTGCTGTGTTCAGCTCCAGTTGGGAGGAACATTTGCAACACCACTGCGAAGTGTTGAAGGCCCTGCAGAGGCCAGGCCTCACTATCAAGGCAAGTAAGTGCCAGATAGGGCAGAGTTCGGTGGTGTACCTAGGACACCAGGTAGGGAGCGACCAGGTGGCACCCCTACAGGCAAAAATTGATACCATTCTGGCTTGGCAACCACCCAAGACCCAGACAGAGGTGAGAGCCTTTTTAGGACTCACGGGGTATTACAGACGGTTTGTGAAGGGATATGGCACCATTGTTGCCCCCTTGACAGAACTGACTTCCAAGAAACAGCCCAAGAAGGTGATCTGGACTGATGCCTGCCAGACCGCATTTGATGCCCGTGCTCAAGGCGCCTGGTTTCTCCAAAGAATTTGTGGTGCAGACAGATGCTTCAGAGCATGGTGTGGGAGCAGTACTCTCACAAGTGAACGACGAGGGCTTGGACCAACCCGTTGCTTTCATTAGCAGGAGGCTACTTCCCAGGGAACAGAGGTGGAGTGCAATTGAAAGGGAAGCTTTTGCTGTGGTCTGGGCGCTGAAGAAGCTGAGGCCCTACTTGTTTGGGACTCACTTCCTGGTTCAGACAGACCACAGGCCTCTCAGATGGTTGATGCAGATGAGGGGTGAGAACCCAAAACTATTGAGGTGGTCCATCTCCCTACAGGGAATGGACTTTACGGTGGAACACCGCCCTGGGACAGAACACGCCAATGCTGGCGGTCTGTCCAGATTTTTCCGCCTTAATGATGAGAACTCCCATGAGGGTGGGTGGTTCTCCCCACTTTTCAGCTGGAGGGGACACGTGTTAAACCTGGCATTTCTTGGCGTGGTTACCCCTGACCTTTTGCCCCTACCTCCTCTATTTTTGATGCTGTGATGGATTTTGTTTTACTGGCTTAGATGCTTTGGGCACTTTGCCACTGCTGATCAGTGTCAAAGTGCAAGTGCTCCCTGTATAAAGTTTTATGGTAATTGGTTGTCCATAATTGGTATGTTTACCTTACTAGTGAAGTCCCTAGTAAAGTGCACTATGTGTGCCAGGCCTG